>OU343219.1:241255586-241415646 GCA_910596185.1 Chrysanthemum makinoi
CCCTTTAACTTTATTATATTTATCCATTTGACCCATAAAGTATCTTTTTTTCTTGCAATGTTCCATAAATGCTTTACTAACAATGCTTTATTCAACATATTCAAATCTTTAAGACCTAATCCTCCTTGCTTCTTTGGAAAATAGATCATTTTCCAGACTATTTTGGCTTTGGGTTATGGTACACAAAAGTTACTAAAGTTTACAAAAAATTTGTCCTAAGGTAATATAGTTTCATTTTGTTCATCCAAGTTACTGAACTTTGAAACTTTGTTCACTCAGGTAACTGAATTTATAAAAGTGAATGTTCAGGTTATTGAACTTTGAATTTTGTTCACCCAGATTACTGAACTTATCTAAAAATATACATCCAAGTTACTCGACACTAACACTGATTTTCGAAGTGTATGCTTACCGAAAGTTTAGTAACCTAACTGAACAAAATGAAACTATATTACCTTAGGACAAATTTTTTGTAAACTTTAGTAACTTTTGTGTACCATAACCCTTTGGCTTTTCCTTTAGTCATATTATTTGCAGTTACCTATATGTTACTCATATTTATGAGGAAACACATTAATAAAATGCATTTTTGGCCTGATCAATGGGCGTAATTATATAATAAATGGTATGTGGTGGTGGTGGGGTTGGGTAGCAGTGGGGGTGGCGGCGATAGGTGGCGGTGGTGGGTGATGGTGGTGATTGGTGTTGGTGGTGGTGGGTGGTGTTGGTGAGGTTAGGTGGTAAGTGGAGGTGGTGGTGGTGGGTACCAATGGGGGTGGTGGTAATTGGCGGTGGGTGTTAGTATAAAGTTGCAAACTATCGCTATATAAAGGACTAACGTTGCAAATGATCGTTGGCTAAATGGACTAACTTTGCGACATGACAATTGGACTTAACTAACAAGACTAACGTCGTTGTATAATAGACTAACGTTTCAAACGATCGTTGGCTAAATGGACTAAATTTGCCACATGCAAACTAACAGGACTAACGTCATTATGATTAAAGGACCGGTCTACTCAAATTGGACAACCACAAAGACGATTTGTGTACTTATTCAGAGTTAAAGACGAAACGTGCAACTTTGGCCCAACGACAAGGACGACTTATGTAATTAACTCTTAGATTTAAAAAAAAAAAAGAAAAAAAAAAAAAAAAAGTAAGAAATCATCAAAACCCTAACCACTCTGCCATCGCCAGACAACTTCTGTCCACTCCTTTATCCTTTTACCCGTTTTAATTTTTTTCAAATCTAGGGTCTATGTTTTTTGGGTTTTTTCAGATCTAGGTTTATATTGCTTTTTGGGGGTTGAAAGGCTGCTGAGTTTTTTTTATTGAGTTTCTAAAGTGGCTAGCTAATGTTTTAGTGTGTTTGTGATAAATAAATTATAGGTTTGGATTTTGTTTTAGTGTGGGATTATTGTCATTGTTATATTACAATCTTACACTGTGTTCTCGAGATTTGGGTTAAGGAAGAAAATGAAAGTATATGAAAATGAAACATAGGAGGGTGTGTTCTTGAGTAGTAGTTAAGGAGGAAAAGAAAAGGAAATGGAATGTAACCTAGTGTTATTTTGTTCAATATTAAAGTAAAGTGTTTCCTCCAATTTTGAGACTACTTTACTTTTCTTTAATAAGAAAACTCAAGAACACAGTGTACGATTGTAATATAACAATGACAATAATCCCACAGGATATCATCACCACCCGCATTCTATGCCGTCTTCCAGCCAAATCCGTAGGTCGGTTCCGCTGCGTTTCAAAGGAATGGCTATCTTTACTTTCAGAACCCCGATTCATCGAAACTCATCAAAAAACACTTAACAGAAATCGCTTCGTCTTCGAGTCTAGCGATGGTTCACTTTATTCAGTCCCATACAATTACCATGAAGCAGTGCCAACACTAACCAAGCTTCCCTTAGAATTACATAATTTTTGTATAGATGGTTCTGTCGATGGTCTTGTTTTAGCTTCTGGTTATAAAAACTTGGATTGCAAAGATTATACCCGTATCGTTATAAATCTAACGACTAAAGATTATGTGGAATTGCCAACCTCAAGTCAAATAGAATATTTTGGTGTCAAAGGATTTGGTTATGATTCCGTATCAGATGATTACAAAGTTGTTGGTTTCTCTCGTTTTGAATATTGCTATGGGAATGTGTATGTATATAACCTTAGAACAAATACTTGGAAGCAGGTGATCAGTCAGTCAAGTTATCGTGATTGTCGTTTTAGCTGGGTGTCAGGTGTGTCTGTTAATGGATTTCTTCATTGGATTTTGGGCAGTGATTCTAAACCGGTTATTGTTGCTTTTAGTTTAGCTGATGAGAAATTAAGTGAACTGCCGCCACCCAATTTGTATAATGAAGTAGGCATCAATTCTGCTCTTTCGGAAACGAAACTTGTTGCCCTTGGTGAAAAGCTTGCAATATTTGATGAAGTGAAAGGTGATGTCTGGCTGATGAATGAGTATGGGGTACAGAAATCTTGGACAAAGATTGTAGTCAATAGAATCAATGAAATTTCAATGTATGCACCCATAGTTTTTTATGAGAACGGGAAAGTTATGTGTCTAACCAGCAATCTATCGGGGATATATGATGTTGAAGAACAAACTTTCTGTAAAAGTTTTGATATTTCTTCTATGAAAATCAGGTTTTATATAGGTGCTTATGCGGAAAGCCTGGTCTCACCAAAATTCAGCATATCCAAATAGAAATAGTCAAATATAATGGAAGATAATTGTGTAAAAGTAAGGTTCAAGAATGCTCTAATGGAAGTTATTTAATTAAGCTGAGGGGTTCTTTTATGGCTTTATACACTAGCTAGCGTTCTGTTCGGGTTGATGAACACTATTGATTTTATTTTGAAGGCCTTTTTTTTTGTTGCTTGTTTATTATAGTATAATCCAAACCTAAATGTTTAGTTAATTTCGTCATTTGTATGTTTAAATATGTGAGACGTTTTATTTTTATGTTTATTTATTATATATTCGACTTTAATGTTTGTTTATCCGTTATCTAGTTATTTAAACAATAACTGAGTGTTTGGTTTAGAGATTTTTTTGTAATTCGGTGTTTTTAAGAATAGCCCGTTTTGACCCGTGCCCCGTTTTGACCCATGCCTGTTTGATCCCAATTACAAGTTTGTCCGTTTGACCCATGCCACTTTTTATCCGTGCCCGTTTGACCCGTTGCCCATGTCTGCCTGACCCGCCATTTTGCCACCTCTATTCCTAAAGGATGCATAAAATGGCATAGTGGCATTCCATATTCTAACACTGATTAGGAACATACATTGACTTCTTTTTCTATTAGTACAATTTGTTTTGTTACTACATAAATTGTTTTCGCTTTCTTTTTCATAGCAACCATTAGGACTGGAACATCAACTAAAGCTCAGTGGTTTGTAAAACAGGTGATTAACATTACACATTGATAGCATACGAGGTATTTTTGCCCACGAGTTGCACTGGGATAAAGCGATATTATGAGCAAATATATCACTATATAAATCATTTAGTGTTAAAGTATAAATGGGTAAACATGAATGACATAAGGTAAAGTATGAACTTAGTTTAAGGCAAAAGAAAAGTTTCTAAGTGTCACCTAAATCTTCTTATCTTCTGGAATCCAGGATCTTGGTTCAAGAAGTCAAAGATAAACAAGCGATCCTAGATTTTGCAGGTTCAAAGAAGAAGTTGTGGTACTACTTTTTTTTCTTTTCAAAACTAAGTTATGTTTTTTGAACATTCTACAAAAACGTAAGTAGTAACTTAGACTGTAGTTAATCCATAACCAAGGCCCTTTGGTTCAAAACTAAGTTACGTACTTTAAAGTTTAAACCAAAAAATCTAAAACCATATATGTACTCTAAAAACAACTTTTTTTTTTGCAATAGGGGACTTGACACAAATTTTAATATCTAAAACACCCCTAAAACAAGAAAGATAAATATTTATGCTCATTGACCACAACCAAAGTATTGCAGTCTTTTTAAGAGGGGTTATATGAAAAAACACTGCGCCCTAATCTACCAATGTCCTATGTGAAGTCTAGTGCACTAGTGATAAGTATCCTTTCAGTTATTGAATTTGTTAGGTGCATTAGTTTTCACTTTGTCTTTATTAAAATATGGATGCTTTAGGATGTTATATATGCTGTACTTGATTCTTGATCTCATCATGTACACTGTTTAAACTTGTTACCCAATTTGGTCTCAAAATCATTCTTTAATGGAAGGTATTTAAGTTAAAGGGTCTTTAATGGATTTATATACTAGCTAGCCTTCTGTTTCTGAATATGCATTTTCAAACTTTGCAATGTTGGTTATTCAGCAGCAACACGGACTAATTTGTTGGAGATGCTTTTATGAAGATAGGCCACAGATGTTTGGCGGATTAATTTGTTCGGTCACACACTTATTTTATCTTTCGCTTACTATAAATTTGATCTTTCTTTATTGTGCCTCGTGGAGTCCATAATTACCTATTTACCATAGCTCTACATGGTTGCTATCTTTCAAACACAATTCAAAGATTTATCTTAGACATAATCTTTGAATACCAACAAACGGTCCGTGTTACTAACAATAGAGTTTGGTTGATGATCTAGTTTGGGACTAAATGCAGGTTCTGTTTAGGTCATTTTAGATTTTGGTTTTGCCATGGTTACAGCCACTCCAGGCCTGGCAGAAAAGAAGGAAAGAATTACTGTTCACATTATTCAAAAGTGTCACTTGACAATTAACTTTGCAAGCCAAACTTGTCACAGTTGCAACCCATAAAGATTGTTAAAGACAGAATACTCTTATCAAATATATCTAAAAGAAACTTAAAACCTGTCATCATGATTTGGAACAATTGGTGTACCATAAACTCAAACAGGAACACCATTCAGTTTAAGTAATATCAAACACCTGCCACATAGTAAGTGTCTATAACGGTAGACAGTAACGGCCAAGTTAAACAACAGCCAGTTGTAAACAGAAACAGGAGGTCCCAATAAAGACAAATGAAAAGGACAGTGCCAGCTGAATGTTTGTTGTGAAAGCTGCAAACTGATGGAGCTATCTCTTCTTTTTTTATATGACCCATTGGAGATGAACACAACTAAAACTGACCCATTCCTGTGGCTGTACTCTTGTATTTACTAACATAAGCATATCACATTTTTAAGAAGTATCAAACTACTGATTCATTATGGTATAAACTTTTTCCATTGTGACCTGAAACCGTATGTATCATGATCTGCGTTATTTATTTGAGGAGCATATTTTGTTATATCATTTGCTGCCAAAAATGTATCATTTTCAGTTACGTGAATCATGTTGCAAGTGTTGTGAAAATCAAAACCCCAAATACATAAAGTCAATGAATCAATCACCCATTCAGAGTCAACTAGTGAAACCAATGAAAGTTTTAAACTGTATGAGCATGATTCTTATATTTTATTGCCAAAAGTATTTGTAATCCAAACAAACAAAAAGTCAAAAGATAGTTAGATACCACCAAAGGATCATATGTTACTCAGAGCACAAAACAATCACACAAACATTAGTATAAAACGCTTTTATTCATCAACACGAGTCTATAAGATACATGTTACACATTATGCAAATTTGGAATATTCATATAACCAAATGCGGATAAACTACTCTCAAAACAGATTCTGACATTTAACTAACCAGAATCAAATGGTATCCAACTCTTCGTCTGAGCACTCATATCTAAAAACGCAATAAACAGATATCACCTTACAAACGTGATACCAAAAACCAACATTACGCTGCTTTCTCCAAACTAGCAATTGCAGTAGCAAGATCTTCATCCAACTCGATATCCCAACCACCATCCCACCTTATAAAAATCTCGGTATCCTCCAGATACTTAACTCTATGAACATCACCACCAGGCGTAAATAAGTAATCTCCCACACCCAACTCGAACCTTCCACCTTTACTCAAATTCCAAACACTTCTTCCCTTAATCACCACCACATCATGACTATATGATGATGAGCCGTTCAACGCTCCCACCCACAAACCTAACTATCGCAGACATCGGGTTTTCCCTAACAATCTTCATTACCCCACCCGGCATTATCCCCACTGGCGTAAACTCACGCCCCTCAGCCAGTTCACATATTGCACAAGAACTATTATTACTAATACCATTAATATCAGAAAAAGATTGTTTCTTTCCTATTTTCGACATTTCAGCTACCGAATCATCAAGAAACGACTGGACATTATCAGGCCAAGCTTCAAAATTCGAAGCAGGACAAGGCGACTTAAAGGGTGTACTCAAAAACTTATCTAAAATCTCCAACGCGGTTTCCGGGGCAGTAGACATTCCAGAAACCGCGATAACATTACAGTTATTAATAGACCTAGCATTAACCGCGTCGCCAGGTGTTAAACACATGGCGGCGTACACGCCAGGGTACTTATTAGCAAAAATAGCTACCCGACACCAGTACCACACGCGACTAAGCCGCGTGTATCAGTGTCGGGTTTGTTAAGTGTGGAACTAACTACTTTCCCTATTTTTTCACCTATGGTGTAGTAGTTGTCTGTGCCTATGTCCTCTACTTGTATGTTGAGGGATCTTAAGTGGGTGACTAAAGTGTCTTTTATCGCGCCGAACGGGTCGGCGCCAACGATAAATTTGAGGCGGTGGGGGGTGGTGGTTTGTGACATTTTGATTGTGGCGGTGGATGAAAAAGAGCTGAATTTTATGTGTCTGAAAGTTAGTGTTAGATTGGATAAAGTTCAATAATTCTTTAACAAACACGTAACATACTTGACAACATCACACCTCCTGCCTATGTTTTCACCAATTAAAAAACACCACCTTTATCTCAACAAATGTTGGTTTTGATTTTGTAAAAGGAGGATGATAAATGTGGAAGTCTACAACAGACTTTCCCGCCCAAAATACAAATACAAATACCATCCTTACATTTCATTTTTACTCATTCAATCATGAGTAAATTGCAAAAATGGTCCTATTGGTTAGGCTAAATTGCAGGTTTTGTCCATAACCTTTTGAAGGTGCAGGTACAGTCTCTGTTAGGAACTTTCGGTTGCATTTTTCGTCCTTGTCTAAAGTAAAATGACTAAAATGCCCTTGTCAAAAACTGCAGCCCAAAGATGAAAACTGCAACCCAAAGTTCTCCACAGAGACGGTGTCGGCACTTTCGAAAGGTTATATGCAATTTAGCCTAACCAAAAGGACAATTTTTGCAATTTACTCTTCAATCATTTTGTTATCTTTCTAATTTCTCTTGTAACAACTTTTGAACAACTCAATAAACCATAACAATTAGCTATCTTCAGGAGTTACATTAGTTCTTGTAATTCTATAATAGTTATTACTACGTACTTCTTATTCGAAATTCATATTTCATATCAATTGGTATCGGAGCTTTGGTCTTGACAAATTGTTAAGTCAGTTGCTCATTAACAAATTTTGTTACTTCCAACCAATTCAATTAATTCTCCGGTGATTCTGTTATAATCAAGCTAACTTCTGATCAAAAATTTCCAATCCAAAATACGTTATCAGTACTTCGTCCATTTTCCAATCTAAACCACGTTTCTTTTTTACATTAATGCTTCAATTCTTGTCCAATTGAAGTAGAATTGGAAGTTAGACATAAAATCACTGAATTGGTTTTGAATTAAAAATGGCGCCAAATGCCATAAATGCAATTGTTAATAGTGGTGTTGTGGGCGATACTAGTGAATAGTGATATAATATAAAGTTCAATAACACTTTACTATGTATGTGTGAATATTGGAACCTGGACATGTTTATGGGAAAATGGGGAAACTAAAGAGGCAAAGCCAATTTTATATCCTTTCTTCACTCTAGGATTTTAATCAGTATTATGTGATAGCAAAAAAGAAAATGATTGAGAAGACTAATTATGTGCCTAAACATGTGTATCATGATCTTGATTGTTTGTGAAAAAGTGGATATCATGGCTGTAGCCATCAGGATGATGCCATACACGATTAGACACATCTTTAGGCACATAATTTAGGTCTCTCAATCACTACTCTGGCAAAAATATGTCATCTAGCTATCATAATATATGACATTCAGAAGATGATTATGCAGCTTTATTGTGATGTTTGGTATCTAAATAAGGGAAAATGTTGCCTAATATAATCAAAAGAAAGTCACAGTGACTAAATTGGAACAAAACTGAAAGTTGGTTACTATTTCATGATTTACCCAATAAATAAAATCGCTAATTCTTGATTGAACAACAATAAAAATTTGGTGGCAAAGGCACAAGTACTCATTGAAAGGCCCAAACACGATACGAATGAAAGATAAATAGTTAGTAAATAACATCTACCGCTTAAGTTCCACATTCATGTTATAGCCACCGATTGACAAACGAACACCAGGACATAAATGTTTCAGGCGTCGGAACCCCATATAAATTTTAAAAATACCTAACAATTACCTGAATGTGAATGACTACAACAAGTGCTAATCATTGCACGAATACATAACCGCTGAATGAAGTTCAGAATGACATTTTAGATCACCAAGTCCAACAATAAATTGCAGATTCCAGGAACTGGATTCTTGCTGATATGTCAAAATAAATCCAAGTTTAATCCCTACCCTGATACAGAACTTGCACCTGCCAAAGAAACAACAATGTTAACAAAACGCTTCCAATTTTACCCCTAAAATAAGGCGCCAACTAAATGCATGATTTCTTTTATTGCCGAAATTCCAGTCCAATATTACCAGTATATATGCACATCAGCGATCATCACAAAATCTTGACAATATTCATGTTGGTCCACAAAATTGCCCTATACTGTCCTTTATTGAGTGGTATTTTAGATATCTGACTACAGAGTGGTAAGATAAGCAAATTAGGCCAGGTGTCAAAAGGGTCAGTTTCGGTATGGTTTGAAACAGTCCCAGTCAGATGGAGCATCCAACCAGTTCTTTGTCCGATTTATTTTTACCCTAAATAACTAATGTGTTAATTACGATTGAACAATAATCAAGTCATCTAAATAAAACGAATAAGTGACTTTCAATCGGTCTGACCCATTCCTCTTTAGGCTAATATTTTTGAATTTACCCTTCTATAGATAAACACAACCCAAATGAGGGCTCGCAATTTTCACCTCCATATTTGAGCAATATGCCATCACTTCCAGTAAACTAAGTGACAGTTCTAAAGATATTTAAAAAAAAAAAAAAAAGTTAGACCTGTCATCATAATTTGGAAGTTGAATTTTACTCAGTTGGCCTACAAAAGAATTTCCGCAACTTAATAATACAGCAAAAGAACAAACGGGGTACCATAAACTAAAACAAGAACTCCATTCAGTTTAAGTAATATCAAACACCTGCCACATAGTAAGTGTCTATCATGGTTCACAATCAAGCAGCCAAAGGGCCTAGTTTAAACTACAGGCAATTGTATATAGAAACAGGAGGTCCCAGTAAAGACAAACAAAAAGGACAGTGCCAGCTGAATGTTTGTTGTGAAGGCTGCAAACTGATGGAGCTATCTTTTTTTTCTTCCACCCTTGCCAGATTTAGAAGGTGCAGCAGCAGCATTTGATGTAGATGACACAGCTTCTTGTTTCTTCACTCTACCAGGGTGTCGAGGAACCAATTCAGCAATACGAAGCATCAGCTGTTTTTCTGCAATATTTTTCCATGATTACTACAAAGGCTATGGTAAATTCTTAAGACTTGTTATGCTGCATGCTACACCAATAGCAAAAAAGTTGATACCAAATAAATGTGCTTCAGAGCTTAATTTTCAGTGTAAGATCTCTGTGTCCCTTCCTAAACAAATAAAAAAAAAGTCACCGCAACTATCTCTTAAAAGGCCGGAAACCATGTTTACCCAAAAAAAAAAAGATAAAAAAGTAATGATCATGCAGTGTTTATTCATCATCTCTTAAATTTAGACAACCAAAAGAAGTTCTCACAATTCCCACTGCCAAAAAAGAAGACAGCAACAATCTAGCTTCTCGTGTTCAACAACAAAAACGATTCTACTAGTTGGTCACAACAGGGTTTTTTCATATCATCAACTTAACATATAAGGCAGCGAGATTTGAATCAACATATAAGCCAAAGTTTTGTCAATTGATAAGCTCAATCAATAGATGGTCAAAACAAGAGGATTCCAACAAAATGCTGAACATCAATTATAGGCGCATGGTTGAAGATATTTTGACACAAATACTCCTGAGGTTTGCCTTCTAAAGTGAACTTAGATCATTATACAGACCAAGATGTGCATTACAAAAGGTGGCAACATTTAAAAGTGTCATTTCTTCAAAAATGATAAGTCAAATCAATTTATGTTTCTCCATTATATAATACTTCTGATTCTCCATTATATAACTAGAATAATGTCTGCTAATATTAAAAGAATTCATTGGCCTGCTGTAAATAGGCTCTTGTACTATATTTGGTGGCAGCGCATAGTTGTACACCTGTTGACTGTTAGCTTGAACAACCTGGTCTTTATCGATCCTGAAAAATGCCTAAATCGGCATTCTATAGCCCTCACAAAACCAGAGACTGATTGGGGCCATGACTTAAATTCCTTCCTACCATTTTAACGTGTTTTGATTTTATCACATAATACCCCCAAAAACGACAGGGTTTAGGCTGCTCTTAAGTTGCTCAATGCTACTACAGGAATTGTTTTTTCTTTCTTTTCCTAGAAACCAATAGGACTGGAACATCAACTAAAGCTCAGAAGTTTGTAAGAAAGGTGATCAAACTTACACGTTGATGTTCCAGTTGGTGTCTATAATGCTTATTTTGTTCTAATTACTATAGTCCTAGTACAAATAATGAAGTGAAATTGTAATCAAACTGAAAACTGCAAGGGCTTTATGGCCTTGTGGTGGAGGGGAGCCAAACTCTGATGAAATTTGCAGGACCTTTGGGAAGTAGCAGGCTATGTTAACAAAAAACTACACATAGAGGCTGCCTTACTTTTTATATAAATCATTGCAATGCAGGATCTTGACAAGGATGAACAAGCAATTCATAAATCTCCTTATCTTCTTTACATTTTGATTCTAGTTTTTGCAGGTTCAAAGGAGAATTTGTAGTATCTATTAAAATAAGAGTGTTGATTGGCATGACTAACTCATAAGACTAATTTTATGCCTAACAAAGAGATTGAGACACTTGGCTAGATCAATGGTAGATATGAAAAAGAAGATTTAGTGCAATCCATGTGTCACACAATGAGTTGTTTAGTCATATTTTTAGGCATATGATTTAGGCATGAGAATCATTTTCCTTAAAATAAGCATTACGTTTTTCGCAAATTTATAAACGTTCCTTTTCTTTTCGAAAACTAAGCTGTGTATTTCATGCTTAGACCATAAACTTGTTCAGCTTTTGTATCTTTTTTAGGACACTTACCCTGGCTCATGCATATGTCCTCCAATAAACAATGAAAGTTTTTGCACTACTGGAACCCGACATAAACTTCATTAAACAATTATGTTTAATGATTTGATCCAATGTCTAAAAGGCTTATTGAACACAATTAAAATTCTGCATTTTTTTCCACAAAAAGTAGAATATAAACAATTGACAGGCCCGAATTTGCCAACGTACATATATGTGCACTGATGCTAAGATAGCTTGGTATCAGACTCTGAACTGAGATAAAAAGCTAGATTGTAGTTCAATCAAACATGAATACATTTTACCAGCAGCATGTTCCACAAAGTCTTTTAACTAAAGTTGCTTACGTAACAGGGTACCATTATCTTGGCAAATAATATTAACATATTGTCATACGATCATTAAACAAATAAAAAAGCTACGAACAAGATATAATAAATCGGAAGACCAAGAGAAGTATGCTTACTGTTTGCAATAAGGGGATTGGTTAAAGTTCCATCTGGTCTTTTGAGATTAACCCTCACTCTCCCTACTTGCATGTAATCCCTTGGGTACGCCTTATCAATCTTCAAAACAATTACAATACATTAGAAATAAACAACACCAACAGTAACCAAAAGATTAGAAAACTACTATGTTCAATCCCCACAAAAAGAGCTTCACGATGCTTAGATCAAACTCATAGTGTAACATAGATTTGTAAAATCAAAACCAATATGTTCATATTTCATAGTTGTAACATCCCGTAAGATTTAGATAAATAAATTTTAAAATAAAATCACTTAAGACATCAGGGAGGTGTTTATCATTGCATTTTGAAACTGATTATCATCAGATTAGAAAACAAATAATCAAGTTTCTAACAAATTCCAATTATTATATATAAGTTTAAATATTCAAGAAAACCAGTTCTTGATAACTTCAAACAACTTGGACCATATTGGACCGTTTAGAATATAATGCTTGTTCGGCAACTAGGGTTTAGCATTTGGACCTTTTTTTTTAAGGCGTTAAATATATTAATAATTATAAACTAGCAAGATGACAGGAATCACAATGACACACATGACTAACGACTCTAATACTACAACCAAAACAACCCTCGAACTACAACGACCCTAGAATTACAACGATCTTAGTATCTACAGTTGTGAACATCCAAACCAAAATATAAGGTCTAACCACTAAGGGCAATCATTGGTAAAAAAAAAAAAAAAAAAGGCATGAAAACCATCCACGACACAAAACGAAACCCGCCGAAAATAGAAAAGTAATAAATTAAATAAAAAAATTATATATATAAAAATAAAAAAACAAAGGACCTCAATAGCAAAGGGGATTTTGAGATGACCGCAACAATCACCAATTTCCAAAGCGGTTGGATTCTCACAAGCTTTAGAAAAAGGGATTCTTCTTCCTTCAGCTATTGTCTTCTTCGAATTCATATAAACCGGGTACAATATGTTCCATGTCTTGAAATTAGGTGTACTTCCGTCCATCTTTACTGTTCATTAATCGATCGATCACAATATAAATAAATAAATAAATAAAACAGTTACAGTTATTTATTATTAACAAAATAAGAATTAGAATTCGATGATAATGATGATTTACCAGTTGTTTGTTTCTTTCGCCGGTGGGATCTGTTTTGTGAACTACTTTTTGCAGGGATTAATTAATAAGGACTTAAGTAAGGTATATTGTTTTAGTTGTTTGTATTTTACATTATCATTTTTTTTCTTTCTTTGTTTAGGATTAGGCCGGCTTATTCATTCAATCTCACAATAAAACCAATATGGGATCTAATTTGAGAGGATTTTGTTTTGTGAACTACTTTTCAAAAGTAAATTATACACAGGATTAATTAATAAGGACTTAAGTAAGGTAAACAAGCTACAACATAATTCTAAATATAAAATAATTAAACATACTAATTAATATTATTTTAAAATTGGTTTATTGGGCTAAATTATAATGCCAAAAGCCCATTTGTATTTTACATTATCATTTTTTTTTCAAAAAGTGTTTGACTTTGTTTAGGATTTGGATTCTTTCAAGTTGAATCCGTTTAATCCCCAAATCTTCAAACTTATTCATTCAATCTATATAAATATATTATATATAAGTTTTTTTCGATTATAATGTTTTACAATAAAACCAACATGATCAATCATTTTTGACTCTAATTTGAGAGGATTTTGGTCAGTTTGTTTACGCTTACATGTGTGTGCTTATCAGCGTATTTGATTTCGGCTTATATTATATAAGACTCAACATTTTGGTTTATTTTGTGACTTTTGGCCTTTATGCTTATAATAAACCTATAAGCTCATAAGTGTCGAAATAAACTAGAAAATTAAAACATGTGTGATATAAGCTTAAAGAAACATTCCCAAAAATGTATTGAACTTGATTACTATTATATTTTTATTATAATTGTTAGTATTACGTAATTATGTGTAGTGAAAATGATATTAGAAAATAGTTTTAGTTTATTTGGTCAAATTTTAAAAAGTGAAATCTTGAAAGTCAAAAGTGAGAGAAATGCACAATGTAATTATGACTCTTTTTAAAATACCCAATTACTTAAAAGTACAATAATTTATTCACATTATACAACCAATTAAAAGCATATATACTAAATTAAAAACATTCAATTAAAACACCCCTTATTAAAAAGTACAATAAAGTTTTCACAATGTACAATTTAAACAAACTACATCATAATCCAAAATATAAAATAATTAAACACACTAATTAATGTTATTTTTAAAACACTCTAAAATGAAAAGTACGGAGTACATATTATTATACAAATTGTAAAAACACACAAAGCTTCATACAAGCTAACAAGTTGATGGTATATATAGTTTTGAAAACCATCCGGACCAAAGGGTTCAACCAGGAACCGTGTCGCCACCGTTCGGCTGGCTAACCGAGATGACCTTAATCGTCATGTGGTACCGCCTAATATAAGCTTCGAAACGATTGGTACCCTGTTATACTATATATAAAGGAAAAACCAAAAAGTAAAAAGTGAAAAGTTGAAACTAAAAAAAGAAATGTTGAAAACATATATTTCAAAAAGAAACTATTAATACACATCGAAAACAGTAAAAAGTGAAAAGTTGACCCGGGACGCTTCAAACCCGGCGGGTTAACCCGGTTTAATTTGACTCGTTTTCGATCCAACCCATTAGGTTGACTCGGTTTAAATCGACTTGTTTTTCGACCGGAAGAATCCACCCGGGTCAAACCGGGTTTCAAAACATTATGTTTAATCCCCAAATCTTCAAACTTTTATTATTTTTCGTTTATAACCCATAAACTTTTTTTATCACTAAAGGATCTGTCGCTATAAAATCTCGTTGCTATGCACGGGTACTCGTCTGGTCTTTCTTATTGAGGGGCATTTGTTTTTATGAATTTTTTTGTTTTATAACTTATTTTATATATTAAGTGTATATTTGGTGAAAGTAATTGTTGTTGTAACTAGAGATGTAGTCGTAATGTAAATGGAGCGGAAGATTAAAAATCGAGATTATTAATATAAGTTACATGAAGTAGTATTTGATCTTAAGAAATTATAGAAGATTATTTTTCTAAATCTTATTTAAGTTTTGTCTTTCAAACATAGTTTATATTTTAAGTATCTTATTTTTTCGAGTAAGCATAATCTTTTGTGGCATCAAAGAAAAAAGCTTATGAAAATATTTTAGTAAATTATATCACTTTTGTTTGTCGCAAGTATTTTTGCAAAAAAATAAAATAATAAATAAAATAGTAACGTGAACATTTTAATTAAGTCTGAAGAATAAAAATGGTAATGTGAACATTTGAAATAAGAAGCACGATGCATGCGAACAGATTGTTTTAGACTTGATTTGCTTAGTCATGAATTATCCAACGTATTTAATGTTTACCATTTACAATATTTATTGATAACTTAAAATGTAACATCTATCTTAATTCAAGATTTAACATTGTATCGTATGGATAACACATTAGGTAATGATCGATGACTCAGCAAATCAAGTCCAAAATCAGCGTGTTTTTGGCATGTCTTAGGAAAATATGTTGTAGAACTAATCTATGTAGCCAAATATCGTACGCTAAATGTGTTTGGGCTATGATAAAAGAGTTATGAGCGAATAAAAATTGCATTTTTTAAACTTTGTTTCCATTTCTTTGTTGCTATGGTTTCTTTAATATAAAACTCTTTCTTTAAGGTTTTATGAAGGCAGAAAAAAAAAAGGTCAAGTTAGTTGATAAAATAATGAAAATGGTTCATTAAAACTAGCATAAGCAAAAGTTATGAGATGATACAAGTGTTAAAAGAAATTTCAAAATGTTACATCACCAAAAAATAGAAGGTGAATGGTATTTAGTATTTACCACTTTCAACCATAATATTTATTTTGCATCTTGCAGCAAAGATTAATTGCAATTAAAACCAAGTATATACAGAAAGAGTAGAAATCGAATCATCCTTATTTATAGAAAAAACCAAATTGAGGTGAATGCAATATCTTTTCGGACTATATTTATCGATTGTGGCATAAATTTTGTACTCAAAGAAGTTACAATAATGTGTTCATACTGCTGTTTTAAATTATCTAAAGTTCTAAACAGCTGTTGAAGTAATGTACTATTGATTTTGATTTGAAACAAAGGCACATATAATCGAAGATGACTTAAATAAGTCAAAATAGTGTAAAAGAAAAAATAAGATGCATTCAAAATTCGATATGAGTATTTTCTTAACAAACAAACATATAACTCAAAAACTGTAAAAAGGTTCAATAAAAAAGTCTACTACTCGTCTATCACCTCATTTCTAATAACATATCGAATTCTTAAAAACTTGTTAAGCATTACTGCTAGTAGCCACATTTCCAAGACTCGCTTCACCCTTGCCTTGTCGATTCGCTATAATCTCTTGTGTTGATTTGTAATAGCATGCATATATGATCAATTGGACCAAACCAAAAAGCACACCGAGCCCGTTAGGTACCTGAAATAATATAAGCATGTTGTTTATTAGATTCAAGTATAAACTATAATTGTGCACTGATTCATGTTTAGTTCTTGAGTATTTACCGCAACATATGGATCAAAACGAATGAGGGCATATGAGAACCAGCAAACACCATTAGCGAAAGAAAATAGAGATAGCAAAAATGGCATGTACTCCACGCTTTTTGTTGTGATCACCATTTTCTGCATAAGTCATGAGTATTATGCATAAGTTGTAAAAAAAAATAGTGTATATATGGTGTGCAGATCACTTATAGAAATGAGACGTAAGGAGATGCATACCCATACAGATAGAGGTGAAGCATACATTGCAATATTACCCGCAATGGCAATACCACCAACAATCGCAGATCTAACATTTGTGCTATGAGTAACTGTAAGTACCACTATGACCAAAACAGCAAGAAATATAACCTCGGCAAGCATCACCCACAACACCATGATTCTCTTATTACGAGCCGAGTAGATAATGAACATCAATATGTAAACACTTTCGATAACTATTCCTGCACCATTTGTGGTTGTAACCAACAAACTATGAGGGTGCACCAAAGGCAAACCATAGAAAATCCATAGGCCACAATTCACAAACGTGACCAAATATGGTATCGGCGAATAACTTTCAACTGCCTTCTTTTTCCATATCTTATAAAACGTTGGCCTGAAAAGATATAACAAAATTCAGAATTTTTTTATAAAAATTGATTTGGGCAAGGACAACACAAATTATAAAGTAGTACAGTACAAAAAAAATCGTAGTATGATTTGTTCTTAAGTCGACAAATCAGTTCGTTAGATGTCAAATTACAAAAATAGTCAAATAATTTAAAAAAATTCACACTAAAATCTTTTCATTAGGGAGCAAAATAATTTACACCCGTGCACAATTCTTGTGTGTGATAAAGGGCATGCACGTTCATTTTATTGATGTACATCAGTATATGCGTTACGTGGTTGTAATTTATTTATATTATGTTTTTGACTGCTTGTTACTGGTTTGTGCAAATCTTCATGAAAAACTACTCAAATTTTTACGCATGTTTGAAATACCAAGAGATTAATGATGAACTTACACAGGAGACAAGAACAAAATGATCGAGATAACATTTCCTGAAAAACAAAAACTTGTGTCATTAACATAAAAATATATATATAAACGTACATATAAGCAGCTTTTTTCCTTTAAGCAAATAATTTATATAAGATATATAAGAAATTTTTTTACCTATGACACCAACAACATTACGAGCTAAATCAGCAGAAACCATGGCTTTGGATGAAATGAAATGTGTTAATTTGTGTGTGTGTGAGAAATGAAGAGATGGATAGTTCAATAGGCAAGAGCATGCTTGTATTTATATTAAATGCTATTTTTTATTTTTAGAAAATATTTAATATTTTTTTGGGTAACAAGAAATAATTTAACTGGGTAGAAGATAAATGGGTAATCGTATTTTCATTTTTTTGAAGTTACCATGTATCTCATGTTTGACCATTATCCTAATACATTTATTGCCAGTTAATAATGATGAATTTAAGATAAGGCATAATCTGTTTTTCTTGCAAAACAATTCTTTAAAATGTAAGTTTAGAAGGTAATAACGTAAAACATTATTATTAATCAATAAATTGAATTTATTATGAAATTGATTGCATATTGTTAGTGGAAATTGTGAGTTAGTTGCGAGATATCAAAAGTTTAGCCATTTATTATAGTTTTATCATACATTAATATTTATTTTATACTGTAAGCTACATATTATAGGATAGGATGTGTAATAAATTACAGTATACATCAATATATGATCTACAAAATATACTAACCACATTATTATAATTTCATATAACAAATGATACATGAAATATGATTGGTAATTTCATATGTAACACCTTAATTAAAGACCAATAAGTTGGCCCTATAACATGAATTCTTAGCTTAAAATCATGATAAATATCATTAGGCCATTTTTTGTTAGTAACAAGTTAATCCTATGCTATGAACATTGAATTAGCTAGTGAGAAAATAAAGGTATGTTATAGTCATAGTCGGGAAGAAATCTAGTAAGAAGAAAAATTAAAATGAGAAGAATAAGAAGAATTTCTAGCCATACATTTCAAATAGGAGGGAGAATTTTTATGGGAGATGCATCATTTTTATAGATACATCTGAAATGAGTGGTTGTGGTTTCTTCTTATCATTCTCATTTTAATTTTTCTTCTCATTTGATCTTAACTCATAGTCACAAACCAAAGTAGCATTCAGACGTTCTACTTTATGATGTTGTCTTTGTTTGATGTCTAAGCTGCAACTCGGCAAGTGTTTCGTCTATGACATGTTTGTACTTTTTTTCGTAACGAATCAAAGCAAAAACATGTAAGATTAAACCAAATGAAATGACAAGTAAGTGGAAGTAGCCTAACATGTGTTTTAATTAGGGTTGGCAATTCTTGACACGACATGATATACGACACAAACTCGACATGAAGTTAAACAGATTTGGGTTAAGGATAAACGTGTTTGGGTAAAAAAACAAGTCAGCCCGTCTAACTTGTTTAATAAACGGGTCGTGTTTGGGTTCAGTAACTATTAAACAGGTCAACCCGTGAACCCGTTTAAGTATATAAAATTCTAAAAATAAATATATAACCTCGTTTTTATGTAGGATGTGGATTAAATATATTTTGTTATGTATTTAATATGGGTGAATTACGATCATACCTCAGATATCATTGAAACTAACGTCAGAAAATTGTCGTATAATTATTTGTATGTTTCTTTTTTTCATATTTTAGACCTTATATCATTTCTGCATTTAAGCTAGTTAAATCAACAAACCACTAACCTTATTCACTACTTAACCTATTGACTTAAACGGGTTAAACGGGTCACAAATGGGTTACACATGTTATACAGGTCTGGGTTCGGGTTGAATTTCTTGACACGATTAATAAATGGGTCGTGTTTTGGTAGAGGTTATATTAACCCGCCAACACGCGAACCCGAATATGTTAACACGAACACGACTCGATTGGCACCCCTAGTTTTAATGGTGCAATTCTATCTAATGTACTATATTACTCGGTCGATATACAAATATACAATGTGTTTAATCTGTCTACATCAAAACAACATGGAGCAATTATTGTTAAATCAATTCTAAATATGAAAACAGTGGTCCAAGGATATTTGCGGGTCGAATTTCACCAAAATTATAAGTTTTCCTATATTGAGTTAATAATCCTTGCTGTAAATTCTATATTTTGAATAGATATAAAGAACATGGAATGTTTTAAATGGGGAAATATATATTAATATTTTTACAAATTAGATAATGATACAAATGTTTTGAGTTTTTGCTTAGGTAATTAGTTAATTGCCCTTTGCCCAAGTATGGGAAAAAAACTAAGGACGGTGGGGTTTATGGATGGGTGTGTTTGGCGCATAGCTTTTTGAAGCATTTAGGAGCGGTGAGTAGCGAGCATTAAGCGTTGTAATTTTAAATGTTTGTTTGTCAAGTAGCAATTAGCTTTATATTTTTTTCAAAATGCTCATTTTTCAATGCTTCATAAAGTATCATTTAAGAGCTTTGAGCATTTAGGAGTTTTTTTACACATTATAATTATAACTACAGCTACATTACCAAACGTTTTTATAAAAAAATTACAGCTGCTACTCACAACCACTGCTCACTGCTACAGATCACTGCTACCGCTATTTTACCAAACACACCCAAAAATTCAAATTTAATTATTATCTCTATTTTGTTAATTACATCAAATGACATTGATGTACTAGCATTTATCTTTTTATTTTATTTTTCTTATATATTTCTATTTCATTTTTGTTTAGAGCATCATGGTAACTTATTGCTCATTTGACTTGCACTTCTATGAAAATCGAAAAAACATCGTAGGGTTAATAAAAAAAATTGTCTAGTAAAAAAAAACATCAATATTTTTTAGACATTTTAATATTATAAGCTTACATCTATACTACTTATAATGCACGAAGGCACATCACTCTTAATTTTAAGACGTACAAGAAATTAAGCATGGTTTACAACACTTTAATGCACCCAATTTTTAGAATTACAACAAAGTAAGCATATTGTACAACAAAATAAAGCGTGGTGTCATTTTAAGACCAAAATTCTATCAAACAACATTAATGCTATTAAAAACACCCCTTCACCAAAAATTACAACAATTTAAGCACAATATACAATAGCTGCAACCAATTTTCAGATTTACAACAAAAATAAGCATAGTGTACAACAAAATAAGCATGATGTAATTTTCAGACTTATTTTCAGACTTACAACATTAATGCTATTAAAGTGGTCAATGTTATTAATGACTATAATGACACTACTTACAAGAAAAGAAATATAGTGTACAACACTTTAATGCACATAATTTTCAGACATACAAGACAGAAGCGTAGTGTATAACAAAACACCACATTAATGCTATTTAATGTAGTCAATTATTTAACTGGTCAATAAATACAATTAATACAGTTATTAAAACCCCCCTTACATAAGAAATACAAATTATCAAGCATATTGTACAACCAAATTAAACACAATTCCTGCATTAAATTTCACTACTACAAATAATAAAGAACATTATACAAATATTCAAGCCCGAACGGGCAACGGGCCAAATGGGCTTGAGCCCGAACTGGCGCGGACCAAACGGGCTCGAGCCCGAGCAGATACGGGCCAACGGGTTCGAGCCCGAACGGGCACGGGCTATACGAAATTCTTGATATCCGTAAATTTATTGTTAAAAAGAACATAATAAACTAAATACATTATTCATCGAATTTTTTTATTTCAGGTTACCCGCCGCTGCAACGCGCGGGTACCCTGCTAGTTCACTATAATATAAACATTTGCAATTCATAAAATGTCTTATATAACACATACATTAAATGTATTAAAATTATAAAGAGATTCAAGAATTAAGATTTCTTCCTGACACATAGACATGAAATGAATGTCCACTATAGTTGAAATGAAACATATTTCATTATTTCTAAACCTTTTAAAAAACCAACCATTATGGATACCCTTAGGTAATTAGTTAATTATCCCTAGGACAAGTGTGTTTTTTAAGTAGATGATTACTCGCGCATAGCGGCGATAGTGTATAAGAGCGTTAATTTGTTTGTGTAAACTTTTTTTTATGTATATATTTTTTTTTGAACGGCAAATATTATTAGCCAGCAAGAAGCTAGAAAAAACATTACAAAGAAATCAAATTAGGGTTCTTCAACCAAGCCTCCCAAGAAAAGGAAGAACTACACCTTTTAACACACCACGAATAAGAGCGCGAAACAATGTTGTTAATACAAATAAGCCATAAAAACGTTTATTTATATTTTACGATATTCTAATGTTTTGTCGATAACAAATGTAAAATCATTTTAACGAAACAAATAAAATACGTAAACTGTTTGAGCCAATAGTTGTCTAACACACTTACGTTTTCACATAAAACACTAAAACAAGTATAAGTGATTTTATGATTTAGTAATACTGATGACGTATAGTCTGCATTCGGGTTACGAACCCGACCAGTGAACGCCACTAACAAGCCCATTACGAATGGGCTAACCCAATAACGGTTGGGCTCACGAAAGCCCAACTCCAAAGTTATTTATGGCATTAGATATCCGATATCTTTTACTTATGATATATGCGTTAAACTGACCGACTTAGGCGGGATACGCCGAAGGTTGGGGAACACGAAACCAACAAGGATTTCGTGTGTATATAAGGGGCATCCTAGCCCTCATTAAAGGTACGATCTAAAAAACCCTAACTCTCCATTAATCATAAAACCGGTTACTTACTCTCACGCCGGAGGATAATCGTGGGAGACAATCCTACGATAAGCCTAACGGTGTTTTCTGTTTACTTAGTACGCAGGTCTCAAGCATCAAGGTTCAATTGGTACGAGAACCGGAGTCCAAACAAGGAACGTCCAACTTTTGTATCAACAAGTGGCGTCATCTGTGGGACCATCACTTAGAACTAAGAACTAGAATGACAAAGCAAGGAAATCAAAACCAGCGATCGCATGGTGACATACATGGGAAGAAACAATAAAGTGGGTCGGTTTCTAAAAAAGCCTCTGGGACAACCAGCGCTACTAGAAACCAAGGATCGGGCCCAGATATGGTCTTCCCGATGGCGGAACCACGCTCGGGGGCAACACAGGCCACCCTAACCACCACTGGCGCAGAAGGTCCACTGCGCACTCCTTTTACCACTCCACTCCAATCGGTGCTGGAGATGGACCTCACAAAAGCACCAGACGCACCTGACAGAAACAAGGGTTTAGTGGTAGAAACAGACACCCCTGCTCTAGAAGGGGTTGCGCCGGAACTAGCGCCAAGTGATTTCGTGTCTCAAAACTACGAAACCTTGGCTGTTCTCATGCAAGAGGAAGCTAAAAAGAGGTCTAGTCGGAGTTTAACTTTGCACGCCCGACTCGACGTCGGCCCGGAATATGAGATATCTCCACCGCGTCATCAGAAGGAAAAGCGCGGAAGGGATAACCGACAACCCCCAGTATTTACCAGAATTGGGATGAGAGTTGAGAATGATGAAGCAACGGACATGCAGTACCTTGGGGAACTCCAAGAAGATGGACGGCGTACCAATGTCCACGCTAGGCTTGGTAGCCGCAAGGTCCAGGACAAACTGGGACGACGGTACTCTCCGAGTGAAAGCCCTTCAAGTGGGAACTCTGAGGACAGTCGGCGCAAGCGCCGAAAGAGGGAAAACTTGTCCTCTTGTAACTCCTCGGACAATGAGGATAACGAAACCGGACACTGGAAGTCCAGGAGGAAATATCACGACCAGGAGGATGAAGACATATCCCTTCCGTGGCGCCGCCAAAAAGTAGATGCGTTCACTCGGCGCATCAGTGATTTCTCATAAAATAAAAGGAGGCGCATGCTCGCCAATGTGAAAACCTATGATGGAACAGGTGATCCTGACGATCACCTAAAATTTTTTGAATCAGCCGCTACCATCGAAAACTGGCCACAACCTGTGTGGTGCCACATGTTCAATTCCACACTAGTGGGAAACGCGCGAAACTGGTTCAATAAGCTTCCACGCAGAAGCATTGATGGCTTTGAAGAGTTGCGGAAGGCGTTTCGCCTGAACTTCACTCAAAGGAAAAAGTGCGCTAAAAACCCTGTCAAACTCACCAGGGTGAAACAGCGCCAGGGGGAATCCACAAGCGCTTATGTGGAGCGCTTCAAAGATGAGTGCATACAGGTCAAGGCATGCCCCAAAGTACTGAAGATCTCAGGGTTCATGAACGGGATCAATAACCCAGAACTCATCAAAAGGCTGAATGACAGAATCCCCCAAACATTTGACGAACTTATGAAGCGCACAAGGTCCTTTATCCAAGGAGAAGCCGCCGCGGCAGATAGCAAGAAAGGTTACTCAAACTATAGGTCACAGGAACAACCTCGAAGACAATCCATTGACCAAAGTAGCAACCGCAACAAGAACTACCGCGGCCAAAGGAGTGGATGGGATAACGACAAGTATACCCCACTCACAAAGACCCCAAAGGAGATATTCGCAACTGAAGGCGCGAACTTCCCAAGACCCCCAACCAAAGGAGATATTCGCAACTGAAGGCGTGGGGAGTGGATACTGTGACTATCATGGGCAGAAGGGTCACACCACCAATGAATGTGTCCAATTGCGCCAGTTAATCGATAAACTAGTAAAAGAAGGCAGGTTGGACCATTTGGTTAAAAACATCAAGGAAGGGAAAGATAAGCAAAAGACTGGGAACAAGAAAGAAACACCTAAGGATAAGGCTGATACCATATACATGATACAATCATGGCAGCGGATGACTAGGCAGAAGATCAGCCAGAAATTTTCCCGTGGAAGTGAAATATCTTTCCCCACCTTGGTGGCGGACAACGCAGTAGTGGAACCGCTTACCATTGAGATCAATGCAGGGCATCACGATATCCACCGCATGTATGTTGATGGAGGAGCGTCCACGGATATTATGTATGAACATTGTTTCAAGTGACTGCGACCTGAGATACGCAGTCAACTAAGCCCGGCCACGACGACATTGACCGGTTTCACAGGCGAAAAAATATGGCCCATGGGGCAAATACGCCTGCTAGTCAATGTAGGAAATAAGGAGCATTCGACGACAGCCTGGATGACCTTTATGGTAATCAAATCCCCTTCGCCATACAACGACATTATTGGAAGACCAGGGATATCCGCCATACGCGCAGTACCATCTACAACACATGGGATGCTCAAATTCCCAGTGGATGGGGGCATTGTCACTCTCTACAATGCCACCACGCCACTCAGAGAATGTAACACGATTACACATGAAACAGCACCCATTCAGGAACAGCGAGCAACAAAAATACCAAACCTGAAGGTCGCAATTCACCCCGAATACCCGGAGCAAGAAGTATCGATCGGAGGATCTTTATTCGACAACGGCGGGGCAGTACTGTGTGAGCGCGACTCTTGCAAAAGAATCAATCGGAGGATATTTTCGCATGGGAACCTAAGCACATGACCGGGGTACCACGCTCAATCACCGAGCACAAGTTGAGAATCCGACAAGGATACTCCCCAGTACGACAAAAGAAGCGTGGCCAAGCCCCGGAGCGTGCACAAGCAATTCTGGCATAAGTACACAAACTTGTGGACGCAGGTATCATGCGAGAGGTCTACTACCATGACTGGCTTTCCAATCCAGTAATGGTCAAAAAGAGCGATGGTAGTTGGAGGATGTGTGTGGACTTCACAGATCTCAACAAAGCATGTCCACAAGACTGCTACCCGCTACCGGAGATAGACTGGAAAGTAGAATCCTTGTGCGGATACCCACTTAAGTGCTTCCTAGACGCATACAAAGGATACCACCAAATTCAGATGGCTAAGGAAGATGAAGAAAAAACGGCCTTCCATACAAGCCAAGGTGTCTATTGTTATACTAAGATGCCCTTTGGCTTAAAAAATGCAGGAGCCACTTACCAACGGTTGGTGGATAACGCATTTGAAAGACAGGTGGGCCGCAACTTAGAGGTTTATGTTGATGACCTCGTAATAAAAAGCCATATGGAAGATGAATTGGTGCGCGACATTGAGGAAACATTTAAGACACTAAAAGAGATTAACTTGAAGTTAAATCCTAAGAAATGCACTTTTGGCGCTACGGAAGGCATGTTCCTCGGATATCTTATAGAGCCCGATGGCATCAAACCGTGCCCAGAAAAGACGAAGGCTGTCATCCAACTTCCTTCGCCACGCACGTTGAAAGAAGTCCAATCCCTAAACGGAAAGCTGGCCGGTTTGAACAGATTTTTGTCTAAGTCAGCAGACAAGTCACTCCCTCTCTTCAAAACGCTCAAGAAGTGTACAAAAAAGGGAGATTTTCGCTGGATCATGGAGGCAAAAGAAGCTTTCATACAACTTAAACAGCACTTGCCAGCACTCCCCACGCTGGTGGCACCTTGCCCAGGGGAGGAGTTAATCATGTACTTGTCGGCGACTCATGGAGCAGTAAGCGCAATGCTATTAACAGATAGAGATTCAGTGCAAACACCGGTATATTTTGTAAGCAAAGCACTCAAGAAGACGGAGATTAACTACAGTGCAATGGAAAAATTGGTCTTTGCACTAGTATTTGTTGTAAAGCGGTTACGCAGGTACTTCCAGGCACACCCAATAGAAGTAATTACAGACCAACCCATCAAGAAAATTATCTCCAAACCCGACGCATCAGGACGTCTACTGAAGTGGAGTGTGTTACTAGGTGAGCACAACATTTCCTACAGACTACGCACTGCGGTTAAGGGGCACGTATTAGCTGACTTTATCATCGAAAAACCGGACCCTGAGGACCTACCCTCACAAGGTAAGGTGGAAATACAAGACCCATGGATCTTGTTCACGGACGGATCTTCATGCGTGGATGGGTCAAGCGCAAGCCTCATCCTCACAAGCCCAGAGGGAATGGAATTCACGTACGCACTGCGTTTTGAATTCACAGCGACAAACAATGAGGCAGAGTATGAAGCCCTAATCGCCGGACTGCGCATCGCAACTCGAATGGGTGTACGCAACCTGGAAGCAAATGTGGATTCCCGGCTAGTGGCCAACCATGTGTTGGGCGAGTATGTGGCTAAAGAAGAAAACATGATCCAATACCTCGACAAGACCAAGTCACTAATTCAGAGTTTCGACAGGTTTACCATCAAGCAGGTTCCTAGAGGGGAAAATCGAAAGGCGAACGCGTTAAGGAAGATTTCATCCACAAGCTTTGCACACCTGTCAAAACAAGTGTTGGTGGAAACGCTGAAGAGCAAGTCCATCTCAGAGATGGAAATATCCACGGTAGTAGAGGAGGAGGGTCCTACATGGATAACACCAATAATTGAATTCATAAGCAAGGGAGTACTGCCCCAAGAGCAGAAGGAAGCCCGAAGAATACGGCGCACAACACAGAGGTTTGAACTTCGAGACGGTATACTATATCGACGCTCCTTTCTGCAACCATGGCTCCGCTGTGTCGGCCCCCTGCAAGCGAATTATGTACTCCGGGAAATCCACGCCGGTTCATGCAGCATGCATTCAGGACCACGGTCCGTGGTGGCGCGCGCTTTACGGTCAGGATACTACTGGCCCACCATGCACCGTGATGCGCGGGACTTAATAAGAAAGTGCGGCGATTGCCAGGTTCACAGACCCGTTCCACGCCAACCACAACAGGAGCTAACACCTATCACGGCGCCATGGCCATTTTACAAGTGGGGTATCGACATTGCAGGTCCCTTCCCTGTTGCAGCAGGAGGATTGAAGTTCCTTATCGTAGCCATAGACTATTTCACCAAGTGGATCGAAGCAAAGGCGGTTGTAACAATCACTGGCAATCAGGTAAAGCGCTTTGTTTGGGAAAATATTGTATACCGCTTCGGATTACCTGGGGAAATCATCTCGGACAACGGGAAACAATTCTGTGACAACCCTTTCAAGGACTGGTGCGAGAAGTTAAATATTACACAGCACTTCGCGTCGGTCAAACACCCACAAACCAACGGCTTAGTAGAGCGTGCAAATCAAAGTCTGGGTGAAGGAATTAAGGCACGTCTGGACAAGCACAAAGGAAGGTGGGTGGAGGAATTATCGCATGTTCGATGGGCACACCGCACTTCAATCAAAACTAGCACGGGAGACACCCGCTTTTCTCTGGTCTATGGGACAGAGGCCGTCATACCAGCTGAGGTTGGGATGCCCACTATTCTCACTGCTGAAGTCAATGTTGCAACCAATGACGATGAACGGCGTATCGACTTAGACCTGTTGGAAGAAAGACGCGAGCCCGCAGCTATATGTGAAGCGAGATCCAAGGCAAAAATGAAGGGATATTACGATGCTAAAGTGCGAAGTGTTTCATTCAGACCAGGCGACTTCGTATACCACGCCAATGATGCGAGTCACGCAGAAGACAATGGCAAACTTGGACCGAAGTGGGAAGGACCCTATGAGGTCACTGAAGCATTGGGAAGAGGTGCGTACAAGTTGCGTGACATGGATGGCCGTGAACTACCACACACATGGAACATCTGCAATCTCAAACGATGCTATCTCTAGGAACGACTACGGCCCAATGCACGGACACTCCCGCACTTTAGTATAGTGCTCAATAAATATTCGTGTATTTACATTTTGTTTCACTTAGGCAAATGTTTCTTTTCTTTTTTACAAAAGCTTGCAAGTATCAATAAAATGTCGTGGTTTCTAGCTAACTCCGCGACACATTTCAATTTGTTATTTACATACTCTTGTCTTAACATTATTACTATATTATCTTTTGCCTACATGGCGTGCATGCACTTACCCACGATGGTGTATAGGATGAGTAAACCTACTAAATAACTCGTTGAGTAAGAGGGTTGCAAACCCATCAACATTGGATCATGCATCCTTGTTAAACACCTTATTTTCAAGACGTTGGAATAAGTTCAATGCGCATTCCACGAAGAATGCGCAACAATGCATACTATGCGCGTTTAACAAAACCAGGAATCAAGACTCTTGGCTCCTTACTATGATATTTACAGTACGCTGCGTATCACACCATACACGATTATGTCAAAAATACTTAAAACATTATAAGTATGATAGTTCATACATAATTATGAACTCCAAAAATTCGTTGCGCTTGTACAACAGTTTGCTTCTTAGACAATAAGCACGTTTTTTAACTAAGTACAAATATTATAAGTCGCAACCACATTCAACAAAAGTAATATTTCATTAAGTACCATGCGTTCTTACAAAATGATATTTACAACACAAGTTACAATCTATATACTCCTACAACGCCTAAGAGATGAGCTCCCCACACGGCTTGCAGCATCCCCAACCTCATTTAGCTTCTTCAACAAGTTGGAGTCTTGGCGAGATACCGTGGCAACACTAACCGGTAACCCATCAGACCTGGGGAGATGAGCTGCGCCAATGCCGCACAAAATAGCCTTGCCTTTAATACCCTCCTTCTTGGCAAGTCTTGTAGCATAAGCTTCCAAGACTTGCTTTAAAGGAACTTCCTTCTCTAGGGCAAACGGATCCAAGATGTCGCGAGGACGAGCAAACACAGGTACCTGCAGCTGGGATTCATCAGGTTTCAAAAAATAATCAAGCTGAGCCTCCGCATTTTCAAAGACGATGTCGAGCCAAGGTTAGCCCCTCCATAATTACCCCTATGGGATAATCCTGGTCGCGCTCCAATTCAGCAATTAGAGGAAGCTCCAACAGCTTCATCTTTTCCATGGCGGCAACCAGATCATCATACGCATTCTCATTATAGCCAGGTACCTTATCAGCAGGCACCTTCAACAGATCAGCCTCATGGAGCTCCTCTACGGCTTCTGCCTTGCCCCGCGCCAACGCGCACTGCACAACCCCCCCAAACGCGTCCACTACCTCCTGCGACTCTAAGGTACTGAGGGCAGCAAGGCGCAGACCATGGCCGATGAGCCACCTGCGCTCAGCAATAGAAGACATGAGCTGGGGATATAACTCCTCATCATACTCAATGCTGAGCTTGCGCAACTTCATCTCCTGAGCCTCCAGTGAGCTTCCTACAGTTGCACCAAAATTCTCCAACTGAGAGACCAACTCTTCCTTCCCCTTGTCAAGATATTTCAGCGCCCATATACACAAAGCCTTATACTCCGCTGATGCAGTACGCTCCTGACTTATTTGGCCCAGCAGTTCCATCTTTTCTCCAGCAAGTCTTTGGACGTACGAGTTCATAGCCTCTGCTTCAACCTTGGCACTGGCCAAACGTACCTCCAGCAACGCAATTTGTTGGTCCTTTTGCGCGCTCTGGCTACTTTCTCCCGAGTACTTAGCCTTTAGTTGCGCAACCAACTTAGCTTGGTGCGCAGTAGCAAGCACCAGATCTTCAACAAGCTGATCCATTGGCGCATCCCCCGATGCCAATGGCTCAGCGCTTTGGCTCTTTGGTTCCGAAGACTCAGCGCGAACAGGACTAGCCTTTGGGGGCGACTCCACAGATTGTTCAATACTGCGATACGAGCTTTAAGAATAATACTTACTTGGGTGGAACAGTCTCCGAGGAGCGAGGGGAGGCAACATCACTGGATGATGATTCCACAAGGATAACAGGACGCTTCTTCCTGGAGGAGCTTGCACCATCGCCACCAAGCGCTCTCTTGCGCTTCAATCCATGGCTTTCCTCCTCCTCTTCTTCAACGCTTTCAGCCACATTTGCATGCGAAAACTCCACTACCGGGGAGGGAACCCTGGGGCTAGGCACGCTTTGTAGAGGAGTTGCCTCCAGCACGGCGGAAGAACTACCCCCCGTTTCTCCCAACTGCATTTCCAAGCTACGCCCCGCTATAGCCTCTAGAATGGGCTCTTCCCCCTCCTTCAATGGGCACACCCCCACAGTGACCTGGCGCGGCTTCGCCAATTGTACAACTCCGAATAGATCCATCTCTGCGCAACAGAAGACAACAACAAACAGGTTACACAAATTACAAAGGGACAAAGAAAGGCTTACATTAATAAAGTAAAGGAGTGCAAAAGGACGAGCACCCACCCTGGCCATCTGCGTCTAAGAAGATTGGCACCTCGTCAGGTCTGCCAAAATAATTGCGACTGATGCCCACGTGCACCAAAAATTCATCGGGGTAGGAACTGATGGGAATACGATTGGCGTTTATCGTATTTGCATCATCAGTGTTGTATGAACCAGGGAGGGGACGCTCATCCTTCGGCAGCGAACTCTGGGTGTAGAAGTCAAAGTACCAGGGGAACAACGCTTCATCGACCCAGAAAAAATTCTCCCTCCAGTTCCTAAGCGCGTCCAGCTTGTCGGTGTAACATTGCGGCCCCTCGGCGCGCTTAGCGAACGAAACCCACCCGTTTGACCACGTCGTGTGGTAAAACGCGCGAAAGAGGTAGATGGTGGGATTAATCGCCAAGAATCGGCAATTAACCTCGAAGTTTGTTAATTTTGCTGCACCTATGCAGTTCAACTGAGATATGTTCAGGCGATAGTAGTTTAAAACGTCGCACAGAAATAGGGATAGGGGCACACGTTGATTCACAAATTCAAAAAACCGTGTGTATACCCCTACTTTCCCTTTGGGGAAATCCGCTATTGATGCCGTCGCAGCTGGCACCACCGGAATGTAATAATCCGAGGTGAACTCACGCAGTTCATCCTCGGTCAGATCAGAGGTAAAATCGGACAAACCACGGACCATGGTACAATTTTTCAAGGCGCACGCGCGGTTACCTTTGGAATATTACAGTTTTCTTGGTGGATAGTTTGAAGCTTTTGTAACAATGGGGGAAATGATTTTTACTGTGATAAACACAGTAATGAGGAGGCGGACGTTTATATAGGTTTTACAACCACGCGATGATTGACACGTGGATCCCACTATCTCCCAATGTGTGGCTAGGATGGATTGATATGACACATTTTCAGTTACTTTCCCACGACTTACGAGGTGGGAATTTGAGATATTATGTCTAGATTCACCGTGTATTTTTTCAAGGTGGAAAACTTTTTTAGCTTCTTTGCTACGCTTCGCAAATTTCATTGGCTACAACTATTAGTCTAGCATCCGCAGCTAGTCACTACGCATACTAGACTGGGGGGACATGATGACGTATAGTCTGCATTCGGGTTACGAACCCGACCAGTGAACGCCACTAACAAGCCCATTACGAATGGGCTAACCCAATAACGGTTGGGCTCACGAAAGCCCAACTCCAAAGTTATTTATGGCATTAGATATCCGATATATTTTACTTATGAGATATGCATTAAACTGACCGACTTAGGCGGGATACGCCGAAGGTTGGGGAACACGAAACCAACAAGGATTTCGTGTGTATATAAGGGGCATCCTAGCCCTCATTAAAGGTTATATCTAAAAAACCCTAACTCTTCATTAACCCTAAAACCGATTACTTACTCTCACGCCGGAGGATAATCGTGGGAGACAATCCCACGATAAGCCTAACGGTATTTTCTGTTTACTTAGTACGCAGGTCTCAAGCATCAAGGTTCAATTGGTACGAGAACCGAAGTCCAAATAAGGAACGTCCAACTTTTGTATCAACAAATACATATGTACAACGACTAGTGTTTATATATTTGGGTAAATATATACTTAAACTAGTATATACTCAAATGGGTAAAAACTAACAAATGGTATTGACCCATAACCCATGGTTTTATCCAAACCATTTGACTAGGTACATTGAACTCAATGTATCTAATAAGAAACCCATGGATCAACCCATAACCCATGACCCATGACCCATAACCAAAATACCCATAGGTAAAGAGGAGCGTCCCACGGATCCCTAGCTTTACGCTAGCCGGATCCCTTGTGGGAGGGATTCGTGGGATCCGGGGAACAGTAAGTTTTCTCCTCTATAAATAGTGATCCATTTCTTGGCTCACACTTTCACAAATACTTTCTCCAAGTATTGTACCTCTCTAACCACTGATCCTAAGGGATCTTTCTATGTAGTTTGTCTTTTGTTTTTGTGTGATTCTCTAGGTTCCTCTTAAAGGCGAGATCACCACTTCTTGAAGTCGAGCAAGCTCAAGTCCATGAGTTGCCATGCTTTGTTATCATCAAGACAACTGAGGTTCTCTTGTTGATAGTTCTTTCTTCCTCCGTAGATATGTTGTGTTGAAGGCATTAGTGAAGGATGCCAAAAGAGTCAAGACGAAAGCATTAGTTAAAGATGCTTAACGTCCGTGTCAAAAGCATTAGTGAAGAATTCTAAAGGTTTCAAGACGAAAGCATTAGTGTAAGGTGCCAAGCGTTGTGTCAAAGGCATTAGTAAAGGATGCCTAAGAATCAAATCAAGTGGCATTAGGGAAGAATGCCTAGGTCGTATAATCGATGAGGTGCATCGTTATACATATAGTATTAGTTTATTTCCAAGGATGGTGATATCCTTGGTCGTGTTGTAATAAGGAGTAGATCTCCTTGAGATTAGGTGTTGTGTTGTGTTGGGTAGTAGTTCCTCCATAGTAATGGAACTAGGTGCTTAGCCTAGTACCTAATAAAGGGTAGGCGACGTTGTGATAGGTGTGGTTCACCTTGGAGTGAAAGAACCCGGTGGTTAGCCTAGTACCCGAAAAAGAGTAGGCGACGTTGTGAAGGCTTCTCCGCCATAAGGAGATTGGTGTCGTGTAGTGTTTACGAACTCTCGAGTAGGTAACTCGGGGAGTGGAGTAGGGCAAGGAAGGTGTCCTTGTAGCCGAACCACTATAAATACTCGTGTCGTGGTTATGTGCTTCTTACTCTTTATCTTTCATTACACGTTTATATATCTATCTATCAACGTCCAACATAAACAACTAAATAGATTGACATAAGTCGATCTAAATATTTAAAAGGAAGTTTTAAATTGGTAAAACTATTCAACCCCCCTTCTAGTTTTCAACAATTGGCATCAGAGCTTCGTTACCAAGTTTCTTAGAGTATGTTGTACTTTAAAATCTTGATACGATCCATGTATGTTTGAAAACTACAAAGAAGGATTTTTCAAGTCATTTTTATTATTAAAAAAAAATCATTATAATGTTTATTGTTGGACAATGATAGAATGTTCTAACATTTTCCTTGTTAAGTATTCTCCATACTTGGATTCGGGCTTACCAAGAAGATCATAACTAATCTATCTAAATACTTCTTTTCGCAAAAAGAATGTATAGTATTGTATTTCTCACACATGAATCTGGAGATTCCAAGAAGATCACAAAGCATTTCATCTAAATACTTCTTTTCTTAAAAAGAATATTTAGCTAAGGTATGATCGTTAATAATTTTCTTTTGTTTTATTATTGTTAAAATCTTGGTTGCATAATTAATATCTATTAGTAATTACTCTAGTAGTTATCTATATTAAAGTCATCATCAAGAATAGTATTCTTCGATTGATTTGTATAGACTACACTACCAACTCGTAATAATGATTTCTTGGTTATTCGATAGCCTTAATCATTATCCATCGCAAAGGAATATGGACACTCCATCTATGTCAATAAATTTTCGTGTGAAACTTCTTGTATTATGATAAAATGGGATTTTATCATAATCTTTGATAAACCTTCTAAGAATTGTGACTAATTCTTAAAAAAGGAACCACGTCTAGTAGGATTAGTACTAAACCGTCAATAAACTAAAACCACAAGTTATTGAGCCTAAACATCAAACTCTAGGAGCTTTTAGAACTCCCAAACCAAAGTTATCAAGGAATGCTTAAGCTGATTTTTGCTGTCATGCCGGATCCCTGCGTTTACACTAGCCGGATCCCAAATGAGAGGGATCTGCGGGATCCGTGCAACATAAGACAGGATAAGTTAGTAATGATCACTGTGGATGTTCCACAATTATATTCACCTCAAAGACTCACGAACAAGAACACGGCTACTGTTCAAAGGAGCAATTTGATCATTTCTCTCAAGCATAACAATCACTTGTGTAAGTATAATCTTCACTACATTGTTAATCTAATTCCTTGATTTCTAGGATCATAATTTCTTCATCTTTAAGAGTTGGGTTCAAATGGGTTTATCATAATTTGTCACCACATTGTTTTCTAAGATAATCTAAATCAAAGAATTAACATTGTTAATACAAATTAAACACATTTCTTGAATTCAATAAAGATGATGAGAGCAAAATTGTGATCAAAACCTCTAGGTTACTATTCACAATTAACACCACATTGTGGTTGTATTGTTTAGGAACAATCATGCCAAGCAACAAACAACAAGATTACCAAGACACCGCTCATTACGTACCAATGTACCATAGAAAAGATGGACTTAGTCCGGATGATAGGAAAGCCTTTAAAATGCTCGAAAAGAGACTCTTTCACGAAGGTCGAGTAGTTGAACCATCATTTCTTGCCAATACCGACATAAGAGAAGTTTTTGGAGCTATTGGGTTTGATTGTTTATTGGACATAAACGAACAAATTTGCCCGGTTTTTGTACTTGAGTTCTACAAGACAATGGGGATTGTTAGAAATGATGATGGGTCCATCTCAATTAACCTTACCATAAATGAGCATGAGTGCACCTTTTCGCTTGTAGAGTTTGAAAGAATAATAGGGGTTCCATATCAAGGTGTTTGTATGTATTCTAATGAGTGGTCGTTGGAGGAGATACACTCTATGGTTGATCATCATGCAATCTATCACATGATAATCCCGGAAGCAACTACGGTGAGGGACACCATGTTCATGCCAAGAGCATCCCCATCAAGGGTCACTAGGAAGTCGAAAGTGATCTATAGGGATCCTTTCCAAATGGAGCTCTCCGAGATGTACGGATTGTATAGGAAATGGGAAGATGTGATAAGGGAGAATGTGGTGTGCCTAGTAGGAAATAAGGATCACCCCAACGCATGTCTAAGTTTCATGATCTATTGTCTAGTGACCGAGACTCGCTTTAACCTTGCCTACTACATGATCAAGAGAATGGCAAGTGTAAGAAGCATGGACAAAATGCTGCTTCCGTATGCAATGTTTCTGACCCATCTTGCTAAATTCATCTTTTCATTAGATCCTTCTCCGCAATCCTATGATCATAGCTTTTGTAACAAGGTTATGGTGTCATTGACCGAGGGAAGAACTACAAGGTTTATGGTAGATGGCAAAAGGCCTCACCCACCCACAGATTCCTCGGAAGAAAGGAAGAGGCAAAGAGAAGGTGAAGGAAGTAGCAACCCACTCGGAAATACCGATATCGACCCCTTGGACTACATCAATCAATTGCCGGCGTTCCTGGTGCATCACCCGAATGGCAACAAACCAAGGGAATCTTCAAGTGCTTCGCCAACTTCTTGAAGAAAAAGAAGTAGAGATGGTATGATAAAGAGTGGAGGACGGGTGAAGACGGAAAGGAGAGGAGATGTGAGGTAAGGTCATAGGACCTAAATTTGTGAAGAACTGATAAGGTTTTAAAATGTACCTTTTTGAGGGGTCGTTTAAGCCCTTATTTGATCACTTTTGTATCCGTTATTACTTAATATCGTTCCTTTTCACTTTTTTGGTATCTTGAAGGAAAAATGCTGGAATGACACTTATTCGGACGAAAAGGCGCGAATATACGAAGAAAATGGCCAAAGTCAAGAATCGAGACACTAAGGCTGCTAAAACTGAAGGTGACGGCGTCAGGTGTTATCTGCGACGCCGTCGGACCACTTTTGTGACGGCTCAGTAGCCAAATTGCTTATTTTCAAGTGACGGCTTCAGGTTTTAAAAGAGTAGTTCGTCGCAACTCAGACGGCCTAGATTTGATCCAGATGACGTCAGACACTGAAGGGGATGGCGTCACAAGCATAAGGTGACGTCGTCGCAAGACTAACGTGGCCAAGACGAAACCCTAATGACGGCGACCCGACGACGTCACAAATCATAAGGTGACGCCGTCGCATTTGTAATCCTATATATAGAATCTGAATTTTTTAGTTTTCAGTGTGTAGTCTTTTGGAGTAAAAACCTAAACCGAACCAAGGCTGTCTTGTACAGTATTTTAGGGTTCCATATCCTATCTTACATAAAGATAAGTGTTTTACTTCATTAATTCAATTATGTCTTCAATTACTTGTGTGTATGCTTGCATGTTCTCCATGTCCGGCTAATTTACTTGTGTGTTTGCTTAGGGAATATGAAACTTGATTATTGAATATTGATTGGTTATCTCTTATCTTAATTGTTAATTATCTAGTATTGCGATAGGTCATTCGTTGTGTAGTTAATGCTTGATTAATCTTTGTGAACCTTAGCTTATAATACCTAGAGTCATTGTAGGCTAAACCATCCGAAGAGTACCTTAGAGTTGAGTTTATAAATCCTAGAGATTTTGTAGGCGATAACCTTTGGTAGTTTCAAAGAGATAGGGATAAACGCATACCCTACGACCTTAGACACACAACGCGGTTAAGAATAAGGACGTGACAATTTAACCATCAATAGGAGATAATCAAGGAGTAATAAAACCTAAGTAAACACATCTTTAAATCATCATACGAGCACACAATAATTAGACATAGACTACATACACCTTAGTTTAGATAATTAGATAAGTAGAAGTAATCGGTAGAAATACCAAACCCCCAAATCCTAACCCCGAGATTCGTACCTTTTCATTTCCTAAAAAATATAAAAAAGATAAAAAATAATCTTCCTCAACCCCAACCTTAGCGTAGTAACTTCTCACTAGCATTCCTATTCCCCTAGAGAACGATATCAATTCCCGTGGCTTACCCTAATACTACACTACAACGATTAGGTTCACTGCCTAGGGTGTTGAAAAACTTGCTCGACGAAAAGGAAGTTCCTTTGACCCCGAACGACGCGCGTAGCGTTATCAAGTTTTTGGCGCCGCTACCGGGGAATAGAATAGCTAGTTAGTAGTCCACCTCGTTTAGGTTTCCTTGCTTGATTCCTATCAAGTAAGCTTTTTTTTCATTTTTAGCTTTCTCGTAGTCTATCCCCCTTCTTCGTGACCTTTGTTCGTAACCCCATCACTTTTCATCATGGAAGGTGAAAACCTACCACCATTTCCCCTACCAATCCCCTTAGACAACTTAGAACCCGCAGTTCCACCAGAACCCTTCTTGAACCTTTTGCAGAACCCGAAAGAGAGCTCAATAGGCGAAGGAAAGCTCTCCATGATTCGGAACCTCAAGGAACTACCATCAACTTTGAAGAAGTCACAACTGACGAAGAGTCCACTCATTCACCCCAATCCTCTAAAACCATCAACATTGACAATCTGAGCCAACATAGCGAGGAAGTTCCCGCTACTCCGGTCAATGGACCCATCAATCCACCTGAGGCAAAGTCCCTCGAGGAATACTCTTCCCCCTCTGCATCTGGATTTACCAATGCCATCGTCTACCCCTCGGAGCAAGTCAATGAGGTGTTGCATGCCTCCGACATTTGGCTTATTCAGAATGCATGTCAATTCCATGGATCCAACAGTGAAAACCCCATTCATCACATCAAACAATTTTTAAAAATTGTTGATGCTATCTACGCCGACGGAGCATCCAAGGAGACATCTGGACTCCGGTTTTTCCCATTTTCTCTTCGAGGACAGGCCAAGGAGTGGCTCGATAAGCTGCCTCCAAAGTCCATTTTCACGTGGGAACAACTCACGACCAAGTTCACTAAGAAGTTCTTTCCCCCTGGAAGGACTACATTAATCAGGAGCAAAATTCTTCACTTCCATCAAACAGATGAAGAGTCGATCGTTAACTCCTGGACTAATTACAAAGATCTCATTCAACAAGCCCCACACCATGGTATCAACCTTTTGTTGCTTGTTCAAATCTTTTACGACAATGTCTCTCGAAAGGATCAAGAAGGGATTGACTTCTCAAGCGGCGAAGAATTTCTAATCTCACTGCGGAAGAAGGGTGGGACCGCATTGAGGAATATGTTCAATACCAGGACAACCCTTGGAACGAGCCAGTAACTGCAATGAGTATCTCTGCTTTCTCGAGTAAAAACTTATCATCTCTTGATGATCGGATTAAGAAAGCACAAGATAAGCTTGCATACCTGACAAAATCGCCAGAACCCAAAAGGTTATTTAACCCATACCTTATATGCGACATTTGTGGAGGGCCACACGAGAGTGATGAGTGTGATGACACACGCCAAGAAAGCGTCTTCCTTTCCAGTCATGATATTTATGATGACCCTTCACTTCTTACATTCTATCAAAACGACGAATGCACTCCTTGGGGTAATCTGAAATGGAAGACTGAAGGACAGGAGGGATCTGAATACACCATCCGTGATGCCTTTGAAAAAGAACTCGGGCAGTTTACCATAGAAGGGGCCACACTCCTGAAAGGTCTTAAAGGATTCATTCAAGAGCAGCAAGCTGAATTAGAGAGTCAATTCGCCGAGCTCCACAAAAGAATAAGCGAACCTAGCCTAACCCATCACGATCCAACTTGTGCCATCACTACTCGGTCAGGAATTACTACCAAAGATCCCCCACACCCTGACCAGAATCCCACCACCAGGGAGCCCGCGTCAAGAAACGAAGCAATTCCTGAACCTCCTCACGATCCCCCTCCACAAACACCGGCACCTGCCTAGCGACCAACTCTCGCAAGGATTCCTTATCCCTTGCGTCTAAAAAATAATCTTCCTCAACCCCAACCTTAGTGTAGTAACTTCTCACTAGCATTCCTATTCCCCTAGAGAACGATATCAATTCCCGTGGCTTACCCTAATACTACACTACAACGATTAGGTTCACTGCCTAGGGTGTTGAAAAACTTGCTCGACGAAAGGAAGTTCCTTTGACCCCGAACGACGCGTGTAGCGTTATCAAGTTTTGGCGCTGCGGGGAATAGAATAGCTAGTTAGGAGTCCACCTCGTTTAGGTTTCCTTGCTTGATTCCTATCAAGTAAGACTTTTTTTTTCATTTTTTAGCTTTCTCGTAGTCTATCCCCTTCTTCGTGACCTTTGTTCGTAACCCCATCACTTTTCATCATGGAAGGTGATAACCCACCACCATTTCCCCCTACCAATCCCCTTAGACAGCTTAGAACCCGCAGTTCCACCAGAACCCTTCTTGAACCTTTTGCAGAACCCGAAAGAGAGCTCAATAGGCGAAGGAAAGCTCTCCATGATTCGGAACCTCAAGGAACTACCATCAACTTTGAAGAAGTCACAACTGACGAAGAGTCCACTCATTCACCCCAATCCTCTAAAACCATCAACATTGACAATCTGAGCCAACATAGCGAGGAAGTTCCCGCTACTCCGGTCAATGGACCCATCAATCCACCTGAGGCAAAGTCCCTCGAGGAATACTCTTCCCCCTCTGCATCTGGATTTACCAATGCCATCGTCTACCCCTCGGAGCAAGTCAATGAGGTGTTGCATGCCTCCGACATTTGGCTTATTCAGAATGCATGTCAATTCCATGGATCCAACAGTGAAAACCCCATTCATCACATCAAACAATTTTTAAAAATTGTTGATGCTATCTACGCCGACGGAGCATCCAAGGAGACATCTGGACTCCGGTTTTTCCCATTTTCTCTTCGAGGACAGGCCAAGGAGTGGCTCGATAAGCTGCCTCCAAAGTCCATTTTCACGTGGGAACAACTCACGACCAAGTTCACTAAGAAGTTCTTTCCCCCTGGAAGGACTACATTAATCAGGAGCAAAATTCTTCACTTCCATCAAACAGATGAAGAGTCGATCGTTAACTCCTGGACTCATTACAAAGATCTCATTCAACAAGCCCCACACCATGGTATCAACCTTTGGTTGCTTGTTCAAATATTTTACGACAATGTCTCTCGAAAGGATCAAAAAGGGATTGACTTCTCAACTGGCCGAAGAATTTCTAATCTCACTGCGGAAGAAGGGTGGGACCGCATTGAGGAATATGTTCAATACCAGGACAACCCTTGGAACGAGCCAACGCAATGAGTATCTCTGCTTTCTCGAGTAAAAACTTATCATCTCTTGATGATCGGATTAAGAAAGCACAAGATAAGCTTGCATACCTCACAAAATCGCCAGAACCCAAAAGGTTATTTAACCCATACCTTATATGCGACATTTGTGGAGGGCCACACGAGAGTGATGAGTGTGATGACACACGCCAAGAAAGCGTCTTCCTTTCCAGTCATGATATTTATGATGACCCTTCACTTCTTACATTCTATCAAAACGACGAATGCACTCCTTGGGGTAATCTGAAATGGAAGACTGAAGGACAGGAGGGATCTGAATACACCATCCGTGATGCCTTTGAAAAAGAACTCGGGCAGTTTACCATAGAAGGGGCCACACTCCTGAAAGGTCTTAAAGGATTCATTCAAGAGCAGCAAGCTGAATTAGAGAGTCAATTCGCCGAGCTCCACAAAAGAATAAGCGAACCTAGCCTAACCCATCACGATCCAACTTGTGCCATCACTACTCGGTCAGGAATTACTACCAAAGATCCCCCACACCCTGACCAGAATCCCACCACCAGGGAGCCCGCGTCAAGAAACGAAGCAATTCTCGAACCTCCTCACGATCCCTCCACAAACACCGGCACCTAGCGACCAACTCGCAAGGATTCCTTATCCCTTGCGTCTAAAAAATAATCTTCCTCAACCCCAACCTTAGTGTAGTAACTTCTCACTAGCATTCCTATTCCCCTAGAGAACGATATCAATTCCCGTTGCTTACCCTAATACTACACTACAACGATTAGGTTCACTGCCTAGGGTGTTGAAAAACTTGCTCAACGAAAAGGAAGTTCCTTTGACCCCGAACGACGCGTGTAACGTTATCAAGTTTTTTGCGGGGAATAGAATAGCTAGTTAGGAGTCCACCTCGTTTAGGTTTCCTTGCTTGATTCCTATCAAGTAAGCTTTTTTGTTTTTCATTTTTAGCTTTCTCGTAGTCTATCCCCCTTCTTCGTGACCTTTGTTCGTAACCCCATCACTTTTCATCATGGAAGGTGAAAACCCACCACCATTTCCCCTACCAATCCCCTTAGACAGCTTAGAACCCGCAGTTCCACGGAACCCTTCTTGAACCTTTTGCGTAACCCGAAGAGAGCTCAATAGGCGAAGGAAAGCTCTCCATGATTCGGAACCTCAAGGAACTACCATCAACTTTGATGAAGTCACAACTGAAGAAGAGTCCACTCATTCACCCCAATCCTCTAAAACCATCAACATTGACAATCTGAGCCAACATAGCGAGGAAGTTCCCGCTACTCCGGTCAATGGACCCATCAATCCACCTGAGGCAAAGTCCCTCGAGGAATACTCTTCCCCCTCTGCATCTGGATTTACCAATGCCATCGTCTACCCCTCGGAGCAAGTCAATGAGGTGTTGCATGCCTCCGACATTTGGCTTATTCAGAATGCATGTCAATTCCATGGATCCAACAGTGAAAACCCCATTCATCACATCAAACAATTTTTAAAAATTGTTGATGCTATCTACGCCGACGGAGCATCCAAGGAGACATCTCGACTCGGTTTTCCCATTTCTCTTCGAGGACAGGCCAAGGAGTGGCTCGATAAGCTGCCTCCAAAGTCCATTTTCACGTGGGAACAACTCACGACCAAGTTCACTAAGAAGTTCTTTCCCCGGAAGGACGCATTGTCGAGCAAAATTCTTCACTTCCATCAAACGGATGAAGAGTCGATCGTTAACTCCACGGACTCATTACAAAGATCTCATTCAACAAGCCCCACACCATGGTATCAACCTTTGGTTGCTTGTTCAAATATTTTACGACAATGTCTCTCGAAAGGATCAAGAAGGGATTGACTTCTCAAGCGGCGAAGAATTTCTAATCTCACTGCGGAAGAAGGGTGGGACCGCATTGAGGAGTATGTTCAATACCAGGACAACCCTTGGAACGAGCCAAGAATGCAATGAGTATCTCGCTTTCGGTAAAAACTTATCATCTCTTGATGATCGGATTAAGAAAGCACAAGATAAGCTTGCATACCGACAAAATCGCCGAACCCAAAAGGTTATTTAACCCATACCTTATATGCGACATTTGTGGAGGGCCACACGAGAGTGATGAGTGTGATGACACACGCCAAGAAAGCGTCTTCCTTTCCAGTCATGATATTTATGATGACCCTTCACTTCTTACATTCTATCAAAACGACGAATGCACTCCTTGGGGTAATCTGAAATGGAAGACTGAAGGACAGGAGGGATCTGAATACACCATCCGTGATACCTTTGAAAAAGAACTCGGAGCGGTTTACCATAGAAGGGCCACACTCTGAAAGGTCTTAAAGGATTCATTCAAGAGCAGCAAGCTGAATTAGAGAGTCAATTCGCCGAGCTCCACAAAAGAATAAGCGAACCTAGCCTAACCCATCACGATCCAACTTGTGCCATCACTACTCGGTCAGGAATTACTACCAAAGATCCCCCACACGACCGAATCCCACCACCGGGGAGCCCGCGTCAAGAAACGAAGCAATTCCTGAACCTCCTCACGATCCCCCTCCACAAACACCGGCACCTGCCTAGCGACCAACTCTCGCAAGGATTCCTTATCCCTTGCGTCTAAAAAATAATCTTCCTCAACCCCAACCTTAGTGTAGTAACTTCTCACTAGCATTCCTATTCCCCTAGAGAACGATATCAATTCCCGTTGCTTACCCTAATACTACACTACAACGATTAGGTTCACTGCCTAGGGTGTTGAAAAACTTGCTCAACGAAAAGGAAGTTCCTTTGACCCCGAACGACGCGTGTAGCGTTATCAAGTTTTTGGCGCCGCTGCCGGGGAATAGAATAGCTAGTTAGTAGTCCACCTCGTTTAGGTTTCCTTGCTTGATTCCTATCAAGTAAGCTTTTTTTTTTTTTTTTTTCATTTTTAGCTTTCTCGTAGTCTATCCCCCTTCTTCGTGACCTTTGTTCGTAACCCCATCACTTTTCATCATGGAAGGTGAAAACCCACCACCATTTCCCCTACCAATCCCCTTAGACAGCTTAGAACCCGCAGTTCCACCAGAACCCTTCTTGAACCTTTTGCAGAACCCGAAAGAGAGCTCAATAGGCGAAGGAAAGCTCTCCATGATTCGGAACCTCAAGGAACTACCATCAGCTTTGATGAAGTCACAACTGAAGAAGAGTCCACTCATTCACCCCAATCCTCTAAAACCATCAACATTGACAATCTGAGCCAACATAGCGAGGAAGTTCCCGCTACTCCGGTCAATGGACCCATCAATCCACCTGAGGCAAAGTCCCTCGAGGAATACTCTTCCCCCTCTGCATCTGGATTTACCAATGCCATCGTCTACCCCTCGGAGCAAGTCAATGAGGTGTTGCATGCCTCCGACATTTGGCTTATTCAGAATGCATGTCAATTCCATGGATCCAACAGTGAAAACCCCATTCATCACATCAAACAATTTTTAAAAATTGTTGATGCTATCTACGCCGACGGAGCATCCAAGGAGACATCTGGACTCCGGTTTTTCCCATTTTCTCTTCGAGGACAGGCCAAGGAGTGGCTCGATAAGCTGCCTCCAAAGTCCATTTTCACGTGGGAACAACTCACGACCAAGTTCACTAAGAAGTTCTTTCCCCCTGGAAGGACTGCATTAATCAGGAGCAAAATTCTTCACTTCCATCAAACAGATGAAGAGTCGATCGTTAACTCCTGGACTAATTACAAAGATCTCATTCAACAAGCCCCACACCATGGTATCAACCTTTTGTTGCTTGTTCAAATCTTTTACGACAATGTCTCTCGAAAGGATCAAGAATGGATTGACTTCTCAACGGCGAAGAATTTCTAATCTCACTGCGGAAGAAGGGTGGGACCGCATTGAGGAATATGTTCAATACCAGGACAACCCTTGGAACGAGCCATGCGCAATGAGTATCTCGCTTTCTCGAGTAAAAACTTATCATCTCTTGATGATCGGATTAAGAAAGCACAAGATAAGCTTGCATACCTCACAAAATCGCCAGAACCCAAAAGGTTATTTAACCCATACCTTATATGCGACATTTGTGGAGGGCCACACGAGAGTGATGAGTATGATGACACACGCCAAGAGAGCGTCTTCCTTTCCAATCATGATATTTATGATGACCCTTCACTTCTTACATTCTATCAAAACGACGAATGCACTCCTTGGGGTAATCTGAAATGGAAGACTGAAGGGACGGAGGGATCTGAATACACCATCCGTGATGCCTTTGAAAAGAACTCGGGCGGTTTACCATAGAAGGGGCCACACTCACGAAAGGTCTTAAAGGATTCATTCAAGAGACAAGCTGAATTAGAGAGTCAATTCGCCGAGCTCCACAAAAGAATAAGCGAACCTAGCCTAACCCATCACGATCCAACTTGTGCCATCACTACTCGGTCAGGAATCACTACCAAAGATCCCCACACCCGACTGAATCCCACCACCAGGGAGCCAGCGTCAAGAAACGAAGCAATTCTGAACCTCCTCACGATCCCCTCCACAAACACCGGCACTGCCTAGCGACCAACTCTCCAAGGATTCCTTATCCTTGCGTCTAAAAATAATCTTCCTCAACCCCAACCTTAGTGTAGTAACTTCTCACTAGCATTCCTATTCCCCTAGAGAACGATATCAATTCCCGTTGCTTACCCTAATACTACACTACAACGATTAGGTTCACTGCCTAGGGTGTTGAAAAACTTGCTCAACGAAAAGGAAGTTCCTTTGACCCCGAACGACGCGTGTAGCGTTATCAAGTTTTTGGCGCCGCTGCCGGGGAATAGAATAGCTAGTTAGTAGTCCACCTCGTTTAGGTTTCCTTGCTTGATTCCTATCAAGTAAGCTTTTTTTTTTTTTTTTCATTTTTAGCTTTCTCGTAGTCTATCCCCCTTCTTCGTGACCTTTGTTCGTAACCCCATCACTTTTCATCATGGAAGGTGAAAACCCACCACCATTTCCCCTACCAATCCCCTTAGACAGCTTAGAACCCGCAGTTCCACCAGAACCCTTCTTGAACCTTTTGCAGAACCCGAAAGAGAGCTCAATAGGCGAAGGAAAGCTCTCCATGATTCGGAACCTCAAGGAACTACCATCAACTTTGATGAAGTCACAACTGACGAAGAGTCCACTCATTCACCCCAATCCTCTAAAACCATCAACATTGACAATCTGAGCCAACATAGCGAGGAAGTTCCCGCTACTCCGGTCAATGGACCCATCAATCCACCTGAGGCAAAGTCCCTCGAGGAATACTCTTCCCCCTCTGCATCTGGATTTACCAATGCCATCGTCTACCCCTCGGAGCAAGTCAATGAGGTGTTGCATGCCTCCGACATTTGGCTTATTCAGAATGCATGTCAATTCCATGGATCCAACAGTGAAAACCTCATTCATCACATCAAACAATTTTTAAAAATTGTTGATGCTATCGACGGAGCATCCAAGGAGACATCCGGACTCTGGTTTTCCCATTTTCTCTTCGAGGACAGGCCAAGGAGTGGCTCGATAAGCTGCCTCCAAAGTCCATTTTCACGTGGGAACAACTCACGACCAAGTTCACTAAGAAGTTCTTTCCCCCTGGAAGGACTGCATTAATCAGGAGCAAAATTCTTCACTTCCATCAAACAGATGAAGAGTCGATCGTTAACTCCTGGACTCATTACAAAGATCTCATTCAACAAGCCCCACACCATGGTATCAACCTTTGGTTGCTTGTTCAAATCTTTTACGACAATGTCTCTCGAAAGGATCAAAAAGGGATTGACTTCTCAACTGGCCGAAGAATTTCTAATCTCACTGCGGAAGAAGGGTGGGACCGCATTGAGGAATATGTTCAATACCAGGACAACCCTTGGAACGAGCCAGTAACTGCAATGAGTATCTCTGCTTTCTCGAGTAAAAACTTATCATCTCTTGATGATCGGATTAAGAAAGCACAAGATAAGCTTGCATACCTCACAAAATCGCCAGAACCCAAAAGGTTATTTAACCCATACCTTATATGCGACATTTGTGGAGGGCCACACGAGAGTGATGAGTGTGATGACACACGCCAAGAAAGCGTCTTCCTTTCCAGTCATGATATTTATGATGACCCTTTACTTCTTACATTCTATCAAAACGACGAATACAATCCTTGGGGTAATCTGAAACGGAAGACTGAAGGACAGGAGGGATCTGAATACACCATCCGTGATGCCTTTGAAAAAGAACTCGGGCAGTTTACCATAGAAGGGGCCACACTCCTGAAAGGTCTTGAAGGATTCATTCAAGAGCAGCAAGCTGAATTAGAGAGTCAATTCGCCGAGCTCCACAAAAGAATAAGCGAACCTAGCCTAACCCATCACGATCAAACTTGTGCCATCACTACTCGGTCAGGAATTACTACCAAAGATCCCCCACACCCTGACCAGAATCCCACCACCAGGGAGCCCGCGTCAAGAAACGAAGCAATTCCTGAACCTCCTCACGATCCCCCTCCACAAACACCGGCACCTGCCTAGCGACCAACTCTCGCAAGGATTCCTTATCCCTTGCGTCTAAAAAATAATCTTCCTCAACCCCAACCTTAGTGTAGTAACTTCTCACTAGCATTCCTATTCCCTTAGAGAACGATATCAATTCCCGTTGCTTACCCTAATACTACACTACAACGATTAGGTTCACTGCCTAGGGTGTTGAAAAACTTGCTCGACGAAAAGGAAGTTTCCTTTGACCCGAACGCAGCGTGTAGCGTTATCAAGTTTTTGGCGCCGGGAATAGAATAGCTAGTTAGGAGTCCACCTCGTTTAGGTTTCCTTGCTTGATTCCTATCAAGTAAGCTTTTTTTTTTTCATTTTAACTTTCTCGTAGTCTATCCCCCTTCTTCGTGACCTTTGTTCGTAACCCCATCACTTTTCATCATGGAAGGTGACAACCCACCACCATTTCCCCTACCAATCCCCTTAGACAACTTTGAACCCGCAGTTCCACCAGAACCCTTCTTGAACCTTTTGCAGAACCCGAAAGAGAGCTCAATAGGCGAAGGAAAGCTCTCTATGATTCGGAACCTCAAGGAACTACCTTTAAATTTGATGAAGTCACAATTGACGAAGAGTCCACTCATTCACCCCAATCCTCTAAAACCATCAACATTGACAATCTGAGCCAACATAGCGAGGAAGTTCCCGCTACTCCGGTCAATGGACCCATCAATCCACCTGAGGCAAAGTCCCTCGGGGAATACTCTTCCCCCTTTGCATCTGGATTTACCAATGCCATCGTCTACCCCTCGGAGCAAGTCAATGAGGTGTTGCATGCCTCCGACATTTGGCTTATTCAGAATGCATGTCAATTCCATGGATCCAACAGTGAAAACCTCATTCATCACATCAAACAATTTTTAAAAATTGTTGCTGCTATCTACGCCGACGGAGCATCCAAGGAGACATCTAGACTCCAGTTTTTCCCATTTTCTCTTCGAGGACAGGCCAAGGAGTGGCTCGATAAGCTGCCTCCAAAGTCCATTTTCACGTGGGAACAACTCACGACCAAGTTCACTAAGAAGTTCTTTCCCCCTGGAAGGACTACATTAATCAGGAGCAAAATTCTTCACTTCCATCAAACAGATGGAGAGTCGATCGTTAACTCCTGGACTCGTTACAAAGATCTCATTCAACAAGCCCCACACCATGGTATCAACCTTTGGTTTCTTGTTCAAATCTTTTACGACAATGTCTCTCGAAAGGATAAAAAAGGGATTGACTTCTCAACTGGCCGAAGAATTTCTAATCTCACTGCGGAAGAAGGGTGGGACCGCATTGAGGAATATGTTCAATACCAGGACAACCCTTGGAACGAGCCAGTAACTGCAATGAGTATCTCTGCTTTCTCGGTAAAACTTATCATCTCTTGATGATCGGATTAAGAAAGCACAAGAGAAGCTTGCATACCTCACAAAATCGCCAGAACCCAAAAGGTTATTTAACCCATACCTTATATGCGACATTTGTGGAGGGCCACACCAGAGTGATGAGTGTGATGACACACGCCAAGAAAGCGTCTTCCTTTCCAGTCATGATATTTATGATGACCCTTTACTTCTTACATTCTATCAAAACGACGAATACAATCCTTGGGGTAATCTGAAATGGAAGACTGAAGGACAGGAGGGATCTGAATACACCATCCGTGATGCCTTTGAAAAAGAACTCGGGCAGTTTACCATAGATGGGGCCACACTCCTGAAAGGTCTTGAAGGATTCATTCAAGAGCAGCAAGCTGAATTAGAGAGTCAGTTCGCCGAGCTCCACAAAAGAATAAGCGAACCTAGCCTAACCCATCACGATCCAACTTGTGCCATCACTACTCGGTCAGGAATTACTACCAAAGATCCCCCACACCCTGACCAGAATCCTACCACCAGGGAGCCCGCGTCAAGAAATGAAGCAATTCCTGAACCTCCTCACGATCCCCCTCCACAAACACCGGCACCTGCCTAGCGACCAACTCTCGCACGGATTCCTTATCCCTTGCGTCTAAGGAATCAAAAGGCTGAAGAAGACAATGAGAGAATATTGTCTTACTTAAAATGGGCTTCCGTCAACATACCACTTCTCGATGTATTCTATCATATCCCTAAACATAGCAAATACTTCAAGAGGATAATATCTAATCGAAATAAACTTGAAGGGTTGATATCATTAGGAGAAGAGTGCTCGGCTATCATCCAGAAAGGCCTGCCCAAAAAGAAAGAAGATCCAGGCAGTTTCACCATTCCTTGCTCTATAGGGGCGCTTTCTATGAAAAACGCCTAAGCGGATCTTGGAGCAAGGATTAACCTGATGCCTCATTCCTTGTTCCTCAAACTCGGATATTCAGGGCTGAAACCAACTAGAATGAGTATTCAGTTAGTTGATCGATCAATCAAATATCCCATTGGAGTTTGTGAAAATGTTCTTGTAAGGGTAGGAGAATTCAAGTTTCCAGTAGATTTCGTGATTTTAGAAATGGAGGAATATAACTCAGTCCCAATAATCCTTGGAAGACCTTTCTTGGCTACAACTCGTGCCATTATCGATGTTCATGATGGTAAACTCACTTTACGAGTGGGGTCCGAGAGCTTAACCTTCGACATCAAGGATTCTATGAGTCACTCCTCCTTCTACGATCACCCTGTTTATTTTGTTGAGGAAGTTGATGAATTTGTTGATGACATAGATGGTTGCATTGATGAGTATCTATTAAACGAATTCATGAATGATGATAACAACACAATATACAACGACGACGAAATTGAGATGGTTGGAGCTATTTCCTTTTACCCGCATAGGGAAGAAATTGAACCCATTGAGCTTCAAAAGCCAGAAAACAAGCTAAAACCATAAATCAAGGAACCCCCTACCTTAGAACTAAAAGATCTCCCGAGCCATTTGGAATACGCCTTCCTTCAAGGAGAGGACCAACTCCCTGTCATCATAAGCTCTTCGCTGACCACTGGACAGAAAGAAAAGCTCTTGGAAGTTTTAAAAGAATACAAAGGAGTGATCGCATGGAGTGTTGCTGACATTAAGGGTATTGATTCTACATTTTGTACTCATAAAATCCTCATGGAAGAAGATTACAAACCAACCGTTCAACCGCAAAGGAGGGTTAACCCTAATATCAAGGAGGTAGTAAAGAAGGAGGTCGTCAAGCTCCTCGATGCCGGTCTCATCTACCCCATTTCAGATAGCCCATGGGTCAGCCCAGTCCAAGTGGTTCCAAAAAAGGTAGGGATGACGGTTGTAAAGAATGAAAAGGGTGATTTAGTGCCACAGAGAACGGTTACTGGTTGGTGTGTTTGTATCGACTATAGAAAGTTAAATGATGCCACCCGGAAGGATCATTTTCCTCTGCCATTCATTGACCAAATGCTAGAAAGGTTAGCCGGGCATGAGTACTACTGTTTCCTCGATGGCTTTTCACGATACTTCCAAATCCCCATTGCCCCTGAAGATCAAGAAGAGACCACGTTTACAAGCCCATATGGGACGTTTGCCTACAAGCGAATGCCCTTCGGGTTATGCAACGCCCCCACCACCTTTCAGCGATGTATGATGGCCATATTCCATGAATTAATTGAGGACAACATGGAAGTCTTCATGGATGATTTCTCGGTATTTGGGAATTCCTTCGACCTGTATCTTTCCAACCTTAGGAAGATGTTGAAACGGTGTGAAGAAACTAATTTGGTCCTGAATTGGGAAAAATGTCATTTCATGGTAAGAGAAGGAATTGTTTTAGGGCATAAAGTCTCTGGAAATGGAATTGAGGTCGATAGAGCAAAAATCGAAGCGATATCCAAACTACCCTATCCTACTACCGTTAAGTCCATTCGAAGCTTTCTAGGACATGCGGGCTTTTATAGAAGGTTTAATAAGGACTTATCGAACTTGTCAAGGATGCCCCTTTTGATTTTTCTGAAGAATGCAAAGAAGCATTCAATAGTCTAAAGAAAGATCTCACTCAGGCTCCAATAATGGTCACCCCTGATTGGTCGCAGCCATTCGAAATCATGTGCGATGCTAGTGATTATGCTGTAGGCGCTGTGCTTGGCCAAAGAAAAGAGAAGCATTTTCAACCAATTTACTATGCTAGCAAAACCATGAATGTAGCGCAATAAAATTACACAACCACCGAGAAAGAGCTTCTAGCTGTGGTTTTTGCCTTCGATAAGTTCAGGCAATATCTCGTCCTTTCCAAGACTGTCGTCTTCACTGATCACTCCACCTTACGCTACTTATTTTCCAAGCAAGATGCAAAACCCCGACTCATTAGGTGGATTCTATTACTTCAAGAATTCGACATTGAAATTCGAGATAAAAAGGGGGCTGAAAATCTTGCTGCTGATCATCTGTCACGTTTGGAAAACCCTGATCTTGAGAAGTTGGACCATACCGAGATTCGCGACTCTTTTCCCGAGGAACAACTAATGGCCATTACGGAAATTGAGCCATGGTATGCGGATTACGCTAACTATCTGTCCAGTAGGGTTTTGCCAAATTACATGACCAAGCAAGATAAGAGAAAGTTCTTCACCACACTTAAACATTACTTCTGGGATGAACCCTTCCTATTCCGCATATGCCCCAATCAAATCATTCGGCGTTGCATGGCCGGAAGGGAGATTGATCGAGTTCTGAAAGAATGCCATGCGGGACCATCTGGGGGACATCACGGTGTAAATGTCACGGCACGGAAGGTTTTCGATGCCGGGTTCTACTGGCCTACTATTTTTCGAGACGTTAAAAGATTGGTTCAAACGTGCGATGCATGCCAACGATCAGGAAACATCTCGCGAAGGGATGAATCGCCTCAGAATTATATCCAGGTCTACGAAATATTCGATGTTTGTGGTATAGACTTCATGGGACCTTTTCCATCATCCGGAGGAAATGAATACATTCTCGTAGCTATCGACTACGTATCCAAATGGGTAGAGGCACAAGCCCTTAGAACTAACAATGCGAGGGTAGTCATTCATTTTCTTAAAAAGCTCTTCGCACGATTCGGGATTCCCAACGCATTGATCAGTGATAGAGGAACCCACTTTTGCAATGCTCAAATGGAAAAGGTAATGAAGAAGTATGGCGTTCCGCATAGATTTTCTACTGCATATCATCCTCAGACGAATGGACAAGTAGAGAACACAAATAGAGCATTAAAGCGGATACTTGAAAAAATGGTCCACCAGAATAGAAAAGATTGGGCATTCAAACTGGATGAGGCACTCTGGGCATTCAGAACTGCTTACAAAACGCCTATCGGAACAACCCCTTTTCGCTTGGTATACGGGAAGGCGTGCCACCTCCCTATTGAACTTGAGCAAAAGGCGTACTGGGCACTTAAGGCCTGTAATATGGATTATTCTGAGGCAGGGTCAAATAGGTTCTTACAGCTTCAAGAACTAGATGAACTAAGGACGGAAGCTTATGAATCGTCGATCACATACAAAGAAAGAGCGAAAAAATGGCATGATCAACGAATAAAGAATCCTAAAGAGTTTTTGGAAGGAGATAAAGTGCTCTTGTATAATTCAAGACTGAGATTATTTCCGGGAAATCTCAAATCGAGATGGTATGGACCTTTTTCAGTAAAGAAGCAGATGAACAATGGAGATGTGGTGCTACTGGACCACGATGGAAGGGAATTTATCATAAATGGGCAACGTGTGAAACATTATCAGTTGGACAATAATGAAATGGTCAACGATGAAGATATTGTTTTGGAAGAAGGTGACGGTAATGAAGTCACATAGGGGCACGACTTCGAGTCTAGCTACAAGACTCATAAATAAAGAAAAGCGCTTTGTGGGAGGCAACCCATGCTTAAATTGTTTGTTTGTTTGTGTCATATATCTATTATTGATTGTTTGTTCTCATGTTTAAATTTGTAAAAATGCTTTATTTTGTCTTTAACCTCGTCTTAATTACATATAAAGGTATTTTACATAAGGGATAAGTGTAGGGAGGATTACACACGTTTTCAAAAGAAACGTAAACATGAGAATTTCAATTAATTAAAAGATATATATGTGTGTTTGTTCGAGTCAAATGCTTGTATCGAGTCATAATGGATGTTTTGTAGGAAGTTTTTCCAGATTCTAAAGATGTAAATTTTTCAGAATTTTTTCCAGAAATCACAGACTAGTATTTGTCAGGATAACCTGACGGCGTCAGGATCGCAACCTGACGGCGTCGGGAAGGAGCAAAACAACGATTACTTTTTCTCGTTTTCGACGCTTATAATTTTTGGAATTTTCCGGTCTTAATTTTCCGAAATTCGTAAACATCCATTCCACAAGCATTATATCCTAGTTTAGTAGAGTCCTATATATATTACTATCGCCGATTTTACGCGAAGGTTTCGTTTGTTTTCTTCAAGTGTGCAGATTTAATTTACCAAGAAGAAGATACATAAGATGAGAAGGAGCTTTTCACGCAAACGTTCTTCTTGAAGAAAAATGTAACCACCACTTTACACGGATCCTACCGAGTTAATCAGGGGAGTACTAGTTTCTTTCATCTTTTATTACCTTCCATTATCATAACTTTGATACTTTCGGGGAACATTGGGGACAATGTTCAGTTTAAGTGTAGGGAGGAAAAATAAAACGAGAACTTTGAAACTATGCTTATCCTTGAATATTTGCTTTGTCCAATTGCATTTGTGTAATAAACCATGAGAAAATGTCGGTTAGGGTAATTTTGGCACCAAATTTAAAATTTTTCATGACATATAGGAGTGGGCTATTAGTCTTAACAAAAGCGTCTCATGGATAGGAAGTTGCATGACTAGCACAAAAAACCCTTTACCACTTAAATTCCACCCAAAATGTGAGGATCGCCCTTAGATTAGTAGGAATTAAAGCATTCATCTTTAATGCTTAGTGTGTGAACCGGTAGTATAATAGATTCTAGAACTTGTTTTGTGATGCATCCTGAGATCGCTAGTAAGACTACACTTGTGTAGTTAGGAATAACTAAATGATAAGAGGCATTAGGATAACCCTTGTTTGATACCCGTAATATAATTACTTCTTACACATCGGTTGAGTAATTCCCCCACACCTTTGCGTTGTACTCATCTTTAGTACACGATACCCCTAGTTAACCCCTCTGAGCCTATCCTTTTCGCGGTTCTCGTGATGTTTCGGATTTCCGGAATATCAATGAAGAGCATTGTTTACACCCCACCCCCAAATGTACACCCAAATCGCCTTAGCCTACCTTGTATGCACTCACTTTTAGTGCATTATTGTTATCACACTAAACCCTTAGTTCAATTATCTAGTTGCTTGCATAAGTTGCTAAGTCGAGTCATATCCTTTGTGTACAGTTTTGGGACGATTGGGACTCATGGGAAAAGTTAAAGTTTATGAAATGACGGGAAGGGAACGTTAAATTCAAATTCCCTTTATTTGCGTAATAATGTACTCCAAGTGTTTTGATCTTTTCAATTCGGGTCAAATTAGTGTTAAAGTAATAAAAACTCAAGTGTAGGGATGTGCCTATAAATCCCTATCATTTTGATGTTACCGTAGAGGATGGTAGAGTAAAAGTGTATGAAAAAAAAAATCAAAAAAAATAGAAAAAAAAGATAAAAGAAAAAAAAATAGTGTTAAAAAAAATGAAAAAAACATACGGGCTACTATCCTACATCTATCTTTTAATTTATGTATGTTTATTTCAGTTATCTAGAGTCTAGAGTGTCGAGTCTTGGCTTAGCAACGCCATTCTTTGCATGCTTGTAACATAAAGATTTTTGACTTGCCACCACTAAATAGCCTATCCCACCAAACCCTTTGTTTCCCTACCGTAAGCCTAACATTACAACCCTTTAAAAGACCTCTTTGATAGTCTTTCCTAGGTGCTTACGCCAAAGCGATGGATGTTTGATCTAGTCTCAAGCCTATGGTAATCTATGTACTAGGACCGGTTAATGAGTGTTTATCTTTCATTTCCAACTTGTTATATTTCATATACACCCGAGAGATGTGAGTATCCAAACACCCCATGTGAGGTGCTAGTATGTAATTTCCGTGCTTGTTATGACTTTTGCGGGGCTTATATGTGTTGTGGATTGTTCTAAACCAATGCTTCATGACCCCTAACTTATAAATTAATTGGCTAAACGCACATTTGCTTGAGGACAAGCAAATACCAAGTGTAGGGATATTTGATAAGGTTTTAAAATGTACCTTTTTGAAGGGTCGTTTAAGTCCTTATTTGATCACTTTTGTATCTGTTATTACTTAATATCGTTCCTTTTCACTTTTTAGGTATCTTGAAGGCAAAATGCTGGAATGACACTTATTCGGACGAAAAGGCGCGAATATACGAAGAAAATGGCCAAAAACAAGAATCGAGACACTCGGTGCTAAAGCTGAAGGTGGCGTCGGGTGTTATCTGCGACTTCGTCGGACCACTTTTGTGACGGCTCAGTAGCCAAATTGCTTATTTTCAAGTGACGGCTTCAGGTTTTAAAAGAGTAGGTCATCGCAACTCAGACGGCCTAGATTTAATCCAGACGACGTCAGAGACTGAAGGGGACGGCGTCACAAGCATAAGGTGACGCCGTCGCAAGACTAACGTGGCCAAGACGAAACCCTAATGACGGCGACCCGACGGCGTCACAAATCATAAGGTGACACCATCGCATTTGTAATCCTATATATATAATCCGATTTTTTTAGTTTTCAGTGTGTAGCCTTTTGGAGTAAGAACCTAAACCGAACCAAGGCTGTCTTGTACAGTATTTTAGGGTTCCATACCCTATCTTACATCAAGATAAGTGTTTTATTTCATTAATTCAATTATGTCTTCAATTACTTGTGTGTATGCTTGCATGTTCTCCATGTCCGGCTAATTTACTTGTGTGTTTGCTTAGGGAATATGAAACTTGATTATTGAATATTGATTGGTTATCTCTTATCTTAATTGTTAATGATCTAGTATTGCGATAGGTCATTCGTTGTGTAGCTAATGCTTGATTAATCTTTGTGAACCTTAGCTTATAATACCTAGAGTCATTGTAGGCTAAACCATCCGAAGAGTACCTTAGAGTTGAGTTTATAAATCCTAGAGATTTTGTAGGCGATAACCTTTGGTAGTTTCAAAGAGATAGGGATAAACGCATACCCTACGACCTTAGACACACAACGCGGTTAAGAATAAGGACGTGACAATTCAACCATCAATAGGAGATAATTAAGGAGTAATAAAACCTAAGTAAACACATCTTTAAATCATCATACGAGCACACAATAATTAGACATAGACTACATACACCTTAGTTTAGATAATTAGATAAGTAGAAGTAATCGGTAGAAATACCAACCCCCAAATCCAAACCCCGAGATTCGTACCTTTCCATTTCCTAAAAAATATAAAAAAGATAAAAAATAATCTTCCTCAACCCCAACCTTAGCGTAGTAACTTCTCACTAGCATTCCTATTCCCCTAGAGAACGATATCAATTCCCGTGGCTTACCCTAATACTACACTACAACGATTAGGTTCACTGCCTAAGGTGTTGAAAAACTTGCTCGACGAAAAGGAAGTTCCTTTGACCCCGAACGACGCGTGTAGCGTTATCAAGAACAATTTCAAACAATGGGTTTTAACACTTAAACAATGCTTATGTAGGATAGTGTAGTATGTTGGGCTTGTCATATCTTGGCACTAAACAATCTTAACTTAGGAACTTGTAGAATGAGATTTTACGACTCCTTGAAAACATTCAAGTGGTCGTCGTCACTCATTTTAGGAAATTTTAGCTCTCCCTACTTTGCTATGCCTTATATTTGTTTTGTTCTTGCATTTAGTCCCTATAGAAACAACTAGGAGAAGCATTTGCTAAAAAGTGCAAAGTTGCACATTTGCTGAAAGCCTTCTGATCTGCAGTAGGCGGATCCCTCCCAAAAGGGAACCGCGGTATCCGTGACTACAGATGAGCAATACAGACGTGCTTATATCAAAATAGATCACTAGATCACCTCACACTAGTCAAACATAAGATATTAGAGCTAACTAAATCTTCCTCAAATATTTGAAAGCCTCACAATCACCCATGGCTTACCTAGGATATATTTCAAAGTATTTTTGATTTATCAACTCTTCAAAATTCACCATATTTCCGCTCCAACGCTTACACATTATTTATCACATCTCATAACACTTAGTTTGGTATATCCATCAATTTTAGCAAATTGGTCTTAATCACTTTTGACTCAAAAATTAGGCTCAAAACTAGTTTTTTATTTTTTCTTTATTTTTTAAAGATTTTAGTAAATTTTTTAAGTCATCATCTGACTTCTAGGACTAATTACCACCATTTCTCCATATCAAATCAAATGGTATCCTTGTCAAACACTTAGTTAGACTACCAAAAGTCAATTTTCTTACCCAAAACCATCATAAAGCACCATCACCCATTATGGTTGAGCATTTAAGATATCCAACAGTTAAGAACCTCATAATTAAGTCAAAACCTCGAAATACATAGGTAATAAACCTCACAAAGGCATAATCATTTCACCTAGAATCTGTCTGACAGGCGGATCCCTGGTTTATAACCAGACAGATCCCTGGTGAGAGGGATCCGCGGGATCCGTGGCTGCAGAAAGCTTAAATCGGCTTCCCTCTTCAATTTTAAACCACCTTTTGGTTATCTAACCACTTTTAGCTTTCATTTATTGTCTCTCTAGAGCTGATCAAAATCCTAAGTGCATGCTTAATCCTCTTAGTGGCCAAGAATTTAATTCTCTAATTCAAATTATCCTTGATAAATCAAACACTCTTAAAGTTAAGGCACCACTCTCACTTATCTCTAAAAAATCAGCAACTAGAAGCCCATATAGCATCATTATCATCACTATGACTAAGGCTCTTAGCAACAACTCCTCAACCAAAGGCTCATCCAAAAGAAAGGGTCAAATGATCCCCGAAATCTCATCCACCGAATCATCTCCCATAAGAGATAACAATACTAGAATCCCAACCCATTCAACAAATGCTAAGAGAACCGCAAGGATTAGCATCAAACCTTTCGGACTAGAAAAAGGATCATCTAGTTCAAAACCAAACATGGCTAGTTCTAGCAAGCCATCTAAGTCCTCATTCCTTGAGCATAGATTTAACGATCCTCTTCCTCACCCCAAATCTCTATGCATTAGAGCACTCGCCACCAAGAACCTCCCACTCACAAACTTTCTCGTTAAATAGGGAACCACCCACAACACCGAATAGTCCATCATGGGAAACAAGGAACAATCATGGACATGATCATATGGAGGAATTTCCACTACCACCACCCTCACCTTTAGTAGAGCCACATCCCACACCTCAAGATGAAAACACTCAATCATTCGTAGAGCCTCCTCAAAACATCCATTTTCCTCTGGTTCCCAATCAAGGCAATAGTTGCCCAAATTGTCGTATCACCCAATGACTTGTTCAATAAGTACGAAATGAGTTACATTTCATGTTTAATCATCTTCTTGAAAGATTGGACCAAATCAATAAGTCTACTCATTCTTAGACTCGAGCACTTTGTTGCATTCTAGGCTTTAGTAACTTATTAGTAGAAAATGTATGGCTAGATCATTCTCTTAGTTTTAGAGATTTGTTTGATTATCTCTTGGTTTTGTTGAATGATTACTTATATGCCATGTTACTTTGTGCTTATGCTTGCCAAATTATATACATATCTCACCTCATTATTAGCATTGTTTGGCATATCTTCATTGCTGAAGAACCTGTCACCAGATAGCCGGATCCCTCCAAAATGCCTAGACGGATCCCTCCACAAAGGGAACCGTGGGATTCGTGGTACAGAAGAACAATTTTCTACTAACTTGAGTCTTATTTGCAGGAAATTATGCACTATACTCTTGATCTCTAACCTCTATTTTGTATATTTTCAAAATACACATGAAGATTTTGACACCATAAAGCTAGGGGGAGCTTTGTGTCGAACCATATTGCAAACTCATTTGCAACATAATCCTTATTTGGATTATACTTCATGACACCCTATTGCAACGTTGCAATCTTCAAGGGGGAGCATTTTTGTCACAAGGACGAACCATTTTGAAAAAATAAATTGCAAAACATTAGCTTACTTACTTTTATGTACTTGACGCCCTCACAAAGGGATGGACTCGTCAAGGGGGAGTTAAGACGAGATCCATTCCCGTTACTTGCTCTCTTTACATTTTCTCTTTTTTACATGTTTTTCTTAAAAACTTTGTGTTAGTTTCTTTTCGACGCTCTTTTTGTTTCGACAAAAAGGGGGAGAAGAGAGTAAAAACTCCAATTCAAACTTTTTACGAATTTTAGTTTTTCCTTAAAATAATTTTATGTTTAGTCATCAACAAAAAGGGGGAGATTGTTAATACAAATAAGCCATAACGTTTATTTATATTTTACGATCTTCTAATGTTGTCGATAACAAACGTAAAATCATTTTAACGAAACAAATAAAATACGTAAACTGTTTGAGCCAATAGTTGTCTAACACACTTACGTTTTCACATAAAACACTAAAACAAGTATAAGTGATTTTACGATTTAGTAATACATATGTACAACAACTAGTGTTTACATATTTGGGTAAATATATACTTAAACTAGTATATACTAAAATGGGTAAAAACTAACAAATGGTATTGACCCATAACCCATGGTTTTATCCAAACCATTTGACTAGGTACATTGAACTCATGAGATACATTGTATCTAATAAGAAACCCATGGATCAACCCATAACCCATGACCCATGACCCATAACCAAAATACCCATGGGGAGCGTCCCACGGATCCCTAGCTTTATGCTAGCCAGATCCCTTGTGGGAGGGATCCGTGGGATCCGGGGAACATTAAGTTTTCTCCTCTATAAATAGTGAGTCATTTCTTCCTTTTGGCTCACCACTTTCACACATACTTTCTCCAAGTATTGTACCTCTCTAACCACTGATCCTAAGGGATCTTTCTATGTAGGGTGTCTTTTGTTTTTGTGTGATTCTCTAGGTTCCTCTTAAAGGCGAGATCACCACTTCTTGAAGTCGAGCAAGCTCAAGTCCATGAGTTGCCAAGCTTCGTCATCATCAAGACAACTGAGGTTCTCTTATTGATAGTTCTTTCTTCCTCCGTAGAGATGTTGTGTTGAAGGTATTAGTGAAGGATGCCGAAAGAGTCAAGACGAAAGCATTAGTGAAAGATGCTTAACGTCCGTGTCAAAAGCATTAGTGAAGAATGCTAAAGGTGTCAAGACGAAGGCATTAGTGAAAGGTGCCAAGCGTTGTGTCAAAGGCATTAGTGAAGGATGCCTAAGAATCAAATCAAGTGGCATTAGGGAAGAATGCCTAGGTCGTATAATCGATGAGGTGCATCGTTACACATATAGTATTAGTTTATTTCCAAGGATGGTGATATCCTTGGTGGTGTTGTAATAAGGAGTGGATCTCCTTGAGATTAGGTGTTGTGTTGTGTTTGGTAGTAGTTCCTCCATAGTAATGGAACTAGGTTCTTAGCCTAGTACCTAATAAAGGGTAGGCGACGTTGTGATAGGTGTGGTTCACCTTGGAGTGAAAGAACCCGGTGGTTAGCCTAGTACCGGAAAAAGAGTAGGCGACGTTGTGAAGGCTTCTCAACCATAAGGAGATTGGTGTCGTGTACTGTTTACGAACTCTCGAGTAGGTTACTCGGGGACTGGAGTAGGGCAAGGAAGGTGTCCTTGTAGCCGAACTACTATAAATACTCGTGTCGTGGTTATGTGCTTCTTACTCTTTATCTTTCATTACACGTTTATATATCTATCTATCAACGTCCAAAATAAACAACTAAATAGATTGACATAAGTCGATCTAAATATTTAAAAGAAAGTTTTAAATTGGTAAAACTATTCAACCCCCCTTCTAATTTTCCACAAATGTCATCAAGAATCACGAACCGTATCGGAAGGGTCGCGTAAAAAATAATATGATTCCTAAACGCCCAAATGTGCCACCAAGCAACATAAAAGACTCCTTCCGACATCAGCTTAATCTTAGACGAGAATCGGATAGCCGAAAACCAAGTATACCAATCTTCAAACGACATCAAGGCTTGCCAATCTAGATCCCACCAACAACAAATCTTACGAAAAATAAGCGCGGCCATATCACACCTGAACAAAACGTGGAGAATATCCTCAGTAACCGTACCACATATCGGACAATGATCAGAATCCAAGAAAACTCCTCTACGCACAAGATTACTTCTAGTCGGGAGACGATCAAGCCGAGCTCGCCAAACAAAAATGTTTATCTTGATCAGAATATATTTCACCCACTTTGTAGGAACATTAACAGACGGAAGAAGATATTATCTAAAATAGAATGAACATCTTTCACACGGAACACACCATCTCCATTTAGGTCACAAACCCATCTATCCTTAGAAGAAGATAAAATTACAGAGTCTACAACAGCACATAACTCACTCCATTGCTGACGTTCAATTCCATCTCGGACCAATCTACCAAACGAGACATTGACTGAGGAGGATCCCAACTTTGAAGCTACCGTAGAATCTTTAACCGTCTCTAAAGCAAAAATGCGCGGAAATTTGATGAGGAGAGGCTGATCAATAGCCCAAGAGTCATACTAAAATCGAGTATTAAAGTGAAAAAAAATAGTGGTTTAATTGTAATTTAAGTATTTAATAGATTGCGTTGTCTTTTTATAACTAAAAGTATTTTAGTTTAACAACATTACTTATTTTTAAGCTTTTAACATTTAAACAAATGGTTTTCTCTTTATGAAAGTTTAATTGTAATTAGGTGTAAATGAGCCGAGTCGAGTCGAGTACTGCCAAGCTCGAACTCGACTCGATTAGGAAAACTCGAGCTCGTTCGAGCTTTGGATTTCAAGCTCGAGCTCGGCTCGTCATCTCAAACTCAAGCTCGAAACTCGACTCGAGCTCGATTATTACCACTTTTAAAGCTTGAATTCGATGAAAAATGGGCATATCAAGCTCGACTCGACTTGATTTTACGTAACTATATGTATATAAAAGGGTAAAAGTGTAATATCATTGAAGCTCGATAAGGGCTCGCAAGCCTCACGAGCTGAGCATATTCGAGCTCGAACTCGGCTCGAAAGTGTAATATCATTAAAGCTCGATAAGGGCTCGCGAGCCTCACGATCTGAGCATAATCGAGCCTCACGAGTCGATTTCGAGTAATTTACGAGTCGATCTCATATAGCTCGCGAGCTGTCTCGTCTCGTTTACACCCCTAATTGTAATATTAAATAGTGAATAGTGATTGAATTTGAAAGTTATATTTTCTTCATCTCTCTTGACCATTAAACTATATTTATTGGATTAAAGAAGATAATGACACTTTATTTGTATATACAGTAATTACTTCCTATAATATGTCCTCTTTATAAAGTTTTTTTTCAAGTTAAAGCAATTAACTAAGGTAAAATGGTTGGTTCCCAAAACAAATAGAAGTTGGAAAGTTGTTAGAGCACCAGATACGCCGCGTCTTCAGCTCACGTTTTCATCAAAACGCGATGGCACGGTGCGAGCCCCACAACAAATGTGACATTTTCGAGGTTGGTGTCGTCGTTGGCAGAATGACAGCCCAAATGGTCCCGTATTTTTTTTTATTTTTTATTTTTTTTGTATTTATTTTATTTTATTTGTGTTTTAGTGGGTTATGTGTGAGTCAAAGGATGTGACATGGCACCACAAATAGGAAAAAGCGTTGATATGGCAACACTTTACCCGCGACAACACACGACGCCACCATAGTTTACCTAGTCTTAATCTACGAATAAATGTATGCCTAAACTTGTGTCTAAATTTGCGTGTATTTAGTTGATTGGTTTGTATAAAAGTGACCTTTTGTTTAACACCAATAGATGATTTACATGTAATTTTAGGCAAAAGATTATGTATAAGTTTAGTTATGCTAATTATTTCTCTTATTGAAATACCCCGCATTAGTTGAATTTCATTGCTAATAAGTTGAGTTATATCCTTATTAATAGTTGCTAGAGATGATATAATAAGTCGAGTTATATCATGTAAGCTTGTGTAATAGTAGGTATAAAGGCATGTTTGGTAACAGTTTTTAAGAGTGTTTTGAGAGCTTTTAGCTTTTTATTTTAAAAAAGAAGCCCTTGCTTAAAAAAAAGCTTTGTTTGGTAAAAAAATTAAACGTTGAAAGAACCAACGTTTTAAACTTTTGTGGAGCTTTTTGAATGGTATTTACAATTGTACCTGATAGCGTATAGGACCTTCAGCACAATGAACTGAAGTCCACACGCTCTAACTAAGCCCAATAGCGGCTATAACTTATCACATTACGTCTGGGAAACGAACTCCCAGGCCAGGCTCACACGCCTGCCAGATACTCCCAGGCAACGACAGTGTTGGGAACCCTTCCCAAGACTGTTGCAACCATCAAGCACGTGTCACTACCTCATTCACTGAGAGATAGTGTTGCAATCGTACATGGATCATTTCATGCATCCAGGGAGACCAAAAGAAGCACGCCACCTCTCATTCATGTCTCCCCCGTTGGATGTCTACCACGTGGACCATCCTGAAAACATGGATGAACTCCCAGGAAGGGAACGAAAGGCACGAAACCCTAGGGTCATCCCTATAAATAGACGATTCATTCCAACGAATGAACCGACTTAACCAACACACACACCGAGTGAATTCTCACAATTCACCCGAGCTACTCCAAAAGTGTTACTCCAACTCGTGACTCTGGTCACACCTAAAGGTCCTTACTGAACGTGAAAAATCAAACCAAATAACCTCCTCAACCCTTCAATACATATCTTACGTGAATATTACCTTCAATTCTTGTTTTCCACGTATTGCAGATAATAAGAATTGTCTTTTGTCATTTCTTTCTCCACTTATAATTCATCACAGTCTCCAACTTTCAATTCCAAACAATAAACTTGTTTTTCTTGCTTAATGGTTTGTCACTTAAAAAATAGAAAAGTATATGTTTGTCCAATAACATTAGTTCTCTTTAGTGGAGTAGGCTTAAAACAATTTATTATAAATAATTATTTTAAACATTATCTTATACAATGTAACTTTTAAAATGTTAGTGTAATCTTATTCTTTTTAAAAAAATATTAGTATCAAAATAAAAGATCCCAAGAGTACTGTCGACATTAATGATACTTATGTGTCTTTTTATCTATAGTACTTATAATAGAGGAAGACACTTCCCTTTTATTAATTTTTTAAAACTTTCTAAAAAAAGATTTTTAAGCAAATACAAGTAAAGAAACATCATTTACAAGTATTTAAAGCATAACTAAAACTAAAAAAAATATTCAACACATACAATTAATACACAATTTAATTTACCCCTTCACCAAAATATACAACTACCTAAGCACAATGTACAAATACAATTAATACTTTAGCTTCCACAGCACGTAACAGCCCAAAACATAAATGGGAGAAAATTTTTGCTTCCACTCAGAGTTCCAGCCTCGAAAATAAAAATAAAAATAAAAAGGGATCTCAGATTTGTTTTCAACTTATTTATAAATCTTTAAAGATTTTATAAGTCAAAAACTAAACTCAATCATAGTTCTTAAAAATCTCAAACTACAAATCAAATAGCACACACCTACCGTAGATCTTGAAGCCAAAATCTTTAAAAGTTCTTTGTGGGTATCATAAAATGAACTGAAGTATAAAGGGTTTGGTTAGTAATATCATGAAGGTAGGAGGTCAAAGTGGTTTGAGTTTGCATATTGTTCGGTTTGTGGGATTGAGTTTGAGGAAAAAAAAAGAGTAAAAAATAAGATTGCTTGTGTGCTTCAAAAGGACCGAGTTTTGTGTTTTGGATGTGATAAGTGGTAGAAGAATGAATGATTTGTGTTCAGTTACAGCAAGAGAAAGAATGAAAAGTGGGAGGCGTGTTATTTGTTGAGAATGTTTTAGGGTGTAAATTGATACAAGTGGCTTTACTCATAAAAAATAGGGGCATTTACATACATCCCCACCCAAACTTCAATAATTACATATTTCCCCAAAGCATGCTTTAATAGCATTGTACATCATGCATTAAAAACTTGTGTTTTGGGGAAATATGTAATTTTTGAAGTTTCCTTGGGTATATATGAAATTCCCCCTAAAAAAATAGGTATGCATTATTTGGATCTAAGCTTGGCCCTTATCCGAAAACTTTCTATAAAAAATGTCTTGCTGTGACTTAATTTAGTGGTGGGCCGAAATTTTGTTAATGGGTATGATATGCTTGGGATGAATTATTTAGCTAATGTTAAATTTGGCTAAATTTTGGTATTATTATTAGATAATGGTTATATCTAAGCTCTGTAATGACAAAGTAACTAATTTATGGGGTTATATTTTATTGACAAGTTCGGGATAAACCATTATTAAGATTCATTAAACCGAAAAAAAACTCTCACCATCCGTAAATTTGTTGTAACGAGAAATGTATAATAAAAAAAGATTGTCAGCCATAAAACTTAGTTATAGGGTACCCGCCGCCGCAACGCACGGGTACCCTGGTAGTATCTTTTTACATTTAATAGTTAAAACTACAATTATCTTACCAAACATTTTTTTAAAACAAAAAAGATACGGCTTACAACCAACAATTATCAGCTTGCATCTAACACTTATGAACTTACAGTTGTCAGTTTATAGCTAGTTTTGTCAAACATACTCTAAATGAAAGAGCTATTATGTTTATGTAAAAAAAATGTTTGAGAGTAAGGGTGTGTTTGTTTCATTAAGATGTTTTGGGTCTGAATCTGACTACCACATCTTACTGATAAGAGGTGGTTGGAAAGTCTAAATCTGAACGAAATAATGTTGTTTGTTTTTGTATAAGTGTCCGAATGATTTTAAGTGCTCGTTTTTTCAATTTGTTTATTAAACCAATGCAATGTGATAATAAGTAACTTATGTAAATATGAAAAGAGACTTTTTATCATAAATATAACATAGTTAATAAACAATCAAATATATTATATAAAGTTTACAAAACGAGTAAGAGGCAGTAAGACAAATCTCCCACCTCTTACTGAGTAAGATGTTATATGTCTAACTGGGTCTTACTCAAAAGAAAAAAACAAACAAGCAAAACGTCTGTCCTCCTCTTACTGGTAAGAGTAAGAGGGCTAGTAAGATTTTTAAAAAAAAAACAAACATGTTAATACAAATAAGCCGTAAAAACGTTTATTTATATTTTACGATCTACTAATGTTTTGTCGATAACAAAAGTAAAATCATTTTAATGAAACAAACAAAATACGTAAATGGTTTGGACTAATAGTTTTCTAATACACTTACGCTTTCACATAAAACACTAAAACAAGTATAAGTGATTTTATGATTTAGATACATATGTACAACAACTAGTGTTTACATATTGGGTTAAACATATACTTGAACTAAGTATACTAAAATGGGTAAAAACTAAGTATATGCTAAAATAGGTAAATACAAGTATATACTAAATGGGTAAATACTAGCAAATGGTTTTGACCCACAACCTATGGTTTTATATATACCACTTAACCAAGTTCATTGTATCCTTAAGATACATTGTACCTAGAAAGAAAACCATGGATCAACCCATAACCCATGACCCATGACCCATAACCAAAAATACCCATGGGCAAAGAGGAGCGGACCACGGATCCCTAGCTTTGTGCTAGCCGGATCCCTTGTGGTAGGGATCCGTGGGATCCGGGAAACAGTAGGATTTTTCCTCTATAAATAGTGAGCCATTTCCTCATTATTTCTTATCCCTTTCAATCACTTTCTAACCCACATTCCCCCTGAGTTAAATCTCACTAACCTTAGATCCAAGAGATCTATGTTTGTAGTTTTGTTTTTGTGTGATCTTTTAAGTTCCTCTTAAAGGCAAGATCACCACCTTTGAAGTCGAGCAAGCTCAAGTCCATGAGTTGCCATGCTTCCTCATCATCAAGGCTACTGAAGTCTTCTTGTTGATGATTCCTTTCTTTCAAAGAAGTGTAGTGTTGAAGACATTAGTGAAAGATGTCTCAAGAGTCAAGACGAAGATATTAGTGAAGGGTATCTATCGTCTATAGGATAAAGCACTTGTGGTAGGTGCTTGGAAGTCAAGACAAAGAAGCATTAGTGAAAGGTGCTTAGAAGTCATGACAAAGAAGCATTAGTGAAAGGTGCTTAGAAGTGAAGATACAAGACATTAGTGAAAGGTATCTTGTAGATCTAGTCAAAGGCATTAGTGAAAGGTGCCTTAGATGTACATTCGATATGGTGTGTTTCGATGTACAAGATAGACTAGTATTAGATCCAAGGATATTGATATTCTTGATGATGTTCTTTGGGATTAGTCGTTGGTGTAGTGTGGTAGTAGTTCCTCCATTGCAATGGAACTAGGTGCTTAGCCTAGTACCTAATAAAGGGTAGGCGACGTTGTGAAGGTGTAGTTCACCTAAGGTGTGAAAGAACTAGGTACTTAGCCTAGTACCTTATAAAGGGTAGGCGACGTTGTGAAGGTGTAGTTCACCTAAGGTGTGAAAGAACTAGGTACTTAGCCTAGTACCTTATAAAGGGTAGGCGACGTTGTGTAGGTGTGGTTCACCTTGGAGTGAAAGAACCCGGTGGTTAGCCTAGTACCGGAAAAAGAGTAGGCAAAGTTGTGAAGGCTTCTCCGCCATAAGGAGATTGGTGTAGTGATTACAAACTCTCGAGTAGGTGACTCGGGGAGTGGAGTAGGGCAAGGAAGGTGACCTTGTAGCCGAACCACTATAAATACTTGCGTTGTGGTTTTGTGCTTCTTACTCTTATCTTTTCATTACTTACCTTTATATGTTTGTTTATCAACATCCAACACACACATCCAAATAGATTGACATAAGTCTATCTAAATAGATTAAAAGGAAGTTTTAATTGGTAAAACTATTCAACCCCCCCCCCTTCTAGTTTTCCACAATTGACATCAGAGCTTCGTTACCAAGTTCCTTGAAGTATATTGTACTTTAAAAACTTGATACGATCCATGGTTAATTGAAAACTACAAAGAAGGTTTTTCATAAAAGCAAACACCATGTATTTCAAAACTATATGTTTGGATGTTGAGTTGATAACAACATTTTTTCTTTTCATTTAAATGCACTAATCTCCTTTGTCATGTTGATTAGTCAAAACTCATACCCACCAAGCTTTAGGAGTCGCTTGGTAACAAGAATACCTTTCTTAAGAAGGCATCTTAAACGTAAAGGAGCGGGAATAGTCTAAGTGACATTTGCTGTGTCATTTGTAAAGACATTCCTAAGTGCGCTAGAGGTATGACTTTCTTTTTACTTTGCTTGATAATTAAGTATACCTTTTTAGGTATTTATATGATTATCTTTTGTGCAAATTACATGGCTTACATGAAGCTTCGTTAGGAAGCCTTTTTCTCACATACGTGCTATATTTCTCGTCTATAGTCATAGTATATTAAACTTATGTTTTATTTCTTTTTAATCCAATAATAAAACATAACACGAATTTCAAAAATTCCTCCTTCCCTATAAAAACTCCCACCGTCGACCTATCTATCAAATCCTCACCTTTTTCAAATCATCTAATTCCAAAAATTTCCTCTCACTTAAAAACTTCATCTTCCTCCTCATTCCATCTCAACCGAAACCAAGAAGATCCGTCATCAACATGGTTTACATCGCACTCGTGCTCATCGCCATAACACTCATCGCACTTGCGTTCCCTATGATGAAGTTCACATACGGAGACATTTACTTTGTGTTGTTAATCTATATTGGGGTCATATACCCAATCATTTGTATCATCCTTAGTATTGAAATGCAATACTATTAATAATCTAGTTTATCTAGGTTACTTTTATCATAATGTGTTTGTCACTTATTTTGATTTATATGTTTTATATTTCTTTCGTGATACATTAGAAGTCATGTATGCATGCTAAAGGAAAATGTATGATAAAACATATTTTCGTGGTATAAAAACTGTAAAATCTATGTTTTTATAAAATCTGTTTCTGTTACTACAGATCCACGGATCCCGGAAGTTATACTAGCCGGATCCCTTTTGAAAAGGAACCGTGGGATCCGTCCTACTGGAAAACAGTTTTCTTTCATGCAAATCAAAAACCTCTTTTCTTCCAAGAGTAATACTTTACTTGTATGTCAAAACCATAAGTGAGTTAAGTGTATTTCTTGTTAAAAACCATTGTTAATAAAAATCTAGTAAAAACATTAGATTATCATAAGTTGACCACAAACATCTCCTTTTATTAACTTGTCATTTCTATAGGTTCAACTATGACGCATGAATATGAGTTTGATTTTTCACTCACTAGCGTCTACACTCCGAACATCTCTCTCGAACCCAACACGCCTGGCAATCATGTCCGTGGGTTCAATAATCTCGAAAATCGTCACTTCCATGAAGGACGTATTGTAGACACCTCTCTACAATTCGAAGAAGGTATCAATACCTCCTTCCGAGCCATAGGACTATAATGCCTTCTTGAAATCAACGAGAAGATATGTCCAAGGTTCATAATGGAATTCTTCCGTCAAGTCGAACTCGTTCGTAACGAGGATCGCTCTCTATCTCTTTGGTTTTATATCAAAACCAAAAGTTCACTCTAACCCTTGGGCATTTTGCTCACATCCTCCGGATTCCAAATCATGGACAATGTGCCTTCACCGAAGATTGGTCTCTTGATTCTCTCTTCAACTTTCGTGAAGAAAATAGTCCATATTGTTCACACATACCCTCTCTGGAAGATTTAAATCGCATAATATGCAAACCTCGACCATATTACTCCGATCCAAACGTTATCTTTACAAGGGATATCCGAGAAGAGTACAAGCCTCTTGCACTCATCCTACGTGAAAATGTTTGGAGTCTTAGGGGAAATCGAGAAATCCTTCCCGCTTGTTGTGCTCACATGTTGTACTGTTTGCTAACACAACAACCATACAATCTCGCCTACTTCTTCGCAAGGCGAATTGTAAATCTTCAAGGCTCCAAGAATAAACTCATCCCTTATGGAATGTTCTTGACACGCCTCTATCATAATGTTATGCACTTCCATCCTCAATTTCAAAGTCCGTTGTACGTACTTGTGAACAAGATGATGGAACCGCTAAACATATCCCTCATGAAGACTTTCTTCATTCTTGACTCCACCAACACTCATCAATCACATAATGATCCTCCTAGCGTAAACACTCAAGGAAACTAGTAGTATTCCAAAATAGGATCAAATCTCTTGTACTCGTGCTTTATCAATGTAATCCAACTTCTCTCATGAAATAAGACATCTTACATTTGATATCTTAGTATTAAAACTCTTTTTAGACTATCCTTGAAATATAATGCATTGTCAAGATCATTGCATACCTTTAGTAAAGGTCCTGCTGAGCAGATGGGCGGATCCCAAAGATTGTACTAGACGGATCCCTACTCTTAGGGAACCGTGGGATCCGGCGAACAAAAAATGCAATTACAAGCATTGTATTTCAAACACATTCTTAGAACACCTCACACTAAGCTAAACATAGTGTCTTAAGGCAAACTAAGTCCTTATCAAGATAGGTTAATCTTTCCTATTCATACATAACTCACCTAGGTCACACTCTAAAAACGCTTGTAGATCTACCGTTTCGTTTTAATCCATTACTCTTCCGCTCTCAAAACTCACACTTCATTTTATACTTGATCCCTCACATCTAGTCCTAGAAATCTTTCAATTATGACAAAATTGATCATAAATCATCCTCACCTCATAATTGATCAAAGTTGATCAAAATCTAGTTTTCCCATTTCAAAGCTTCTAGGATATTCTCCAAAACACTATCCTAAGACACAACCTGATCTCTAGGATCATTTAGTTTCAATTGACACTCTAAATCCTTAAGTGTCATCCTTGTTCATCCATTAGTACTCTTGAAAGTTCCAAATCCTTCCATAAATGACAATCATTAGCTACATCATTCATTACCTTCAAGTACTCAAGCATCCCTTCATTTAAAACACTTAGGAGGACTGAAACACTCAAGATGATATAGGTCTTAGATCTTAGAAACATCATTTACACTCTTTCATAGCTGCTGAGAGACGGATCCCTAGGATTAGCCTAGACGGGTCCCTCTGAGGAGGGAACCGTGGGATCCGGATGACAGTATAGGTCAAATCTTGCTAAAACAATCATTTCAACTCATCTTCCTAACTCAAACACTCCATCTCATATTAAATGAGTTCCTAGATCAGTGCAACCTCTGAAGTTGACTCTTGTGCATGTCAATCATCACATTCCAATGAATCCTAGTGGCTTAAAGCTTAAATGCACTTGCCAAATCTCTTAGTTTATAAACCACCTTGTTAGGACCTCCAAAGTCATCACTCTCATCTTAAACTTCAGGTCTTGCAACCTCTTGAAATCATCCCACCATGAGGAAAACCCCAAGTAGTAACTTATCCACCAAAGAACCACCCATTAAAAGAGCTCGTGTTATACATGAAATTTCTTCAACCGAATCATCTCCCATCAAACCAACAAATGATAGAATTCTTCATCATTCAATCAAACCAATTCCTAAAAGGATAGTACCCACAAAACTACCTATGCCAAACACCACCATACCTCCTAGGCCAAACAATATCATCTCCACCAAACCATCACCATTGGTTCCTAGAGCTATTTCATTTACATCCCCACTATCATCACCACACCTCTACAATTTAGAGGACTTACCTCCTAGGCCGTCTCATCCGCTTCCGCCGACAACATTCTCCTCATTAGGAGGAATAATGGTTCAAAATCAAGGTGTTGAGTCAACACTTGCTCCGGCTTCCTTCTCGGCATTTTCAACATATAATCCCATTTGGATTATGACAAATCATCAAAGTCAACCACCCGACCATATGGAAGTTGACACTTCTCTACCACCACCATCATTCTTGGTTGAGTCATTCTCAAATGCACCTCCACCAATTCCTCCATCGTTTGAAGCTCCACAAGCCGCTTCACTTGATCCTTCGAATCAAGCCATTTCATTTCATCCACCACCACTACCTTGCCATGACAAAGATTGCTATCATTGTCAACATGTTGAAAGTTTGATACATGAAGTACGAGAAGACCAACGTTTCATGTTCTATCATCTCCTCGAACGTTTTGACGGGATTAAACCTAAACAAAACTTGAGCTAGAAGATTATAGTGGTGTCTTAGCTTCAAGCGTTAGGTGATCTAGAAATTTCTAGTAATGTATTTTCTTATTTTCTTAGTTTTTAGAGTCATGTATATCATAACTCTAGTTTTATTAAATGGAAATTACATGCTACTTGTTATTTTTCTGAGAATATGATTACCTTGTATTCATATCTCATTTTTGTGATAACATTACTTGTTATATCACCTTTGCTGAAATTTAACAGCTAAAAACGGATCCCTCAGAATTGCCTAGACGGATCCCTACTAGGAGGGAACCGCGGGATCCGTGAGACAGAAAGCTTTCTTTCTACTAACTTGGATCACATTTGCAGGAAATTGTGAGTCATACTTGTTTTTCTAACCTTTATTTTGTAGTTATTCAATTAACACATGAAGAATTTGACACCCTAAAGCTAGGGGGAGCTTGGTGTCAAAACAATACATTGCAAAATTACTTGCAATCTTAGATTTATATTTCATGACTTCCCATTGCAAAATTGCAATCATCTAGGGGGAGCACACCCGTCACATAGACGTAATATTTTGCAAACAAACTAGATTAGTATTACTTTCTTGACGCCCTTACTTAGGGATGGACTCGTCAAGGGGGAGCAAAAGACGAGATCCTTTCCCGTTACTTGCTTTTTATTTCCTATTTCTTTTCTACTTTTCACATGTTTTTCTTAAAAACAATCTGTTGCCTTCCTTCAAACACTTTTTGTTTCGACAAAAAGGGGGAGAAGAAAGTAAAAACTACAAATTCAAATTTTTACGAATTTTAGATTTTTCCTTAAAATAATTTTATGTTTTGTCATCAACAAAAAGGGGGAGATTGTTAATACAAATAAGCCGTAAAAACATTTATTTATATTTTACGATCTTCTAATGTTTTGTCGATAACAAAAGTAAAATCATTTTAACGAAACAAACAAAATACGTAAATGGTTTGGACTAATAGTTTTCTAACACACTTACGCTTTCACATAAAACACTAAAACAAGTATAAGTGATTTTATGATTTAGATACATATGTACAACAACTAGTGTTTACATATTGGGTTAAACATATACTTGAACTAAGTATACTAAAATGGGTAAAAACTAAGTATATGCTAAAATGGGTAAGTACAAGTATATACTAAATGGGTAAATACTAGCAAATGGTTTTGACCCACAACCCATGGTTTTATATATACCACTTAACCAAGTTCATTGTATCCTTAAGATACATTGTACCTAGAAAGAAAACCATGGATCAACCCATAACCCATGACCCATGACCCATGACCCATAACCAAAAATACCCATGGGCAAAGAGGAGCGGACCACGGATCCCTAGCTTTGTGCTAGCCGGATCCCTTGTGGTAGGGATCCGTGGGATCCGGGGAACAGTAGGATTTTTCCTCTATAAATAGTGCGCCATTTCCTTATTATTTCTTATCCCTTTCAATCCCTTTCTAACCCACATTCCCCCTGAGTTAAATCTCACTAACCTTAGATCCAAGAGATCTATGTTTGTAGTTTTGTTTTTGTGTGATCTTTTAGGTTCCTCTTAAAGGCAAGATCACCACCTTTGAAGTCGAGCAAGCTCAAGTCCATGAGTTGCCATGCTTCCTCATCATCAAGGCTACTGAAGTCTTCTTGTTGATGATTCCTTTCTTTCAAAGAAGTGTAGTGTTGAAGACATTAGTGAAAGATGTCTCAAGAGTCAAGACGAAGATATTAGTGAAGGGTATCTATCGTCTATAGGATAAAGCACTTGTGGTAGGTGCTTGGAAGTCAAGACAAAGAAGCATTAGTGAAAGGTGCTTAGAAGTCAAGAAAAAGAAGCATTAGTGAAAGGTGCTTAGAAGTGAAGATACAAGACATTAGTGAAAGGTATCTTGTAGATCTAGTCAAAGGCATTAGTGAAAGGTGCCTTAGATGTACATTCGATATGGTGTGTTTCGATGTACAAGATAGACTAGTATTAGATCCAAGGATATTGATATTCTTGATGATGTTGTAAAGGAGTAGATCTCCTTTGGGATTAGTCGTTGGTGTAGTGTGGTAGTAGTTCCTCCATTGCAATGGAACTAGGTGCTTAGCCTAGTACCTAATAAAGGGTAGGCGACGTTGTGAAGGTGTAGTTCACCTAAGGTGTGAAAGAACTAGGTACTTAGCCTAGTACCTTATAAAGGGTAGGCGACGTTGTGAAGGTGTAGTTCACCTAAGGTGTGAAAGAACTAGGTACTTAGCCTAGTACCTTATAAAGGGTAGGCGACGTTGTGTATGTGTGATTCACCTTGGAGTGAAAGAACCCGGTGGTTAGCCTAGTACCAGAAAAAGAGTAGGCAACGTTGTGAAGGCTTCTCCGCCATAAGGATATTGGTGTAGTGATTACAAACTCTCGAGTAGGTGACTCGGGGAGTGGAGTAGGGCAAGAAAGGTGACCTTGTAGCCGAACCACTATAAATACTTGCGTTGTGGTTTTGTGCTTCTTACTCTTATCTTTTCATTACTTACCTTTATATGTTTGTTTATCAACGTCCAACACACACATCCAAATAGATTGACATAAGTCTATCTAAATAGATTAAAATGAAGTTTTAATTGGTAAAACTATTCAACCCCCCCTTCTAGTTTTCCACAAAACACACCCTAAAAATTCTAAATAAATTGAAAACTTTAGTCTCAACTTACATGGATGTAAAAAGCAAAGTTCATCAATATAAATTTAGGAGGAAGTGGGTATTTGAGTCCAAACTACCTATTTTACACCCATTTACAAAGAAAAAGAAATCTGATGAAATATAAGTGGCGTCCATTTATTGATTTTTACAAGTTTATAAGAGTGAGTAAGTTTAGACATGTTGAGGTTTATAACATCATCTTAGTTGATATTAACATCACTTATACTATCCACTTGATAACTTATTAGAAACTCTGAACATTTTTGTTCCTATAAAATGGGCGAGCGTGATCATAGCAAATATGACTATGATCATTGGTCGTTTTCTTCTTAACTAAAAACCGACACCATAGAAAGAAGAAAGTGAAATGCAGATCGGTAACCATATTCAAGTAAGGAAATTATTTTGATTCTTCTTACATAAGCCAAATGACTCAACAAAAAAGAAACTCTAACATGATTAACATTTAGGAACAAATAGACCAAAAGAGGGACAAGATTGTTTACCTTTGTTTAGTTCTTTCTAGGACCTAATAAAACCAGGATTGGGCACCTAACTATAAGATCAGACGTAATCTCTTCATTTTCCGAAGATAATTTAAAAGCAGATTACCTGTCTTTTTCTTATGTAATTGACTGAATTAGGAATCAATAATACAACTTTTATCAATCATACTAACTTTACTATAAAACTATGCTTTCAAGTAATAGAAGCATCACATCCAAATAGCCATTTGTACAAAAATTCCAAATGCAGGGAGAAAATGTACGTTTTAGTTATCATATAGTAGGATGTATTATTAGATGATCAAACTCTCATAGCATTAAAATAGATCACAAATAATAGATATTCCATTACATACAACAAATTTTAGAAACAAACTCAAACCGCAAAACAAGAATAAAAAATAAAAAAAAGGTGTCAATCAAATGATGAGAGAATCAGAGGAAACACTATACACATAAACACCATCTTCTATAAGGATATCGCATGCTTTGTGGCTGAAGGGGGTAGTAAATAGTACTAGTAATTAGAGAATATATTAAAGAAATGTTTTTATTATTTTTATTTTTGTTTGTTTAACTTCTAAATCCGAAGGCGGACCATTTCTTTGATGTAGTTTCTTTCTTTGTCCTCTTTGAGTTGGGATCAATAAGGTTCTCCAAGGATTTTGCTTTCTTGTTTCGTGATCTCCCTGCTTCTTTTAGGAGCTCTGCTAGCCTCTTCTTCTCGTCATCGAAATCCGGGTTTGCTGTTCCAAGCTTTTCTTCTCTTAATTTAAGAACATATTCTAAAATCTCGATTGCATCTTCCACTCTGTATATTGCATGTATTAGATATTTGAATAAAAATTAAGCATGAAACTAATATTTTATACGTTTGTAACTTGTAAGTAGTTGCAGAAATGCATATAGTACGATACATGTGGAGTCCCATAAATAGCAAGCCCATGGTTTCCATGAGTCTTTGTGAGTAATAGGTGTAGTACAACCGACGTTTAATGTTTAAGGTGTTGGGTTCTATCATTAATTCTGACAGCCTTGCCTTATTACAGTATTGTTGCAACCACCCTGACCTAGTTGCCGTGACAATTTTTAACCCTATATTCAAGTTGATGAAAACTACATGGAAAAGATAAAACACTTGAATAAATTGGTGTTAGTCATAGTGGGCTGATACATTTCCTATATTCTGGAAATTAAGGTAGAACGGCCAACTTGCTCTAGAAAGGTTTCCATTTTGGAAATGCAGCATCTGTTTTATGTTATCCTGAAAAGCATGTGTAATACTTTATCTTGGGGTGGAGGTAATAATGTTACGTACATATACACACTCCCTATGTCCCATTACATATGATCTACTTTACTATCTTGAATGTCATAAAATTTGATTCCTTATGTTATGAAAGTTTAAAGGAAGAAAACTGATCATTTTTAGCTCAACTAAAACTGCTATATACAAGCGACTATTCAACATAAGTTGCCCCTTTTGATGACTTGAAAATTATGGACTGTATTATTTAAGGCTAGTTCATGAATTATAGGGTGTCTATAGTGTTCGATCACCATTAATTTTCAAGTGTGTTGACTATTTACAGGGAGTAGTTAATATATTATTATACTGAGTATTTAGTATGTTTACCTCCCCAAAGCGTCATATGTTGCTGCAAGATTGCTGTATACGCCAAGGGTATCTTGATGACAAGGACCACACTCCTGTTCCAGAATTTCCCTTGCTTCCTCAAACAGCTCAGCAGCCTCGTCTATCTTGAATAGTTGTACACAAGCCAGCCCCATCTGGTTCAAAACAACCCCAAAAAATGCTGATTTCCTTTCTCCGCTAGCCCTAAGTTTGGCAACTGCGCTTTCAAATGACCCTCTTGCTTCTTCATACCTTCCCACCATGTAGAACATGACACCCATACGTGCTTCTACTCCTGCAATTGTACTCTGCTGCCCTGGCTTGTCCTCCAAAAGTTTCATTGATTTCTGCAACAACCTCAATGCCTCGTCGGGTTCATTGAAAGATTCATATATCGCTGAAATTTCTGTCATTCCACTAGCAATATCTTCTGGAGTGGTTCCAGGCACAGGTTTTGCGTATATTCTAAGTGCGTTTTCACAATATGATCGGGATTCACGTAGCTTTCCTGTCTTGTAGTACAGGTCAGCAAGGCGCACAAACACAGAGGCGACTGAAGGGTGATTCTCACCCTTTGATGCTTTGAAGACAGTAAGAGCCTTCTGATAAGAGAACACGGCTTCATCAAAACGGGAGAGTGCTAAATAAATGTTGCCTATGCTGAGATCAATTGCAGCAACTTCGTTATCTTGTCCATTGGCAATCATTGCCATGCTGGCAAGTACAAGGTGTTCCAAAGCTGATTCATAATCTCCTTTTGCCTCGCATATGAGGGCCATTAACCGTCTATCAGCCGCTTCTTCAAGTGATGCAGGTGCACTGTGCACTCGGTGGATTTCAAGCGTCCTTTTGCACAAGGTATCTGCTTCATCAAATTGCATCGCTTGGACATGTGCCTCAGCTAAGTATCTACACAATTCAAGTGAACAACAATAAGTTAAGACTTTTAGGTCTTTCAAAGTGGAAACAAATACGGCAATGCTGGACAAGAAACAAAATAATTTGATTTCAGATAACTGATTAATTAGGAAGCAAAATCAAGCGCGCTCGTCACAACAGTAGTCTATAATTTACGACTAGTAGCACGTTTTCAGAAGAAGAAAAAAGTATATATAAAACCTATATCGTTTAGTTCACAATAAAATCACTGTATAAAATCGTATTCGCTACATTCTGATAATTGTGCGTACTTTCCTCATTTCCTCTATTCCTTCCGTTTCAATACAAAGTCATAGTTTAAGACAAAATACGTATCCTGGATCACATTAAGCCATAGCTTACACACTGATGCTGGGAACACACACTTCATACCACATCAGTGCAACTATACTTAGAAACATTTATGAGCATTTAGCGTTAAAATTTAAAAGTTCTTTTGGCAAGGAGCGTTCACTGCTAAGTTTTTTGTGACAATGCTACTTGAGAAAGCGTTTAGCGCGTTTAGGCTCTATATAATTATACAGTTTTTAATCACTGATACAGCTACGTTACAAAACTACAAATATATATAAATCACTTAACTATAAACGTCTACCGATAAACAACGAATCGATAATCAAAATGTTAATGACGAAATCAACCTGCAAGTCTCAGCAACTCTGGGATCGGTATCACCTAACGCCTCCATCTGAATCTTCAAACCTTCCTTATAACACTCAATAGACTTATCAAGCTGTCCCAACATAGAATGAGTATCACCAAGCTGCATATACCCCGAAAACGCCGCAAGCGCGTGATCCGCACCTCTCGATACTTCCGGCACCTTAATCGCTGTATCCAACACCGGTATCGCCTCCTCAAACCTCCCTAAACTGCAATAAATCGCCGCAACCACGTGCAAACACATCGCCAGATCTAAACTCGGTTCACCTTCAACCGCACACCGTTCAAACGACTTCGACGCGCGTAGCGCGTAGTCTAGCGCTTTACTCGGTCCATCACCTGACGCGATTGTGTCACGCGCCAGTTTTAGTAGAAACGGACCTAGATCTGGATTGTCTAGCGATGATTCGTCGAGTAAGGTGTGTTTTTCTGGCGATTTTTTCTTGCCGGAGCTCCGATCTGGCGACGGCTTGGCGCGTGAGGTTGACGGTGACGGTGACGGTGGGCGTCGTTGCGGCGGTGTTGACCGGATCTGACCGTTGTCTTCAGGTATGGTGATAGTTGGTGGTGTTTTAACAGAAACTAAACCAGGCATGATGATAAATTTTTATAAAACTTACTATTATTTAGAAATTTTTATAAAAAATTTGGATCTTAATATGAGCTTATTAGCGGTTGGTGACTGTGAGTTTGGAGGTGAAGTGTGAGAAATGGGAGGAAAAAGAGAGGAGATAAAATATATGTATAAAAATCAGTGCCTTATAAAAATACAGCTCAGATAAAGTGGATGTGGGACCTACAGGGATGATGAGATGGCACAACCTGTTTGGATTGGTTGTTTAGACTTTGGTCATCATGCAGGAAGGATGGAAGAATCAAATCAACGTGGTCTGTTTGGGCATCTTCTACACTTTTGCACGTAAGGAACAATCTAACACATAAGGCTGGTCGCAATCGATAGGGCACGATCGGTTCTTGGCGTCAAAAATTTGTGTCCTCAACTGTTGTTAACATCGGTTATGTCGAATGCGAAGCTCGGTTGGCACATCGGTTGCCTAAGTGAAATTTGCAATATCGAGTAAATTTTACTCGATGTTAAATGCATCCAAATCCCATTTTCCCAACCACATTTGACCGTTTGGGTGTTTTTAAAAACTTGACCGTTTGGTCATTAAACTAAAAAAAAAAAAACTTTTTTTTAAACCAATTTTACCACTCTATAATTACCAACTTCACCTCAAACACAAATCACAAGTCACCATTTCTCATCTATATTCAATCAATCATTCTAACGAAATACCCACGAAGAGTTTTTGTAATGTTTTTAACGTTATTTGAATAAGTTACGTAATGTTTTTAATGTTTATTTGAATTTCGTAATGTAATGTTTTTTTTTTTTTTTTTTTAATTTGAATGAATTTTAAATTTGTTGTTTAAAATGTTTGAAAAAAAAAAACACACAACAGGTCATCGACTAGGGCATCCGGTCATGTCGGTCATTTGGAGAGAAAGCGGCGTGGTATTTGGATGACCAGTCGTCTAGGTCACGGCCGGACTAGCCTAAGAATTTTATCAGATTCAGCCGAGGCTATGCACATTGTTGGAAAAGCCTACAACGCTGATTAATCGTCGTTTAAGCGTTACTAGGCCATTAACCTTTTTTATTTGTGTAAATTTGTCAAATAAATCGATCAACTAAGGTCAAAGGCGATCTACGGCTGTCAACGATTGTTAAACTTGCTAGAAACTTGCAAATCTTGCAAAAATACTCAAAACTCGTCGTAAACTAGTTTTAATCACTTATTGTCGTTGTTTATATATATTACAAGATTTTATCAAGGAAAGGAAAATCTTGCTGAGAATACCTAAAACTCGCCGGAAATACCTAAAACTTGTCAAAAATGTCAATCCGATTAATCTCGCCTAGACCGATTACAAGCTACAAGGATTTCAACTGCCTGACTACCGATTCACTATTTTTGCGACATTGGCTCTAGGTGTGGTCTCGCACCACCCTCGTGCCGAAACGCGGAGTTTTTTGTGGGGTAAGTTTGTGTTTAATTGAGTATGTTGAGTTTAGTGATTAGTGAGAAGGTTTTTTAGTGTGCGAGTGATAAAAAAAAATGCTAAGATGACATGACGTAATAAAACTTTTTGACGTTGCCTCAAGCCACTACACCAAATGCTCTTAAGTGTAGTTTCCACCTACATATCAATATGTTAAGCAATATATAACGTATTGCTTAATCAAGTTATCTTCAATGCATCAACTCGTTTGCAACCATTTTTCAATCCTTTCATTTGAGATGTTCTTAAGTTAAGAATATGATTTTAAATAGTAATCTTATTGATGTTCTATTTCAACCCTTCATTAGAGATTGCTCTTAACTCCGACTTGTTCTAATATGTTTCTGCAATTGACAACTCAATAATGACAATAAAGGGTCATGAAGCAACACACTACCCTACATTAACTGGTAATTTTGGATATATGAATATTATGATTGAGTTATACCTAATAAACTTAACACGTTACATTAATCAAGAAATTAATAAGAATATAGTCAAGTTTTAATCAAACATCTAAGAGCAATAAATTGTCTCATAGTTTATTTCAAATAGAATATATTTGTGATTTAATATATAAATCATTTTTCGTCATAAATTAACGATAAGCAAGTCATTTGTTTAAGGGGAAAAGGTCTTACAAAATTGAGAATCTTATACAAAAGTTAGCATATGTGTATACATTATTTCGTCAACATAAGTGCCACTTCATTTTTTACTTTTGTACTTGCATCAATGTTTGACTCAGGGACGAAACCAGAACCAAATATGATCAGGTGCATAAATTTTTTAGAATCGTAATATCGAAACATATTTCAATGCGGGTGCATTTTAGATGCTTTTAGGAAAAATTGATGTTTTTTTCAAAAATTAACACTATATCGAAAAAATCCATATGGGTCTCGTACACCGGCAAGAAACCCTTCGTTCCGTCCCTGGTTCGACCATTAGGCTACCCTCATGGGGCAAGAGTAAGCAAATGGCAAGCTCACCTCACACAACAAAGTCATTGGGAATAAAGAGTGAGCAAATAGCAAGGAGAGAGAAATAAGCAACTAAGGTGAATCTGATACGGGTTCGTATAAAAGCGGACAAGATATCCTAGGCTAAACCTAGCGGCGATGACGTTTGGCCAACCAAGTCGTCACTCGAGGGTCGAACTCCGGCCAACCGGAATGTTCTGTTAAACACAAAAACCTGGTTTAACGATGAAATAGATTTCTTTATTTCAATTAACAACCCAACCTTTGATTACAACAAGTTTAAATAAGCAAACAACTTGTAAAGAAAGAAATGACCAAATAGGAAAATATCCCACAAAAGAAGGAAACAAATAATCTTCAAGAAACATGAAATAACTTAATCAAAATAGGTTGGATTGGATCTTGTAAAATTGGTGTCGACCTAGCCACTTTCAACCAGCCCTTCAGGGCTTGACGAGCTTCCCGGGGGTTCTTCTATTGGGCTTGAATCCGTATCATCCTCCCCCTCTAAAAGACGACTCGCCTCCGAGTCATACCCAATGTCTTCGTCTTCAAAGTAAGGAGTGAGGTCAGCGACATTAAAAGTGGCAGAAACATTATAACGGCCCGGCAAATCTACCTTGTAAGCGTTGTCATTTATCTTTTCCAAAACACGAAATGGTCCATCAGCACGGGGACGCAACTTTCCAAACCGACCAGGGGGAAATCGGTCACGCCGCAAATAAACCCAAACGAGATCACCTTCGTTAAAAACGACACGACGCCTGTGTTTGTTTACCCTGGATTGATATTGCAAGTTATGTTGAATAATCGGTCCGCGATACCTCAAAGCATGCGTTTCTTTATTTGATCGGCCACGGCATCTCCTTCGCACTAAAACCGTCAGTCCCAAGGAGTGAAGCAAGATCCAGGGGTGTAAATGGGTTTCGCCCATATACAACAAAGAACGGACTCCTCCCTGTAGAAGAATGATTAGACCGATTATAAGCAAATTCGGCCTGCGGTAAAGCTAAATACCACTGTTTTGGGTGATCACCCACAAGACTCTGAAGTAGATTTCCCAGACTACGATTCGTAACCCGGTCGACCATCCGTTTGAGGGTGATGCGAACTGCTAAACTGTAACTTAGCCCCCAACCGCGACCACAACGTGCGCCAAAAATGACTCACAAATTTGACATCTCTATCAGAAGTAATAGACTTAGGCACACCATGTAAACAAACGATCTCCGCAAAATACAAGCGAGCAACCTGAGACGCATCAAAAGTTTTCGCACACGCAAGAAAATGAGCCATTTTGGAGAATCTATCTACCACGACCATAATCGAATCTTTCTTGCGTAGTGTCATAGGTAATCCCATAACAAAATCAAGACTAACGTCTTCCCAAGGACTATGAGGCGCTGGTAAGGGAGTATAGAGCCCCTGATTTGTATTATGCGTTTTGGCCACATGACACACCCGACAACGTTGTAATACCTTGACCACATCCTTCACCAAGTGAGGCCAATAAAATTTTTCGCGAACCAACACCGCTGTTTTTTCATGCCCGAAATGACCCGTAAGAGCCCCCTGATGACATTCCAAAATAATTGCCTCACGGAAAGACGAGAGAGGAACACATAAACGTTGTCCCTTGTAAAGAAACCCATCACGCTGGAAATAATCTTTCACCGTCCCCTGCTTAGTCGCTTGCCAGAAAACACGAAAATCTGGATCATCTTCATATAAACGAGTAAACGAGCTGAAAGTATCAGCCCTGAAAAAGGACTGTAACACCCCCAAATTCGTTATACGCAGCGGAATTAAGGTTGGGGTATTACTTCATGGAACACAGTCATAATAATAGATAAAAGGCTCGAAAGAGACGTTTAGATAAAAACAGTTATCATTCATTTATTTAAATCAGAGTTTTACAAAATAAAGGTCCCAACGGAAATACGAAAATACATAGTTTTATTCTTGTGAATGATAACAAAAATGGACACCTTTTTTATAAGAAAGTCCATAGCCACTCCGTGCCAGATCGTGCTCTAGTTTCCTGAGATAAAACATGCTAAAAAGTCAACACAAATGTTGAGTGAATCCATAGTGTTTGAATAATAATCAGTTGAACACAAGATAAGCAGTAGTAAAATCAGTAATATTGCAGTACAATATATTGCCCTAAGTCTCATGACACGCAAACCTTAACATGAACGCGTCATAATAATGACGTAAGTTACAAACATCATAGTGATGATGTGAGCAACAATGCCCTCCGGTAGGAGTTTGCCATTCTCCTAGTATTCTCAAATAACGTGCATTTGGTTACCTATCCGGCTAACACAAATGGAGCGTCAACTGCCAATAGATCTATTCACGCTATTCGCGTTCACTCGCAAGTGATTAATGGTTCATGATATGAGGGGCTTTTAGTGGCAAATGAGGTACTTAGGCAATATCAATCGGGATAGCATCTGAGAAAAATACTTGTGTTCGGTTTTTGTAGCATGTATCTCCCCACAAGTTTTGAAAACAAATATGTAAAAGTGGAACTATAAACTCACCTCGGTGTTATCGTAGTCTGGATGGAAAACAAATTAGATAATATGAACAAACTGCTCCGACTCTCGACCTGAGTTGGTATGTCATGTATTTAGTATCTGTGTTCAAGTTTATGCGACGATAATGTTTTATTAATAATTAGATAACATGAAGTCTCTTAAAAAATTAATAATACTTGTCATACATATTTTTATGACTCGAATGATTGTTAATAAATTTTTATCGAAATCCAAGTTGTTAAATATTTTATGTTTCCAAAATGTTATAATTTACAATTTTAAATATTTACAGTTTTAACCCTTGCACTTTCAAAAATGACACTTTAAACCCTCAACTATGGGTTATTGACAAAATCAGCCCTTATATAATTAACTTCACACAAATTACATTTTTAGTCCAAGAAAAACTTTATCTTACAAAAATTACAATTTTTAAGCTTGAAATTATATAAGAAAAATTTACTAGTTTTTTGCCTAAATGGATAAAAGTGCGGGTGAATAAAAGCGAGACCTTAAAAGGTTTTTACTACGTTCTTGATCCTTTCAAGAGTTTTTCCGGTGGTCTTTCTAATGGTTCAAACTAGAGGTCTTAAGCTCTTACGGTTTGGTCGCAGTGATTCTCTAAAGTAGGGGGGTTAGGTGCCTTTTGTTGGTTTTGGGCGATAACTAGGCTAAACAAGGGCAGATTTTACACGAGGCAATCTAGTGTATCTACAAGTAATTTGAACCTTTTAAACACTTTGCCTTAAGCTCTTCTAAATGGTATATGCCTCATATCCTAGTTCTCTTTGATTAGAAAGATACAAGTCCACGAACATGGCCACGATGCGTTTTAAGAAAATTTCATTTTTAACTCATTAACTTTTACGGGGTCACCTAGATATGTTGTAATATGTTTATTAACTCTTTTTAAGTCATTACCCATCATCCTATAACTCCTACGACTCAATTTTTGAAAAGTGCACACAAGGCCTATTTATGAAAATTCCCGCGAGTCACCCTCTTTGTGGTTGATTATAAAAGAGACTATAAGTGCTTTTAAAGACATTATTGGGGCATTAAAATCTTTGCAGCGAGACCTTTTAAAACGGTGTAAACCTCATACTTTGCAACCCTCTAATTGACAAGATATTAATTACGGAAAATGGCTACTTAGGCCAATCTTGCCAAATTGCAATTCTCGTTTTTAAACCATAAAACTTTATATATTTTGCATGAAACCTTGTAAAATGTTGTTTTACTCATTTATAATGTTTCTAAGATAGTTCCTAATCAAATTTATCAAAAATCCCGAGTTTTCCCACATACCTGTTGTAAGAAACTTTTTGGTGTTTAGGACTTTTGGCCAAAATGAATGGCTGTTTTTAAGCATAACGACTAGGCTTTTTAACCAGGTTATGGGGGCGTTTTGTAGTATCCCAAGTGGTGTTTACAACGGTACCTTGGTTGACCCTAATACCTCTAACTTGATGTAGATAAATGAGGGGCAAGTAGGGGGGTTGGCCTGTTTTGGCGTCAAGTCCAGTAGCAGAAAAACAGAAACATGCAATTCAATTAATATAAACTTATAGGGTGTTAGTAATTATACTAGATGTCTATTTAGCTTGCTCAAAGGACTCCTAGCATGTTTTACCATTTGAGAAAAACGCATCATAAATGGGTGTTTGTCTTTGAGCACACAAGTTACAGAAAGAATATGAAAAATGGTTTTAACCTTGTTTTTCCACATGACACTAATTCATAATCACATATATGTGTTATTGAATGTATAAAATGATTAAAGAAAGAGTGTGGTTGCACTTACAATTAATATGTTGCTTAAACCACAAGAAAAACTCCTAGGAGCTGATTATTATCTCCAAGTACTCCACTTCTTCAAAGCTTTTGTTTAGCCCTTTTTATTTCACTACTTAAGTAAATGTTCAGAATGTATGGTGAGTATGGGAAATGTTTATGGTGCATTTGATGTGTGGGATATGATGAGAGGGAGGGGCGTTATATATATAGGGGAGAAGGTGCATGGACTTCCAAGGTGCTATGTCACCTTGTCTAACAAAATAAGGGACAAGGTGATGTGTTTCATACACATGGAAGGTACATGTAATCTCAAGGAGACATGAGATGTTGTGGTAAAACTCTAGCCAAGAGTTTTACCCACAAACTTTGACTATGGTAAAATTTCATGGTAATTAGGTGATGTGTAACTCTAATATGCAAGTAACTAGTTTGTGGTTAGGATATTTACATGTAGTACTTAGGTAACTAAATGGTAACTAGCTAGTTCATTTCTAACCATGGTAACAAAGGGGGGCGTTAGGCTTTAGGGGTAGTACCTAGGGATTTTTATGTTGTACCTATTGTGTAGTAATGTAAGTACTTAGTTAGGTTTCTAATTTATTTTAGATAAAATCTAATTTAGGTTAATTTACATGTAATAAATAAAAGTAAAGTTTAAGGTTGAGGCTTTATTGTTTGTACAATATGTTTAAAATTAAATACACTAAGGTTTATAATGAATTTTTATGTTAAGTGAATACTTTTATGCATCAATGACTTGTACATTCTCTTGATAAACTTGTACTTTGGAATTTGATAAAAGTTTCATATGTATCTTTAATTTTAGTTTGTGATATCATTTACATAAAATCATAGGATTTACAAACTATGGTTTTTAATCGGAAAATACTCTAGAGTTAGAGTTTTATGCCTTGGAAACTTGTACATTAAGTTTAACAGTTTGTACATTAGGGTTTATGACCTAGTATATAAATCAAAGCTTTAAGAAAACCCTAATTTATATTGTAAACATTTTATTGGAAATAACGCTAATGATATAAGGATACCATATACCGAACATCCCGTATGTTATGTGAGGTCACAACTGACATGGGTGGCCATGCCGGAAAGTTTCAAGCAAGAAATTGTGGTGAGACTTCCATTGTCACTTAAGGGTGTACATATCAAAGGCATTAATTATGCAAGTGAGCAGTTTGTGAGTGCGGCTTATTATCTAGTTGTAGAGAAAAAGAAAAAAAAATGTACGTAGAAAATGGTTTATTATTAATATAAAGGCGGATTTTTACCGGTGGTTACAGTTTCCCCTCCTTAAATGGAATCTCGTCCTCGAGATTCACTCTGTTGTTGGTTATGGTGTGGGAAAAAGTGTGGATATCCATGGAGCGTTGATTACAAGGATGTATATGTATAGTTTTCTGGTTACGAATTTTTGCTTTTGAAAGATTGTTTTAAGAAATCTGTGAAGATGACTGTTTCCTTCATGACATGATTCTTCCTAAATTAGACATAGGTGATCAGGCTATGTATAATTGAGGAAAAATGATGTGATGCTTGATTCAGTCAAAGTAGTATTATACTTCTCAAAAGTTTTAGATGGTGTTCAACGTTTTGGTTTTATAAAATGGCATCCTAAACAACTTTTCAAGGTAGCAAGAAAGATTGGTTCGCCTAGCGATAGTAAATAGTTGGTAGAATGACACATTATCAATTTTCCGGGGTGATAACGGAATAGCTCGGAATAAAGTTTGTAGATTAGATTATAGGATACATGGAAGAAACTTAGGGTATGGAAATAGTCTAGGGCAGTCGGGGTGAGTTTAAGTAAGGAAGCGAAAGTAATATAAAGCTTTTATCGCCTACAGTATCAAACAATACTTTAGCTAAATGTCGATTGAGAGAAAATGTACCCGTGACCACTTCCTGGTTGTGCTGAGTGTTTGCATCTCCTAGCACGTAAGCTCTTGCACGGGCCGTGTTGTTATGGTTTCCATTCTGTTTGGGACATCGATTTTTGTAATGCCCTTTCTCACTCTGTGGCATATCACTTCTACAGCGCAAATTTGCACGAGGCCCTCTGATCTTTCGTTTTGTGGCGGTTCGTGACACTTTCCGCACTTAATAAAGCATGGCCCATTATGATGCATCTTGCATTGGTTGCATAAGGCGATTTCCAAAGATATCCACTTTGCCTCCAGGTTCGGCTATATAAGCTTTGGCAGTTTCCTGCCCTCGATTCTGCTGGTAATGATGGTTGTTGTTTCGGTTGTTGTTGTTGTAGTAGGTGTTATTGTTGGGGTAGTTGTTGAGATGGTGAGTTGTCCTTTTGTCATCAAGCTTTCTTTTGTGATCCTTACCTCCCTGAGTGAAACCACGCTTGACTTCCCGATCCTTTAACGTTTGAGCAATGGTAATTGCTTCCTCTAGTGACTGTGGTTTTGATGAGGTGACATTACCCTCGATACTGCGGGGTAAGCCTTCAGTGTACTTCTCCAATGTCTTCTCGAGATCAGGCACTACACTTGGACATAGCATTGCCAGTTCACGAAACCTCCGGTTGTAGGTCTTGAGATCGGTTCCTTTCACCACCGGTGGTGAAACTCATCTTCCAACTTCTTAATCTCGGTGCGAGGACAGTACTTCTTTAGCATCATCTTCTTGAAGTCAGCCCAGGTGAGTTGATAGGTCGCTTCAACACCCATAGTTTGGGCAGAAACATTCCACCAAGATAAGGCATCGTCCAATAGAGTCCCCGTAGCAAAAGTGACCTTGCAATCGTCAGGACAACCGCTCCTCATGAATATCGTTTCTGTTCGCTCAAACCAGCGAGCTAACTCTGTTGCTCCTTCTGGTCCTTTGAAAATGGTTGGCTTACAGTTCATGAAATATTTATAAGTACACTTGCGAGATATAGCTGCCTACTTTCTCCGTTAGGCCTGCTAGTGCTTCCAGAGCGGGCCATGGTTGCTGCTTGTCTCTCGAGTGCTGCAGCAACACTGTCTGCAACTAATTTTTGGATATCAGCTTGGGACATTGTGACAACTCGTAATTTCAGGTCATTTTACAAACTTTAAAAGTTTCACTATTTCATCATTTATCGTAAACTACGTTTACGAGTATCAAAATTCGCGTAACCTTAATGGTTTAGCTGCGAATTCATGAACATATCATCAAGGACATTTCATATAGACTAGATTTGGTCTACATAACATTAATAACATCATTTCATATCGGTTCATGCATGGATTTGCATTTATTCATTAAACGTTTATTTTTCCTATTAAATAAACGCTATCGCGTAAACATTATTTTGAAACATTGATCCGACACTTCCAAAAATAATCTTAATATATTTTTATACTCATTTTAAGACTATAAAAATTATATTATTAATTTACCCGATGTTTTCAATTTATTTCGTATATAAATTGTTATGTTTATATAATTACGACGGTTTTCGTAAATTCAACCCGATAAATATTTATTCACTCAATTTTTGTAAGAAATGTATTTTTATAATTTTTATGACTTTAATATATTTTATTGTGATCCGTTAAAATTTATTTTTAGCTAACGCTACCCTAAATGTTTAAATAAATATACAAGTTACCAATTATCCTAAAATGACTACACATCTACTCTACACTTATATACTAAAAAATATATATATATATATACACTAACTTCATACTAATCACCCTTGTCGACACAAGGGTGACTCACACAAATCTTGCACCAAATATCTTGCCTAAATATCCTAATATTACTTATTATATTCTTTACAATACACATATTCCTCATTATCTCAAAGGGTAAAAAAAAATCTCTCTTCCTCTCTTCACCATTGAACCGGCCAACCATGAGGATCAAGAGGAGATCATCAAAAAATTTCAAGACAAGTTTATAACAATCTAGACACACTCTTGATTAAGGTTGTGAAATAAAAACCTTGGGTGTTTAGGATTAATCCTTTGTTCATAAAACCTCATCAAGTAACTAGTAAGCATTTCATGGTCCTTTTCATATTTCATATTCATCTTATTGTTATTTCATCATTTTTGCAAGAAACATGCATGTTACATATGAATTTATACCACTTTTGTTGTTTTTATTACTTATTATGTAATATAATTATCCTATAATGAATCCCTTGAAACATATCACTTTTGGTGATGTCTAGGAACCCATGACACCCTAAGAAGGTGTATGGTAGGATTTGAATAGCTTCGGAGTTGTTTTGAATTGGTTAGAATAGGTTTTGCGCGAGAAAAACTCATTTCGACAACTATAAAATAGGGTCTGATGGTTCTGTGAAATCTGGGAAAATTCGACAGTTTGAAAAATATTTTGGACTAGATATTTGGAAAATATACTTTAAAACGAAAACGTGGCCGCTTGAACGGGTTAAAACGGAGCTATAACGAAAAAGTTATGCTATTTTGAAGTTTGACGACGAAAACTATTAATTTCAGAAATTTCAGCATGTTAATATCACTTTTTACGAGTCGAAAATGAGGCTTAAGCGTTATGAAATGTGTCGACTTATCAAAAATATATTAGTATACTTTAATATGAAGCTAAGGACATATACAACGTAGAAAACGGATTTGTAACGATTAATTTACACACGTTTACACAAAGTTGCCGTAACTTTATTATATAAGAAAAATTAGTATATTTCTATTAGACAAACTTTACGTCAACAAGGGACCATGTTGAGGGTCGTTTTTAACATGGATGTAGTACTTTTTACAAAATGATGTCTTCTAGTAAAAGTAAGTTCGCCTAGTCTATTTTCCAAAATGTCCAACCGTTCGTCAAGCGGAGTTGTAACGAATAAAATACGGTCACTTAAACTTTGCCGAAAACCACCTTTAAACTATATCTTGGGCAAAAGTACCATACTTTAGCTATATTTTTCTCTATGATCGGAACCTCTATGACGAAAACTTAAATGCTAAAACTTTGAGATAATGATACAAACTTCCCAAAACCGTTGAGTTTGTTTCCTAACACTCGATGTGCACCATTTTACGACTAGCTTTTCAAAGCCGTTTATTCACTTTCATGAAATTGTCAAATGACATTATTTTACGACGAAAAGTTATAATTTCATAATGAAATCACTAAATGATTATCGTAGGATATCATTTCAACGTAAATACTTGTAAAGTATTTTATAACATGACGAGATGTCATAAACATATATTTCGACGATAAATTCTATTTTCAAAAACGTACAAGTGGTATAGATTACATATGGATTTGCATGCACGACATTATTTCATGATTTACATTAGAACATATCATTCATAATAGGTCACGGTTAGAGGTTGCGCCTCATTTCAGTGTATCCCCTTTTGCCATCACATCATTGTCCATGTGAGTTTCATAGCCCCTACTCTTTTAATTGTTTTGAATTACTTTTGGGGGAGATACATGCTCAACTATATTTATGACAATCATAATTATTTGCAAACTATATGTTTATCTGAACTGAATGTTTAGTCATATTCTATATCATAAATCATGGAGCTAAATGTCTTGGTGTAATTATTGAGCTAAATGTCTTGGTATTATCATTGAGCTAAATGTCTTGGTATTATCATTGAGCTAAATGTCTTTGTATAATTAATGAGCTAAATGTCTTGGTATTATCATTGAGCTAAATGTCTTGGTATTATCATTGAGCTAAATGTCTTGGTATAATCATTGAACTAAATGTCTTGGTATAATCATGAACTAAAGGTCTTGGAATTATTGAAACAACACTCATATGTGTTATATCAATTGAATATTGTTAGATTAAGTAATGTACTGAACATAAACTATACACATTTTGGCAATGGGTTGTGAACACACAGGTTGCAAGTTTTGTATGGGCGGAACTTGGGCGAGTGGATTCACAATGCCTTTCTTTGCAAAAACGATTTTGAAAGGTTTTTCATTTCAACGCAAACTCTATGAACTCACTCAACTTTTGTGTTGACACTTTTAGCATGTTTTATCTCCGGTATCTAAGGCATTCACTTCATGGCATGCATATGGACATATCATAGAGTCGTGGTGACGACGCGTCGTACATAGGATTTATGCACTTTAAAACATCGTTTGGCTTGTAACAAACTTATTTCCGCACAAATTGATTTTCATTTGGGACCTATACTTTGTAAACTCTGAATGTTTTATTAAATCAAACGATGTGTTTTCCAAACGACACTTTAGGTCGTTCAATATATCTGTAACTGTGATGCTATGACAGTCAATCCTCAGGAATTTCATTCCGCTGTAAAACAGGTAATTTTGGGGTGTGACAGACATGGCGGGTGCTGGGTGTCCGGTGGAATTTCTTGTTTGAGCTATATTTCTATTAATGCCACAATAAAATATATGTTTAGAATGACCATGTTATGTTATAACATAACAAATAACAAGGTATACGCGTTGAAATCATAAGAATCATATGATCATATCATGCTCGAATATTATCACACGGTAAAGTGATTCACCCTGGTCCACATCAATCGATATCATAACACAGCAAAATATCAAAACCACATATAGTCATAAATAACTCTCAAATTTTGTCATATAACAAAATATTACAAGTGTCATATTTATGCCACATACAGTGGCTAGGATATCATACCAAAAACTGTTAGATAAGGACCTACTCTAATGGCTACCGGGGCTTCTTGCGGTGACTCTCGACTCTATGATCATCTTTGAGAAGGACTTCTATATACTCACGGTATCGGGCATGGATATCTACCACTACTGCCTCTAACGTGGTAATTCTAGAGTAAGCCATCACTAAGTCATCACTCTGCCTCATCATTGCTTGTGACATCATCACGTCATTGTCATATAGCAGCGGTATGTGTTGACTAGTTCGCCCGTGATGTTCCTCCAGATTATTTGCCCTCTCACGAGTCTCACGCATTCGGTGCTCAAAATATCTATCTCCTGCTGCATAGTTTCTTTCTTAGAAACTAACTCCTCCACTGAATCCTCAAGTGACTCGATGCGCTCCAGAGGTAACTTACCTATATGGCCTAAGGCAGTATCAATCTGCTCTTCATGTCTTTCCAAGCGTGCCAATAGTTTGGGAATGATGGGTGGTCGGTCCATTGCTGCTTGCGAACTTTCTCCAATCTCAAATATTCGTGGTGGTGTAGGGATATCTGGAATGGGTGACCGTACGACATTGTACCTAGCAATGATGGTCCTTGGTTCTTCTCCGAGTTCATATGGCTGTGACGGGGGAGCAAAGTATGTAGCTGATGGTGGGGGCGGTGTAGTTGGCGGTGGTACATACGTGGGTAACATGTATGGGTGTGGGGGTGGTGGTGAGTGTACGGGAAGTGCTGTCTCAGATGACTCTGCATCTGCAAAAGTTGGATATCCTTTCCTAGCTAGCACATATGGATCGTCAGGAAATGGAGCGATATCAGGTACTACCGTAAAATCCTCGAGATGACTCTTCTAAAGGATCGACTTCATATCTTCCATAGCGGCCGGGGTCGGCGAATGAACTAACGTATCCATGGAAGGAATGGTGTCTTCGGACTCAGTATCCGATAAAATAATAATATAAGGGATAGGGAAAGACATAACTCTATAACAACCCGGTAATTGTAAATATCTCATTATATATAAATAATGAGTATAAACATGTATAAACAGTGTCTGAACGGTGTAGTGGCACGGAGTACTTTATTTAAGTGTGAAAAAGAGTTATAGTTTCGGTTTTGTATTCCTTTCTCTATAACTATGGCTCGATACCAATCGTAACACCCCAAATTCGTTATCTGCAGAGAATTAAGGTTGGGGTATTACTTCATGGATCACAGTCATAATAATAGATAAACGGCTCGAAAGAGACGTTTAGATAAAAACAGTTATCATTCATTTATTTAAATCAGAGTTTTACAAAATAAAGGTCCCAACGGAAATACGGAAATACATAGTTTTATTCTTGTGAATGATAACAAAAATGGACACCCTTTTTATAAGAAAGTCCATAGCCACTCCGTGCCAAATCGTGCTCTAGTTTCCTGAGATAAAACATGCTAAAAAGTCAACACAAAGGTTGAGTGAATCCATAGTGTTTGAATAATAATCATTTGAACACAAGATAAGCAGTAGTAAAATCAGTAATATTGCAGTAAAGTATATTGCCCTAAGTCTCATGACACGGAAACCTTAACATGAACGCGGCATAATAATGACGTAAGTTACAAACATCATAGTGATGATGTGAGCAACAATTCCCTCCGGTAGGAGTTTGCCATTCTCCTAGTATTCTCAAAGAACGTGCATTTGGTTACCTATCCGGCTAACACAAATGGGGCGTCAACTGCCAATAGATCTATTCACGATATTCGCGTTCACTCGCAAGTGATTAATGGTTCATGATATGAGGGGCTTTTAGTGGCAACAGTAGGTACTTAGGCAATATCAATCAGGATAGCATACAGAAAAATACTTGTGTTCGGTTTTTGTAGCATGTATCTCCCCACAAGTTTTGAAAACAAATATGTAAAAGTGGGACTATAAACTCACCTCGGTGTTATCGTAGTCTGGATGGAAAACAAATTAGATAATATGAACAAACTGCTCCAACTCTCGACCTGAGTTGGTATGTCATGTATTTAGTATCTGTGTTCAAGTTTATGCGACGATAATGTTTTATTGATAATTAGATAACATGAAGTCTCTTCAAAAATTAATAATACTTGTCATACATATTTTTATGACTCGAATGATTGTTAATAAATTTTTATCGAAATCCAAGTTGTTAAATATTTTATGTTTCCAAAATGTTATAATTTACAATTTTAAATATTTACAGTTTTTACCCTTGCACTTTCAAAAATGACACTTTAAACCCTCAACTATGGGTTATTGACAAAATCAGCCCTTATACAATTAAATTCACAGAAATTACACTTTTAGTCCAATAAAAACTTTATCTTACAAAAATTACAATTTTTATGCTTGAAATTTTATAAGAGAAATTTACTAGTTTTTGGCCTAAATGGATAAAAGTGCGGGTGAATAAAAGCGAGACCTTAAAAGGTTTTTACTATGTTCTTGATCCTTTCAAGAGTTTGTCTAGTGGTCTTTCTAATGTTTCAAACTAGAGGTCTTAAGCTCTTACGGTTTGGTCGTAGTGATTCTCTAAAGTAGGGGGTTAGGTGCCTTTTGTTGGTTTTGGGCGATAATTGGGCTAAACAAGGGCAGATTTTACACGAGGCAATCTAGTGTATCTACAAGGAATTTGACCCTTTTAAACACTTTGCCTTAAGCTCTTCTAAATGGTATATGCCTCATATCCTAGTTCTCTTTGATTAGAAAGATACAAGTCCACGAACATGGCCACTTGGCCACGACGCGTTTTAAGAAAATTTCATTTTTAACTCATTAACTTTTACGGGGTCACCTAGATATGTTGTAATATGTTTATTAACTCTTTTTAAGTCATTACCCATCATCCTATAACTCCTACGACTCAATTTTTGAAAAGTGCACACAAGGCCTATTTATGAAAATTCCCGCGAGTCACCCTCTTTGTGGTTGATTATAAAAGAGACTATAAGTGCTTTTAAAGACATTATTGGGGCATTAAAATCTTTGCAGCGAGACCTTTTAAAACGGTGTAAACCTCATACTTTGCAACCCTCTAATTGACAATATATTAATTACGGAAAAGGGCTACTTAGGCCAATCTTGCCAAATTGCAATTCTCGTTTTTAAACCATAAAACTTTATATATTTTTCATGCAACCATGTGAAATGTTGTTTTACTCATTTATAATGTTTCTAAGATAGTTCCTAATCAAATTTATCAAAAATCCCGAGTTTTCCCACATACCTGTTGTAAGAAACTTTTTGGTGTTTAGGACTTTTGGCCAAAATGAATGGCTGTTTTTAAGCATAACGACTAGGCTTTTTAACCGGGTTATGGGGGCGTTTTGTAGTATCCCAGGTGGTGTTTACAACGGTACCTTGGTTGACCCTAATACCTCTAACTTGATGTAGATAAATGATGGGCAAGTAGGGGGGTTGGCCTGTTTTGGCGTCAAGTCCAGTAGCAGAAAAACAGAAACATGCAATTCAATTAATATAAACTTATAGGGTGTTAGTAATTATACTAGATGTCTATTTAGCTTGGTCAAAGGACTCCTGACATGTTTTAACATTTGAGAAAAACGCATCATAAATGGGTGTTTGTCTTTGAGCACACAAGTTACAGAAAGAATATGAAAAATGGTTCTAACCTTGTTTTTCCACATGACACTAATTCATAATCACATATATGTGTTATTGAATGTATAAAATGATTAAAGAAAAAGTGTGGGTGCACTTACAATTAATATGTTGCTTAAACCACAAGAAAAACTCCTAAGAGCTGCTTATTATCTCCAAGTACTACACTTCTTCTAAGCTTTTGTTTAGCCCTTTTTCTTTCACTACTTAAGTAAATGTTCAGAATGTATGGTGAGTATGGGAAATGTTTATGGTGCGTGTGATGTGTGGGATATGATGAGAGGGAGGGGCGTTATATATATAGGGGAGAAGGTGCATGGACTTCCAAGGTGCTATGTCACCTTGTATAACAAAATAAGGGACAAGGTGATGTGTTTCATACACATGAAAGGTACATGTAATCTCAAGGGGACATGAAATGTTGTGGTAAAACTCTAGCCAAGAGTTTTACCCACAAACTTTGACTATGGTAAAATTTCATGGTAATTAGGTGATATGTAACTCTAATATGCAAGTAACTAGTTTGTGGTTAGGATATTTACATGTAGTACTTAGGTAGCTAAATGGTAACTAGCTAGTTCATTTCTAACCATGGTAACAAAGGGGGGCGTTAGGCTTTAGGGGTAGTACCTAGGGCTTTTTATGTTGTACCTATTGTGTAGTAATGTAAGTACTTAGTTAGGTTTCTAATTTATTTTAGATAAAATCTAATTTAGGTTAATTTACATGTAATAAATAAAAGTAAAGTTTAAGGATGAGGCTTTATTGTTCGTACAATATGTTTAAAATTAAATACACTAAGGTTTATAATGAATTTTTATGTTAAGTGAATACTTTTATGCATCAATGACTTGTACATTGGCTTGATAAACTTGTACTTTGGAATTTGATAAAAGTTTCATATGTATATTTAATTTTAGTTTGTGATATCATTTACATAAAATCATAGGATTTACAAACTAGGGTTTTTAATCGGAAAATACTCTAGAGTTAGAGTTTTATGCCTTGGAAACTTGTACATTAAGTTTAACAGTTTGTACATTAGGGTTTATGACCTAGTATATAAATCAAAGCTTTAAGAAAACCCTAATTTATATTGTAAACATTTTATTGGAAATGACGCTAATGATATAAGGATACCATATACCGGAAATCCCGTATGTTATGTGAGGTCACAACTGACATGGGTGGCCATGCCGGAAAGTTTCAAGCAAGACATTGTGGTGAGACTTCCATTGTCACTTAAGGGTGTACGTATCAAAGGCATTAATTATGCAAGTGAGAAGTTTGTGAGTGCGGCTTATTATCTAGTTGTAGAGAAAAAGAAAAAAAATGTACGTAGAAAATGGTTTATTATTAATATAAAGGCGGATTTTTACCGGTGGTTACAAGGACGACGTCACCAACGCGGGACGCCTGCTCAATGCATCAGCGGCAGAATTTGCGGTACCTGCTTTATGCCTGATTACGAAAGTAAAGTCTTGTAAAGTTTCGACCCACTTTGCATGCCTTGGATTTAACTTTGCTTGCCCCTGTATAAACTTCAACGCCTGATGATCGGAATATAAAATAAACTCCGCGGGTAAAAGTGAGTGCCTCCAATATTCGAGACTCCGGAACGTACTATACCGCCTGCGAGTTTCATTGAGTTTCTCACTAAAATAGGCTATAGGACGATTAAGCTTACTCAATACGCCACCTAAACCAAACCCAGAGGCATCGCACTCAACCTGGAAGACATGCTCAAAGTTGGGAAGAGCAAGCACAGGTGCCTCGGTGACAGCGACCTTAAGTTGTTCAAACGAAACCTGAGCTGTTTCGGACCAAATAAACTTACTACTTTTCAAACATTCTGTTAAAGGTGCAACGATGGTACTAAAATTGCGAATGAACCTGCGATAAAAGGAGGCCAAGCCATGAAAACTCCGAACATCGTGTAGTGATTTGGGCTATGGCCAAGAGGTGATGGCCGATATTTTGTTAGTGTCCATCTGAATACCCTCCCCAAAGATGAGATACCCCAAAAAAATGACCTCAGTTGTGAGAAAATGACACTTCTTTTCATTAGCGAACAACTTTTGAGCACGTAACACAGCAAAGATATCGCGAAGATGAGTGAGGTGTTGTTCTTCTGTTTAGCTAAAAATCAATATATCGTCGAAATAAACGACAACACACTTGCCAATAAACGGTTTAAATATGTGATTCATAAGCCGCATAAACGTACTCGGCGCATTAGATAAACCAAATGGCATGACCATCCATTCATAAAGTCCATACCTTGTCTTAAAAGCAGTCTTCCATTCGTCGCCCGGTCATAGGCGAATTTGGTGGTACCCACTTCGTAAGTCAATTTTAGAAAAAATCCGCGCACCATGCAAATGATCAAATAGGTCATCAAACCTTGGAATAGGAAAGCGGTACTTGATTGTAATTTTATTAACAGGTCGGCTGTCAATGCACATACGAAAAGTACCATTGGGCTTTGGTACAAGAAGAGCGGGAACAACACACGGGCTCATACTTTCTCGAATCAACCCTTTGTCCAAAAGCTCAGTGACCTGTTTGCGAAGCTCGGCAAAGTCTTTTGGATTCATACGCTAGGCGGGTTTATTCGGTATACTAGCTCCAGGTACAAAGTCTATGCAATGTTGTATTTCCCGTATCATAGGTAAACCAGCTGGGATGTCTTCCGAGAATACGTCCGCAAACTCGGACAGTAGGGGCTGCAACGAAACTGGTGTGGAATGAACTGGTGGATTTTCTTCAGCCAAAAACAGCCCAAAGATGACTGGTCTTGGAATCGTTCGGGTGAGACCCAAAAATTCAGCCCGGGAGACAAGGAATGAGTCATGTGGCTCGCCTTTGGGGTTGAGTGGTGCTAGTGTAATGGTCAGCCCATCTTTCTTGAAAGTATAAGTGTTGCGATATCCATCATGCTTAACTCGCCTATCGTACAACCAAGGTCGTCCCAATAGTAGGTGACACGCGTCCATGGGAATAACGTCACACCATAATTCTTCTGAATATTTGTTCCCAATAGAAAACTGAACGAGACACTTGTGATTCACTTTGACTAAATTCCCTTTTTTAACCATGTAAGCTGATACGGCTCCGGATGATCATGCAACGGAAGACCTAAATTTTCAACCATTGAGGTAGCAACCATATTCTCGCAGCTACCGCCGTCAATAATGACGGTACAAACTTTCCCTTTCGAGGTGCATTGTGTGCGAAAAATATTATTTCGGAGCCACTTCGTGTCATCATCTGTATCGGTCATAGACATGTTGAGAACACGTCGTGTAACAAGAAGCTCTCCCTTATCTGGATAAAGAATTTCAGTCTCTTCTTCTCCGTCGTCTACATCATACATGGCATCAGTCTCCTCAACAATGGCCACCATTTGTTTATTTGGGCAATCACGTTTTAGGTGACCAATTCCTTGACACTTAAAGCACCGTAACGAACTCGAGCTGGGTCCGGATGGAACGGTTGTTGGAGTCGAGGACTCGGCTTTGATTGGGCCGGTCCTGGTGGGAGTGGAAGTTGGCTGTGAAATACGGCTAGAAGAGCCAAAACGTGTAGTTGTTTTTTGCTTTGCCAATAATTGTTTTTCTACTCGTAGTGCTAGTCTGCAAACATCAGAGAAAGAATAATACTGTTGCAAATACACTATATCAGAAATATCATATCGAATACAACCCAAAAAACGTGATATAGTCTGTTCTTCGTCTTCGTCAATCCCGCAACGCATGCGAACACGTTCAAACTCAGCAATAAACCCTTCAACTGTTAAGGTTTGCTGTCGGAGATTATGAAATTCTAAAAAGGAATCTTGTTTGTGAGTAACTGGTAAAAAAAAATTCCATTAGGCGCTTCATCTTAGCCCATGACCCGATGTTTACCCTCCCGGTACCGCTTATTCTGCAAATGATCCCACCACAAGGAAGTAGACTTTTTTAATATAATAGCAACTAGTTTTACCTTGATATGCTCGGGCGTCTCACGAAGATCAAATATATGGTCCACCGTACGTAACCAATCAAGAAAATCATCCGGGCACAAACGTCCTTCAAACTCTGGGATCTCGGTTCGAATACCCAATGATCGGACAGGATCTACAGTTGGTGGGGCTGGTGTATGATGACGGCGTTGTGATGGTGAAGGCCGACGATGTCGTGCACGAGGGGTCGGTCGGCGTTGTGGACGCTGGTGAAAAAAAATTTCAAATTCATCACCTTCGTTTTCATCTTCTTCCACGGTTGAATCGCTTGATGTGTCTTCAAACTGTCTCTCGTACCTATTAAAAGGATTGATTTCGAGTTCACGAACCCGTTGACGAAGTCTTTCAATCTCGATATCACGAGGATCACGTTGGTCATGTTCGTTGCCTCCGGCGGCGAATCTACGATCTTAGCGACGATGATCTCCGTTCTCCGATATCTTGAGATTTCCTGAGCTCTCTGATACCACTTGATACGGGTTCGTATAAAAGCGGACAAGATATCCTAGGCTAAACCTAGCGGCGATGACGTTTGGCCAACCAAGTCGTCACTCGAGGGTCGAACTCCGGCCAACCGGAATGTTCTGTTAAACACAAAAACCTGGTTTAACGATGAAAGAGATTTCTTTATTTCAATTAACAACCCAACCTTTGATTACAATAAGTTTAAATAAGCAAACAACTTGTAAAGAAAGAAACGACCAAATAGGAAAATATCCCACAAAAGAAGGAAACAAATAATCTTCAAGAAACATGAAATAACTTAATCAAAATAGGTTGGATTGGATCTTGTAAAATTGGTGTCGGCCTAGCCACTTTCAACTAGCCCTTCAGGGCTTGACGAGCTTCCCGGGGGTTCTTCTATTGGGCTTGAATCCGTATCAGAATCCTTCACCTTTCGGGCTCCGTTGCTTTTATAATTTTTATTCTTTGTTTTTTTAGTTGTGACTTGTGAGTGTGTTTGGAATATTTAGTGGAGTATTTTAATGAATAAAAAAATATGTTAAAAGGTGGAATGGTATGAAATAATTGAAAGTAAAAAGTGAGATAATGATAAAGGAGAGAGAAAGCTGATGTAACAATAATGTGAAAGTTAAAATGATATGAGAGTTAAGGGCAGTCTTATCTTCTCTCATGTTATTGTCTCATCATTGGCCTGGGGATGTCAAACCCTTGCACACCTGGTTTGTCCCTAACCCGAAACTGACACATACTACATGCTCTTAGGATTAAACCACTACAAGTTCTTTTTGACTAAAAGTTATTTCCAAAGACACATACCACATGCTTAGTGTAGTGATTTACAATAATATATTATGATTGTTTTAGAGTTAAGTGTTTAATTAACCAATAAAAATATCAAAAGTGATGCTTTATCATATAGGATAAAATTAAATAAACTAATTACATGTTACCTAACTTGAGAAGCGAAATACATATAGTTATTATAACTTGAATTTTAAGGTAACGAACTTGATAGCTCCATTTGATTCGACAATAGATGGCAATGAATAAGACCATCTGTAATGGTCGAATCTTCAGTCGGTCCTTGCTTGGGACGTGCCCCCTCTTTACATGGGGTTGTCGTGGTGTTGGTCACACTTTAAAGAATGCGTATTCGGCCGTATATTGACCGAGTCGTCTCTATTTTTTAGTGTGTGTTTTAAATTGTTTTTGCGAGATATTTTTTTGTTTAAGTACAATATGTTTTTTTGGATGACCACAATTAAACTAACTTGGTCATGAAAAAAATTGTAATAAATCAGCGTTTACGTTTATATAGCATTGGTGACCATGGTCACTATTGTGCCCGGCCTAGCAATTGGACATGAAAGGGAAACATACGTAGTATATCATTAGGTTGATTGCCTTTTTCTAATTTTGCAACCTTTTAAGTGTTGTATTGTCATTTTTTTCCTTCTATGTGGTTTGTTGGTGATGCGCTTCGGTAAAAAAAGTCAATGGTGACAAACTTAAATACTAGTAGTCCTTTTTCGAGATGGGGACAATCGTCGTATAGCGGTTATAAAAAGAAAATGTTAACAGGGTCGGTTATAGTGGCTAGCATGCTCGTCATTTTTAATGTGGTAAGCAAAATGGCATGCTATTTGTTAACTCACCACCTCTTCCTTTGTGTCATTTGCAAAGTGAGTGAACTCCCCATGTGTCATTTTCATTTTTTTGTTTTTTTTTTAGGTTTTTTTGTTGAGTTTATGTTTTAACAGGGTATGGTGGGTCTCAGATATCTAGCAAATGGCATGCAAATTGTTTGCGCCATTACAGATGGGGTATTTTTAGTGGGGTTAATTGCATAAAAATGCATCATACTTGTCACTTTTGTCATTATATGTTGCGAACTATTTTTTTTATCATCTTGACACCAACCTTTTCAAATCGTGCTATTGTATGTATTATGCGACCATTTTTTCATGTAAAATGACCATTTTACCCTTCAAATTTTGAAAAAATTAAGGGTAAAATGGTCACAAAATACATACAATAGTACGATTTGAAAAGGTTGGTGTCAATATGATAAAAAAAATAGTTCGCAATATACAATGACAAAAAGTGACAAGTATGATCATTTTTATGCAATTAACCCTTCCAAAATAAGCACATTTTTATCTTCAGGGTCGTGACAAGTGTAGTCATTCGATCAATCGTTTTTCGCTTTTTCCTGCTCGTTTTTTTTTTTTTTTTTTTTTGAGTGTGTATTTTTGGTGGAGTTTTTTGTGGGACCCACATATACCAATAATTATTATAGATTTTATTTTCAAGAAGGTGTTTTAGTTATTAGTGTGTTATTAGAGAATCGCTCATATGAATAAGTGTTATTGGTAGAGTGCTTCACCTAGCACTAATTGTTTCCTTGGAATTCATGTTGGCTTAACATGGTTAAACATAAATTACAAGCAAATTTCAAAAAAAAAAAAAAAAAAGGTATGCAAAACAAAAATTCCCGCATTACAAAATAAGCACATTGTTATCTTTAGGGTCGTGACAAGTGTAGTCATTCGATCAAAACTGTTGTTTCAAAGGTCGTATTTTCTAGCTGCTGAACAAACCTTCAATGCAAGATACAAAGGGAATAAAAGACATTAAAATAGTTAAATAGAAGATACAAAAATAGTGCAATTGTATACATAGATTATGTAGAGCTTGATGTTTTGTAAGAAAAAATGAGATAGATGTTGATTTAGTGGTGATGTGTCATTCTATTAAACTCAAAATCGTATAATGCATTGGAGATGCCCTAAGTTTTTATATGAATTTTTTTTAACCAAAATCATGCTTGTAAAGCATATGCAAGTTTAAACACTGTGCTAACTGATGAACAAAACGTACATTTAAAAAAAAAGAAAAAAAACGATTAAATACATCACTTTTTGAATTTTACATTAATAAAATGATTAACAATACGTTGTGGTACAAAATTTAGGGCATTTAAGGCAATTTTAACACTAAAAATCTAAGCTAAACATTTCATCAAACACCTTATGTGCAACAAATATGAGTAAAATGTCATCTTTAACGGGTGATATCTTACTCACATGACATCGGATTTGTGTGATTCAAAAACCTGTGTAAAGAATGAACCAAAATCTATAACTTTCAAATTTTAAGTTTTTCTCGAAATCGACATTTATGAGGGTAAAAAATATGGTAAAAATGCTCAAAAACTAAAGAAAATTAACACCTATTTGATATGTAAAAAAAATTGAAATTTTTAACCAAAGTTATACCAAATTAGAGAGGATAAAAATTTAGAAATTATGGTGAAATCGATTTTTTCTAAAAGTTTGTTGTTTAAGAAATATATGCGTTTGAAGTTTCAGGTAAAAAATGAAAAAATTGGTCAAATTACTACTATATCCCTTTGAACTAAAGTAATTTTAAAAAAAAATAAAGTAGTTGACTGGATCTCATCCAACGATGAAGATTACTTTTTAGACTTTGCAAATTCATGTGACTTTGCAATGAATCCGGTACCATTATAATAATCGAGCACACATAAACATAAACGCAACATAAATTTTTAATTTTTAGTTCACTACTACAAAAACAACCTTTTAAACCTCATGTTTTGATTGTAACCCGTCCTTTTGTAGAAGGTCTTTATAGGAAGGTCTAAAGCCCCTTTTCATAGTAGTGTTAGTATTAAATATTATGAGTTTAAGATTTGTTTAGAGTAATTGTATATCATTACATTGTACATAACTAGCTTTTAACCTCGTGCATACACTGCGTTCTTAAATGAGAACCTTTTATAAAGTTATGTAAATGATCTTATAGTTATATAAATATAATTCTCATACACATGCGGGATTTTACATAAATTTTTTACTATGAATTAATACTAGTTAATGTTTTGTATAGATTTTTGTTAGACGAATGATTTGACTTTGTTTAACTGACATGATGTTAAGGTTGATGTTATTTAAATTTGACTATTGATATAATGTTTTAAACATTATGCGTGTTTAATAGCACATAATGACCTTTGAAACAATATTTTCGTGAATATCTTTATTTAAACTACAATCTCGTGTGTTTATTTTTATCTCATGCGTGGGGTCGTGCCTTTGTTTTGATATTCGTATTCCCGTGAATAATAATTTTAGCCTTATGTCATTTTTAAACCCATGTACGCGCGAGTTAAACTTATAAAGAAGAATCACATGAGTCATTATTGGACGTGGATTAAAAACAAGTTTTTTAGGAAATTCTTATTTAATCTCATAAAAAGGAATAACATTAGTCATTCGTTATTTCATTTACATGTTACAATATCCGTGCTTTTATTTTGATATTTATAATTTCGTGCAAATATGTTAATTTAATATATAATGATAATAATATATATATAAATAATAACAAAATATGTGTTTTAACTACTCAGGGATGGCCTAATAGCGAAAGGGCTTGTGAGTTGTGGCTAACAACATCATTGATCATCAAATAATTAACTTTTCAAATTTGCATATAACTAAGCAACCCATAATCTTCTTATACTTAAATTTTGGGTTGGATATGTCACCTCTTTACGTTTTTTTGGTTTTATAGAAATGACAATATGACATTTTGTCCATCAAATACCTCCTTTCTAATTTCTAGTTGCTACGATTAATTATAAAGGGGTATTTAGTTAAACTAATGAAAACGATGCAAACAAAAGTTGGAAGATATTTCAAAACAACGATGCATTTCGAAATCTGCAGACCCACAAATCCTGCAGGATTCTGCGAAATCACAGATCCTGTAAAGGTATGTGGATCCGTGTAAGTCTGTGAACACTTCTTCTCTGCCTATTTAAATAAGCCATTTTGTTATCTTTCAACTCACCTCTTGCAAACATATCTCAAAAATTACTAAAAGCTTTCATTCATAATATTATTTGATAATTATCTTGTTTTAATTCATTCAAAGTGATCCTTAATAGCAAGAGAAGAACACAAGAAAAATTGGAGTCTTTTGTGTTGTTGTAATTTGTTTTTTGCAACCATGTTGTATTATCATATTCCACTATTATACTCCAAAGTCATCTTCACCATTATACATCAAACTAAAGTGAGTTAGGTTAGTACTTTAAGTATCAAAACACCTTAATAAAAAGGTTGGTTCTACCCAGTTAGGCCTCGATATTTAGCTTAGTATCGGTAAAATTGTAAGCAACGTGAACGGTTTTTCTCAGCCAAGAAGGGAGCTTGTTCAATTAGTGAAGTAACTCTCGAGTAGAAATTCGGGGAATGGAGTAGGGCGAAGAGAAGTTTCGTGACTAAACTGTTGGGATTTTAGAATTACGTTAACCAATTAACGCATACGAGTACGCGGCGGATATGGATCTAGTAATCGCAATTAGGTTAACACGTAATAATAAACAATTAATGAATAAAAGGTAAAATAGAAATCTAACCTTTCGTGGCAATTGAACGCAAGTGTAACGAACAAGAAAACCAATACGAAACCCAAGTATCTAAATTAGACACCTCTACGAGTATCACACATAAACACTTAAACCAAGTACGTTCGAATAAACGCTAGTCGAGAACGTTTAACCCAATCAACCCTTTGATTACTTGAATACCACGAACAAAGAATACCCAAGAAACAAGTCTCTATTCTGTCCAAGAATCACACAAATTAAAACCCCTTGCTTGGATGTCATATTCGACTAGGAACACAACCAAGTAATACAAAACAATAAACCTTTATAACACTTGAATATATAATGCAAGTTAAAAGTATTATTGACTAGAAACTAAAAAAAACAATCGACTTAATACATACAATAGCACGATTTGAAAAGGTTGGTGTCAAGATGATAAAAAAATTAGTTCGCAACATACAATGACAAAAAGTGACAAGTATGATGCATTTTTATGCAATTAACCCTTCCAAAATAAGCACATTGTTATCTTTAGGGTCGTGACAAGTGTAGTCATTCAATCAATCGTTTTTCGCTTTTTCCTGCTCTTTTTTTTTTTGAGTGTGTATTTTTGGTGGAGTTTTTTGCGGGACCCACATATACCAATAATAATTATAGATTTTATTTTCAAGAAGGTGTTTTAGTTATTAGTGTGTTATTAGAGAATCGCTCATATGAATAAGTGTTATTGGTAGAGTGCTTCACCTAGCACTAATTGTTTCCTTGGAATTCATGTTGGCTTAACATGGTTAAACATAAATTACAAGCAAATTTCAAAAAAAAAAAAAAAAAAGGTATGCAAAACAAAAATTCCCTCATTCCAAAATAAGCACATTGTTATCTTTAGGGTCATGACAAGTGTAGTCATTCGATCAAAACTGTTGTTTCAGTGTCGTATTTTCTAGCTGCCGAACAAACCTGCAATGCAAGATACAAAGGGAATAAAAGACATTAAAATAGTTAAATAGAAGATACAAAAATAGTACAATTGTATACATAGATTATGTAGAGCTTAGTACATTGTGGATGTTTTGTAAGAAAAAATGAGATAGATGTTGATTTAGTGGTGATGTGTCATTCTATTAAACTCAAAATCGTATAATGCATTGGAGATGCCCTAAGTTTTTATATGAATTTTTTTAACCAAAATCATGCTTGTAAAGCATATGCAAGTTTAAACACTGTGCCTCAATTCATCATGTATATTGCTAGCAAGTAACTCGGACACAGCTTTATCATCAATCTATTCTTTTATAGTATTTCTGCAACTTGATACCCCCAGTTTGGTTGTGCCACTTGATAAGAAAAGGCATGAATGATTTTGTGGTAGTCGACGCTAAGGTAGGACGTTCGTGGTACAAAATTAAGTAGCCTATTCCAACTTTTTATGAGTATGTATGAAGAAAAAACAAAAAAAACTGAACGATGAACTCCCTCCTAGATTGTACTATTGTCAAGTGACGGAACTTGAACATCTATTTTGGGAGGGCCGAATCGGAGATTTGTTTGTATTTCAACTAAGTTACCCCTAAAACCTATAATATTTACACTAGTTGTCGCAACTTTGGGGGGGCGGGACCCTCCCCTGCCCCTTATTAGTTCCCAACATATATATAGACAGCAATGGAAGGCAATCTGTGATATTAATTTAACCACTTCTTTGTAAATTTACAAGTGTAGAAAAGTGCTCGACAATGTTTGATAAAACGCATGAGAAAAAAACTATGAAAGGTACAATGGTTTTCTGTGTAATCATATATACTTGAAGTTTATGTTTCATTGAAGAGCATTTTGAATATGTCTTTATGAATGATACAAACTCGTTTCATCGTGTTTACATCATTCATAGTTACATTTAGCGTAAGCTCATTTAGATATTCTTTGCAGACTTATAATGCAAGCAAGGGTGTTGGATGCTGATCTATCAGTTTATTTGATATATATCCAAGATCATCCTCAAACTACTCACGAATTGAGTGAAATTTTTCCAGAGGTATTGCTTAGTAATTTTACGCGCGTCTTTTGCAAACATTTCATATAAGAAAATATTTAAATTTTGACTCTTTTTTTCTCCAAGTTACCACAACCTATGTTAGGTTTCATGTCAAGTTACCCTATCTCAACATACTAATCAACGGCCTTTACTATGCTATTGAAAAATTGAGCTATGATTTGATAAAAGATTGGGTCACTGCGTGTGCTTAGCACTTAAAATATTAGCTAGCATGATCGAGTGGTATTCACTTGCAGAGTACATGTCCACTATGGATATAAGTTGTTGCACTCGAAAACTAGGAAAGGAAAGTTAAGTAAGAAGGAGTTATTGTTTTCTTTCCCGACATCGAGTTATCTTTTTCTTCTTGAGATTGTTCAACATGTAATCATGCTTTTCAGGATTGGAAGTGAAACTCCCATTACTTTTGTGAAAAACACAAGACTATTTTGCAGATTCATACATGCAACCATATGTATATTGTATATTTGTATGGTAAAAAGATTACAGAAAATGAAATAAATACATGTTCAGCAAATATATACAAACTACGGTCACAATAATTTACATGATAAACTAAGCGTCACGTCACCTATACTATACCAAGGATTTGTTATCCACATCTTCATGCACGGGCATGAACTAATACTACATCTAACTGTCGGGCTTTCCTTTATTCTGATGCCTACTTTTTTATGGTAATATGATACAAATCACTTGAATACGGAGTAGTGAATAATTGTCTCTATTTTATTTTATTCAGACGCTTCTTTGTATGCCCGGACTGTTACTGATTATTGTTTTCGTCATTTTGGGTCTCAATTTTTAAATATAAGTCATCTCTGTTTTCATTTCATCGATAGTATCTTTTGCTTCTTGCAACTTCATTCAGAAACAGCTTATGCGATCCCCTTGGCCATTAATGATAAACTTCAATTAAAAGGCCACAGCTTTGGTGAAATATGTTTATTTAAAAGATATCTCTGTCTACCGATTCTCCAATACCGGTATGTTTTAGGTACTTACAAATGAGTCAAATGTGTATAACTATAGGTACTTGCTGATTATTCTTACTTAAGTTTTATTGCAATTTGAAAACAGTGTGAAACTTCTAAGAATTTGATGTTTCATTTTGGCAAACTTTAAATTTTACTCGTTGGCCATCTGTAGAGAAAATACAACCATGATGAACTCATTTTTTGGTTACATAGATGTAACTAATGCCTTTAGGATTGCTGAATCGGTTTCTAAGAGTCAGATTGGTTCACAATATGGTCCTAGTGTGAACTTAAGAAGGGCAAGACCCTACATGTTGGTGAGGTAGGACAAGAGGCGAGGTAATGCCTTTCATGGTGAAGAGTTTGGAAGCGTTTATACTTTATATTTAGTATGTACACCTTTTATTTTATGTTACAATCATCTTTTCATTAAGAAATAAAATGGAATGGAGTGTTTTATCCCGTCTTACTGGGCATGTATTATGAAGTTCGATATGGATGTGAGTAGCCTCAGGCACGTGATTTTTCTTGAACTAAATTAGTGTGATGTTGGAATGTTACGATGTTAGTCGTTGAGTTAGTTTTGTGCTGTGTGATTAAGGGGCTGACCTGATACTTTTCAATATCTGAAATACTCATGAAATTTACACCAACTGATCAATAATTGATCGATGATCCATGTTAGATAGCTTATTCCCTTTCCAGATAGGCTATATTCATACTCCGTATAGTTCAGAATATGTATCGTTTTTATAAAAAAACTTCGCCTTTACTATACCTGTCAAACACATGCTTTGCACTTATAGTTATTTACTTATTTATATAACATAAATGGTCAATGCAACAATTGATGTTTGGCACTCTAATGCAGTATAAGAGTAAATGAAGAAATTGATTTCATTACAGTAGAAAGAGGGCTAGTGAGTAAGGGTGCTTTGCAGTGCAAACAACACAAAATGAATCATTGATAAAATTCCTCTCTATAAGCATAGTTAAGATAGAATACAGTAAGAAGATCAGTGTGTTACACGCGGCTGTAACTGGTACATCAGTAACTCAGAGCACCATGTGCTTGTACCTTGTGGAAACACTTCATAAATTCAGTACAGAAGAATTCCAACTCTCTTTTAAGCTTTTCATTCTCTTTAGTTAATGCGTCATTTTTGCTCTTTTTGTCTTGCATTGATAGACCGTCTCCAAGAGAGGATTGGAGACCTTGATAAGTGGTCACTGAGAGAAATTTCATCTTGTGGAACATGAAGAATACGACTGTTGTCATTCTTATTCGCAGCAGCAACTAATGCCTCAAGACTTTCTAACTTTCTCCCGTCATGCTGTTATTATGTAACGAACCGCGGCACAATGGAACTGGAAGCCCACTGATCTTAGGTCCATTCTTGTCACCAAAGTTGACAACATCAACAGCTACACCCTTCTCTTTTAACTTCATCCCAAATCCTCGCAAATAATCGTCCCTAAGCCCACATACAGGACCTCCAACAAATACAACAGTCCTTTTCTTATCCGGCATTATGTTTTCAAGAACATGATCAGCAGTTTTGAGTGCATCTGCTATGCACATATTACTATCCCTGTTTACTCTCGTACCATAAATCCTAGACATGATCCTTGGAAGATCTCAAGTAGGTGTAGAATCGTTTCACAGGTTTATTTCCATAATCGAATTATGACCAAGGCACAAGATTTGACAAGAGATGATTCTTTATTTACTAAACAAACTGGTTACATTGTTTATACAAGACACACCCTAAACATTTACATGTACTAATCTATTTATAGGTTTCCAACAGGTTCTTGTGAACCATCGTGACCCTTCGGTTTGTAACCGAATTCTGTAACTAATAACTAACTAACTTCTATAACCGCCATAACTATAAAACGGTTATTAACTATCTAACGTACAATTTCAGCCCTTTGGCTTTCGTTTTTATGCTTAACAAGACTTATGCAATTACAAGGTCCAACATTTCCCCCCTAATTGTTTAAGTCTTGTTCTCCGAATCTTCATGCTCTTCTCCGCGTTAGTATCACCAAATTCCAACAACTTGTTGCTTTTTCATTCGATGTTCACCCAAGTTGTTTGTTGCCTCGTTGTTGTTGTGTTTATTTCAAACCAATTCGCAAATCCACAAAATGTTCTCGGCTTCCTTATTATTTTGTGTCGAATTGTTTTTGCTCTGAACCAACGAGTTCTCCTTTTTCTTCTTTTTTGGTTTTACTAACTTTTCTTCACATTGGCGTTCCCCTTTTTGTGTGTTGACTTGAATTCCTTTCTCCACAACCGTGTCTTGAACTCTTCTTGTTCTCGGTTTTCTGCCAAACAATCAAATAATGTTTTGTTGTTGTTGTTTCTTTTATCTTGAATTCCAAGTCTCTTTCCACACAAAATACTTCAATATTTCTCTCGGTATCCTTCCAAAACAAACGAGTGTTTGTTTCTCTTCTTGTTGTGTTATATAGCAAACAAGGTTTCCCTGCTTCTTTGTTGTCGTGTGATATAGATCACCAACAGAGGTTCTCGTGACAAATCTGTTGTTCATTCCATCTTCATGTAATCCATCTATCTCTGCATTATCCTTCTGGCCTTGTGGGTCCCTGGCTTCTGCAACTTTGCTGCTTTCTCCCACTTCTGTTGGCTTTTCATCCCAAGGCACTTTTGCAGTCCCATGGTATACAACTATCAAATCAATGTACTTCCTGTAGCAATATCTTATTGCTTCCTCTTCACCATCTGTCAAGCCTTGTAAACTTGCAATGGTCTTCCATTTGTCACCGAGTCTCTTCCGTTCCCAACGTGTTTCCCTTGGTGTCTTTTCCCTTGTTTGATCTTGATGATCAAAACTTGAATCAAACTCTTGTAATCTTCGATCCCTTGTTTCTGATGTCACTTCCCAGGTTTGAACCTTTGGCTCTGATATCAATGTAGAATCGTTTCACAGGTTTATTTCCATAATCGAATTATGAACAAGGCACAAGATTTGACAAGAGATGATTCTTTATTTACTAAACAACATGGTTACATTGTTTATACAAGACACACCCTAAACATTTACATGTACTAATCTATTTATAGGTTTCCAACAGGTTCTTGTGAACCATCGTGACCCTTCGGTTTGTAACCGAATTCTGTAACTAATAACTAACTAACTTCTATAACCGCCATAACTATAAAACGGTTATTAACTATCTAACGTACAATTTCAGCCCTTTGGCTTTCGTTTTTATGCTTAACAAGACTTATGCAATTACAAGGTCCAACAGTAGGTTCAAACAATTTATGAGCAAAGCCGCCCATTATATTGCCGGTATGCCCACACAATTCTCTGGATGAAATCGATTTTTTCTTTACAATAAAACTCAAGAGCTTCAGCTTGAGCAAAAAACTGATTTGATTCATGGTGGAGCATCCATGCGGAAGTGTCCATCAGGATCATTGTAGCCTCGGCTGCCATTGGATATATGATCGTTTTTTTTTTTTTTGTTGTTGATATGACTTATTTTTTTCTTTTCTATATAACGGATATCATCATTCTTCATTCCGTAGAAAGTGTATATTTCCTAAACCCTTTCCACAATAACCATCAGGTTCAATTCAGTAATTCAGTTATATGTGGTGTTAATCACTTTCAGATTACAAACTGAAATCAAACCATCTAAAAAGCATTTGGGGCACAAGCTAAGTCCATACTACCATAACTGAGAATGTCAAACTAAAGCTAATGAGCCTATAAGTCAAAGATTCAAGAGCAGTTAAGGAAGTAGAGAAGAGATAATGTACAAATGAGAAGAATAATGCAATGATAGTATGATAGATGTATAGTTTTTGAATTGTGTAGGTTCGAATTTGTTACTGAATGCTATTTGTTCCAAGCGTAGCTTTCTAATCTTACTCAGGGGTCTTAAGGCACTTCATAGGAATGTCTATGGAAGTGATTAAGACTTTGTACAAAATTTTGAGTATCTATAAACTTTCACCTTCAAGAATGAAAAAAAAAAGTCCATACTACTGGTTTCCATTAGGCTCAGGTCCTGTGGATCTTTGAAAATGTTCCTGTTTCTGAGAAATATGTGCTTTGAGTTCCACTGCATAGTCTATTAGCATCTGCCTGTGGATCTATAAGGTCAATTCCCTGAGCAGGTGTGAAAGCCAAACTCGAAATCAATCCAGAGGTAGCCCAACCACTACTATATTGCTTTTTCTTGAACTTCTTGGCAACTTTTACACCGAGCTTGCTCTGACCAACTGATACACGCAACTTCCCATTTCCAGCCTGTCCAAGCATACCATATCCTTTTCCTAGTCCATTCCCCAATGAGCTCTCTTCAGGTATTCCAAACTGCATTCTGTTTGCAAGTTTCTGCATGTCCGTGATAGCATACCTCTCCTTCATTTTCCTAAGGCGACGCCCGCCTCTTTTCTTCTTGGGCTCAGAATGAGGGACCGGTAGTGGTTTAGGCCGCTTTGCAGGCGGTGGCTCTTGCCACTTCTCAATCTTTTTACGAATTTTTTCCCGATATTTTCTTCCTAGGCTTCCAGAAGGATCCCCTCTATTAGAGTCTACACGTGCTGCAAGGGTTGCTTTTTCAGCCAAAAGCCCACACGCACGCATCTTGAGAGCTGGAGGTGTAGTCTGAATGACCTCGGCTTGCTCAATATAACCAACATGAGATTGAGATGTCGCAGTAGAAAAACCAGCTAAAGCCTTCTTATCAGCACCTAGACATTGAACATTACAAGCTGGCATCTCTGCAAGTTTTTTCAGCCCGCCAGCTGTCCCTATGAGTTTGGCAGCGACAGCACTCCCAACAGTGGCGGATAAATTGGGAGCAATGCAGCCCATTCTGCTTTCAAGGAAGTCCAAAACTTTCTTTTTTGATTCATCGAGTGTAAGAACTCGATCACATGCCTTGATGGTCTTCTGAAGGACATCCTCGGGAAGCAGTTTGCCACTTGTGGTTGATGCTGCAATAGAGATAACCGTGATGATAGCAGATGGCAGCAGCCCTTCAAGATCCACGACGGTTAAGTCGACTTCGTTCCCTATCTTTTTTACCACGCGTGCATAATCAATTGGGTGGTGAATAAGAGACTCGAGCTCTGGAAACTTGAGACGGTACTTATCACGAATGAAATTGAGAATATTCACAATTTCATTTTCGATGTCAACTGACAATGTGTTACATTCCTTGATGAGTTGGTACTCGGGATCATCTTCCAAAACCATGCCTTGATTTGACATTATATCTGATCCTTTCTCAAGAGCATCCTCAACTTTCTTCATGGTGTCTGAATATCGCTGTGATTTCTGTAACTTCGAAACACTATCCAGATCATCATAATTGAGGGCTTCTATATCGGCCAAGTCTCCATTAACATCCTCTTCCATGTGCTCTGCATCATCATTGTCCGAGAGATCCTCAAGATCCTGAAGAACTTTCTTCATAATATCTGAATATCGCTGCATGTTTATATATGGTTTATCGATCCAAGTAAGGTTTAGGGTTTTGTATTCGCTTTTCTTCTTTGAACGATAAACGTTTTTGTTGTTTATATTCGTTTTGATATTGATGGTCTATATATAGATCCTTAACCGACTCTTCTAATGTGTTGGCCCGTTTTTTGGTCCATCTGAACGTGAAAGGTTAGGTCCTCTTTGGCCCATCTGTTATTCTTACGTCGTTTTCTTTCTTGCACACAGTGATAAACTCAAAATTTTATCTTAATCTTTTTCGCACCCACAATCCCAAAAGTATTTCCCTCACCGCCTTTTGATAACTATCCTCTCACATCTCGATCAGTTATTCTAGAGAGTAGAGACATTTGTGATAATGGCACGGGGCCACTGAAATCCACGAGACGGCCCTGTATTTGTATTGGTGGTTTTGATGGAACCTTACCGCTTAAGCACCATGGTAGTTTATAAATGTTTGTTGAGGGTCAACGGTTGATAGGACTATAGTGAACAGATTAAGTATGTGTTGTGTCTGATGATTTATTGGAAGTGATGACAATATTTGTATGTATTAGTTAGAAGTATATGGAAATATAGAATAAGTTTTGTTATCATTGTATTAGCACCTGACACACTTTATGCGCATTCATATCGTTCCTGTTACCACTTTAAAGTAGCCTGCTAAAACCACACTGTCATAACGACTTAAAAAGATAAAAGACCCATTTGTGTAGGTGTTTGGGATTTCGTCATGGGATACTCTATTTGAAGATTTAGAATATTTTTTATTTAGGCACAATGAGGTTGTTTATTGTAATTTGTTTTTCTGCATGTTGGGAGTATTAGCAAACGTCACATCTGTAAGGAGCCAGATTTCTCTAGGGAATGGTTTGAACCCGTTAATCTTTTTGATGGAAGATGAAGTAGAAGGAGACTCATAATATCGGTTAAAGGCCACTTGACTTCCTATAAAAGTCTAAAAGTACTGTTAATAGTATTGATCAAAAGATGAATTGTCAAAAGCTTGATGTTCAAAAGATAGTACCTTTAGACACTGCCTTGCCCAGAGACCTTTCTCATATTCTAAATATCGAAATTCTAAAGCTAATACGTCAAATTCTTGGCTTTTAGCAATTCTTTCATCACTTGGTTTAACTGACATAATTGAAATATTTTGTGTTTTTTTTTTTAAATGTTTGCCTAACACTGGGGTCTATTTTTTTTTTATTAATGTTTGGGGTGTTTTTTTTTACCCCAACTGTGGCCTATTATATATTACACATATGAGGTAAACTTAACCTTCTATATTGATGTTTCATTTACGGCTAGGTTTATATTTTTCTAATAAATATTGAATCCGTGTTGTTTAAATGTTTCTAATGTACTTGATGTGGACCGTATTTAGGCTTTAGACTACTGTCACTCTCAAGGAATCATGCATCGAGATGTGAAGCCCTAGTCAGAATAATACTTGAGGTTTGGACCATGTAATCGTGTGTGTCGCCACTGTATAGAGCGATGTTTTGGGATAAAGAAAAACTAAGTTACTCCACTGCAGCCAAAGGTTCTTTGTACCACCGGTATTGCTTAGAGGGAAGAGTACACCTTTTTTACAATCCGTGAATACCCTTCCATTATATAACAACTATTTTCCGATGCTCATTTCCTTGAATTAGTCTTAAAATTTAAATGTATGTGATTGTTTTCTGATATGTACTTGAGAGAAATGCTATAATATAAGTACCAACTTTCCTACGATTGCTTCATTTGCCATTCCACTTTCTTACAATTGTTTCATTTGTATATTTAATTGTATGTGATTACTGTTGGCGTATGTCACTTCCCGACAGTTTAGCCAAATGCCGAAGAACCTAACTCCCCGGCTATAAGCCAAAACCGCTCGGCACAGCATGAAATCTCCCGGATAAGGCACACTAGCCCATTTGGACCAAGCATATAGGCAATCATGTACCGGAGGGTTAAACATAACCTCCCGGCATAACGGACACCTGACATCATCATGTATAAAAGGAAAGGAATCTTGGTCAGAATCGACCCTTTCGAGCGGAATCTAAGCGAGTAAAGTCAACTCCGCCCTAAAAGAGTCACTATCGCCCACGTAATCTCCGGGTGAGGACAAAAGCTCCGCATCTATAAAAGGAACCAAGCAACAAAGATTCGAGGTTAATTCACCCTCACCCACTTTCATAGTATTTTTACTCTGACATATATATATACTCATTCTCACGCCGGATTTGGGTCTAGGGATAAAACCCTAGGCGAGGCTAACGCGTGTTGTCTTTGTGTTTACAGATCCGAAGGTATCCAATCCGAAGAGCTTGATCGAAGGATTATCGAAGGATTAGCTTGTTAAGGTAATTACAACTTTTTACCTCAACAAATTGGCGCCATCCGTGGGACCGCTATTCTAACTACCAAAACTAGAAAATGGCGGGTCCTACCACCGAAACACCCGGATACCTCCACGGAAACACCGCCCGGAGGCAACCCACCCAACTTGGAGGAACAAATACTAAGCCACATATCGTCACTAAAGGCCTTGATACAACAACATAACACCCAAGGAAAGAGCCCACTACAACCCATACGGATAGACTTCGGAGATGAAGTCGAGGGACCTACCCGGCGAGGAGGATAAAGATCCGAAGGAAAGCGGTCGTGGAAGATCCAAAGGAAAGCGAGTCATGGAAGATCTACACAAACCATACAAAGATGCCCCGTGATCCCCATTCACACGACGGATAGTAGAATTCGCCGGACGAGGCATGAGTGCCTAAGAACATAAAACTCTACAATGGTTCTTGGACCGGACGACCACGTTACCGCTTCTGGGTGCGGCAAATCACGGCGGTGGCCAATGCCGGTATGGTGTTGGATGTTCCAACAAACCACGACGGTCCGTGGCGGGTGGTTCGGCGATTGCCCAACGGCAGATTGGCATGGGGAGGAGCTCAGGGGAGAGTTTCCTAGAGAGATTCGGCCAGGAGGAAATGTCTAAAAGACCGATGGAGCTAACAAAGATCGTATGAAAGCTCATGAAACCCCTGCTAGAATTCAAAGAAAGATGGACTGACGAAGCTAGCTACATCCCCGGGGTACCAGAAGTAATGCAAATATCCTCGTTCACCAACGGAAGCAAATGCCTGAGTGGTGAAACGATTCTCGACGAATCCCCAAAGCGGTCGCGGAAATGATGAAGAGGGTAGAAGATTTTGTGCGTTCGGAAGAAGCCTACAACACCACGGAACTCCCTAAAGGAGAATGGAACCGCGAGGTTATGCGCGGAGTCCCGGATCGAACCCGAATGGCAAACCTCCCGACAAGCGAAGAGGAGACAGAAGGATGGAGCGAAATCCCGAAGCCGTACAATCCCTACTACCGACTAGGAACCGATAATTACAGGAACGACCACGAAGTGATTACAGGGAGGAACCATTACAGAACGAGACCCGGACCCATAGATTTGAACCTCCTCTCAAAAGCCCTAAAGAAATTTTGGCGCGGAGCTTCAACTAAACCTACCACCACCCCACCTCCGAGAGGAGCACCAAGGAGAGAAAATTTAGACAAATTCGTGACTATCACGGCGTGAAGGGCCATCTCACCAATGGCTGCTACCAACTCAAGGAACACCTCGGAAAAGCTTTGGAAGCTGGCAAATTAGATCATTTATTAAAGAAGTAAGGCAAAGGGAAGAAACCCACCGGGGAAAATCACCGGGCAGAGGAAGAGTGATAAATATGGTATACGGAGGAGGAATAGACAGAAACGAAAGAAGCAATTGCTTAGAGATGAAGGCTGGATGAACGTTCCTATAGCTTTCCCTCCCGCTCTGCGGGGGCGTTCGAAGAGCCACCGATAATCGGCGGATGTTGAAGGATATACCGTAAGGAGAGTTTATGTGGATCCGAGGGTAGCCGTGGAAGTAATGTCACGAACACCGTTTTCAAAACCTATGCCCGAAATCAAAGGAAAGTTAAGAGGAACGAACACACCTCTCGTAGGATTCTCGGGCGAGGCAACAAAGCCCCTCGGGAAAATAGACCTAAACGTTTGTTTCGGAAACGATGGCCTATATCGCCGAGCCATAATGACATTTGCGGTGATAAGATCCCCTCCTCAGATAACATTATCCCGGACGATCGTATTAGGGAATTAAGGGCAATCCCCTCAACCATCCACTCCATGATAAAATTCCCAACGCCAAGGGGGGTGGCAACCCTCATTACCAGATCAATAATCATCTCTGAGTGTAGGAGGTTGGAAAAACACTTTATGACAAAAGAATCGGAAAGTAAGGGGAGAGAAGGCCCTCAAAGAAGAAGGGTCCAGTAACAAAACGAAGTAATGATAAACCCCATTTCGAGCAAATGATTACTATCGGGGCAATTTTTCCAAAGAATGCAAGAGGCAATTGGTAGAGTGGCTGTGAAAACAACAAGGATGTGTTCGCTTGGCAACCGACGGACATGACAGGGGTCCCCCGTCGAGTCATAGAACACAAACTAAATGTCAATGTGAATGACGGACCAATAGCTCGAAGAAGAGAACTTTCTGGTGAAAAGAATCGGCAATCAACACCGAAGTAGAGGAATGGTGAAAGCGAGGAATAGTCCGGCGTGAAATATCCCACATGGATTTCCAATCCGGTGTTGGTAAAGAAACCGGACGGATCATGGAGAATGTGCATGGATTTCAAGAGCATCAATGCTTCATGCCCAAAGGATTACTACCCACCCCAAATCGACCGGAAAATAGAGTCGTAATGGGTTACAAGTACAAGTGTTTTCTCGATGCATACAAGGGTATCACCAAGTCCGGATGGCCAAAGAGGACGAGAAAACGACCTTCTACGAGAACATGGGACCTTTTGCTACACCAAAATGCCCTTCGGACTAAGAAATGCCGGGGCAACATACCAAAGACCTGGTAGACTCGGTTTCAAGGAGCAAATTGGCAGGAACTTGGAAGTGTACGTCGACGATATGGTGATCAAAAGCAGAAGTGAAGTAGAATTGTTGGCGGACATGGCTGAAACGTTCGACAACCTTCGAAGGATCAACATGAAGCTCAACCCTAAAAAGTGCTCTTTTGGAGTGGAAGAAGGACAGTTCCTCGGTTATGTAGTAACATCCGAAGGGATAAGAGCCAACCCGAAGAAAACAAAGGCGATAGCCGACATGCAATCGCCCAGAACACTCAAGGAAATGCAGAGCCTCGGTAGCGGGAAGCCGGCTATGAACGATTGGCCCGACGGTGAAAAAGCGTTACCCTTCTTCAACACTCTAAAAATATCACGAAAAGACAACCAAAAGGAGTACCGATGGAGCGAGGAAGCGAAGAGGCGTTCGGAAGATGAAGAGTGTAATTTTAGAGCTACCCATCTAACGGCCCGGTGAGGAGAAGATCTTTTCGTGTATCTAGCGGCATCCGAAGAAGCCATAAGCGTTGTGCTAATGGTCGAAAGAAAGGGTAAGCAGATGACGGTGCACTATGTCGTGAGAACACTCCAAGATGCCGAAGCGAAACTATACTCCCCGAAAAGCGGCCTTGGCACTACGACACTGCTCTAGAAGACTGCGGAGGTATTTTGAAGCACATCACATCAAGGTGATCCGCAGACCAACCCATCCGTGGCGTGTTAAGCAAGCCCGAATCTTCGGGAAAGCTGATGAAATATGCAAGAGAACTGGGAGCATACAAGATTACGTACATCCCCATAAATGCCGTCAAGGGCCGTGTCTGGCAGATTTTATAAACGAGATACCGGTCGGCAAAGTAGGAAGAAAAGGAAAAAGCAAAGAAGTATGCAATGTCTCTACAAAATAGGAGGAATGGGCCAAGTTTACGGACGGAGGCGTCAAACAAAAAGGCTCGGCGAGGTTTGGTGCCGATAAGTCCCACTGACAGAGTACACATATGCCCTGCGGCTTAACTTCCCGGCACAAATAATGAGGCGAGAATCTGAGGCATTGCTTGGCGGACTAAGAATAGCAAAGGACATGAAGATCCAAGTGCTAAGTGCTAAGGTAGACTCCAACCTGGTATCAAGCCAAATCAACGGAGAGTTCACCACCTACAAAGAAAGCATGACCAAGTATTTGGCTAAGGCAAAGGAATACATCGGATGTTTCAGTGATTCGAATACAAAACATTCCCGAGCACATAATCAAAAGGTGATGTCTTGAGCAAACTAGCATCTGTTGCATTCGATCACTTGACAAAGGAAATGCTCGTCGAAGTATTGGAAACACCATCGACCGAAGAGAAAGTCACAGGAGCAATAGTGGAAGAAGAGGAAGAAAACTGGATGTCTCCCATCGTCCGGTGCTTTACCGAAGGAAAATGGCCGGCGGCGAAAATGAAGCAAGAACCTTGCGGATGAAGATACCCCATTACATCATGGAAGGCGGGATCTTGTTCAAGAAGTCTTATTTAGGTCCAATGATGAGGTGTGTGGGTCCACTGCAAGCCAATTATGTAGTGAGGGAGGTGCACGAAAGGGCGTGTGGCATGCACTCCGCCCAAGATCCGTGGTGGCGAAGCCGACGCAAGGATACTCTGGCCGACAATGCACAGGGATGCCCAAGAGGTCATTCAAAAATGTGAATCTTGTCAAATACACTCCCCGGTTCCCAAACTGCCGAAGAATCTCATGACTTCTATCATGTCACCTTGGCCTTTCTTCCAATGGGGAATGGATGTATTGGGCCCTCTCCCTGAAGCACCTGGGAAAGTCAAGTATGTCATTGTGGCCATCGACTACTTTACAAAGTGGATAGAAGCCAAACCTCTAGCGAAAACCACAGGCAAAGAAGTCATAAAATTCGTATGGAATAACATAGTGTGTCGTTTCGACTGCCACACATAATTGTGACAGATAACGGTAGCAACTTCATCCATGACCCTTTCAAGCGTTGGTGTGAAAAACTAAACATCAAACAGATAAATACTGTCGTGGCACATCCCCAAGCTAATGGTGCGGTAGAGCGAGCAAACAAAAGTTTAATGCATGGCTTCAAAACAAAATTTGGGCAAAAGTAGATCCGGGTGGGTCGATGAACTACCGAACGTTTTGTGGGCTCATCGCACATCCTTAAAGACTAGCAACGGTGAAACACCATTTAGTTTGACATACGGAAGTGAAGCCGTGATCCCCGCGGAAATTGGCATGCCCACCTTCCGAACAATGATGATGACCGAAGAGGGAAGCGAAGAGGAGAGGCGCTTAAACTTGGATCTCTTAGAAGAAAGAAGAGACTCGGCCAGTGGAAGAGGCCGGATACAAAAAGAAAGTGGAGCAAGATATTACAATCGAAGAGTCAAAGGCGAAAAACTCAGAGTAGGAGACTTCGTCTACGGGAAAAATGAAGCCGCAGACAAGAAAACTTAGGGAAGTTAGGACCCAACTGGGAGGGCCCATACCAAATAACGGAGGCATACGACAATGGCTCCTACAAGTTGCAGCCGAAGGAAAAGAAGTCCCCGCACTGAACGCGGTGAACCTAAGAAAATGCTTCTTGTAGGATAGAAGAAAGCATTGTAACCGTTAAGCCCTAGAGGCAATGTGTTTAAACAAGTTATTAATGAAAATCAAAGCTCCCGTATTTGGAGGGGCAATTTTCCGTATGAATGATTCTGAACATAATTAGTAAATGATCCCCGCCAGCTCGCGACCTCGGGGAAAAATGGTCAATGTTCAAAGATGGTTTATATCCAAAAAGGATTACCATAAAATGCCGAACGGTTTATACCCAAAAAGGGTTGCCCAGGCGATGAAAAATGGTTCATATCCAAAAAGGATTGCCATAAAATGCCGAACGGTTTATACCCAAAAAGGGTTGCCCAGGCGATAAAAAATGATTCATATCCAAAAGGATTGCCATAAAATGCCGAACGGTTTATACCCAAAAAGGGTTGCCCAGGCGATGAAAAATGGTTCATATCCAAAAAGGATTGCCATAAAATGCCAAACGGTTTATACCCAAAAAGGGTTGCCCAGGCGACAAAAGATGGTTTATATCCGAATAGGATTGCCATAAAATGCCGAACGGTTTATACCCAAAAAGGGTTGCCCAGGCGACAAAAAGATGGTACAACACCAAGAAATCTATGCCTAGAGGAGATCGCCGAAGCAAACACAAAGTGATCCATATTTAAAGACAGGAAAATAACATACAGGGATGTAAAAAGAGGAGCGACTACCGATTTCATTCGACAAACAGAAATTCTCCGAACAAGTTCATTCAAGGTTACAAATTAATATATCATTACAAAACAACATCGTTCGGCAATATCGCCATCACAAAAGAGTTATCTGAAAATAAAAACATAACGATAGCAAACTTCAGTTAGGAGAACTTGGTCCCCTCATCCTTATCCTTAGACTCAATCTCTTCCCCAACGGCATGATCCGGGGCTGGGTCGGGCATCAAAGACGAGACAAAATTAAAAGGACGATGGCAAGCATTTCGAACCTTGGCAACGTAAGGATACTCCTTGACAAAGATTTCATCATACATAGCTAAATACTTGGTAGGAGCATCAATGTCCAAATCTTGATTTGGCCAAAATCTTACACCTCCTCCTCCGAACGACCAATGGACACACCGTCCAACCACGCCATACCACTCAAGTGAAAGGTACGCCGGAGAAGCCTTGTACTGCGTGGCTACCGTGAAGACGAGCAACGAACCGGATGAAATCCCTAACAAGATTCGCCCGTTCAATCTCTAGGTTCCCCGCGGCAATGGCCATTTCTTGGCGTTGTTTCAGAAGAGCGGCATTCTCTTCCTCTTCGTTCTTGAGCCCCCGTCTCCATTAACTCTTTCTCCAAACTTGATATTTTTTCACTCTGAGCAAGGGACAATTTTAACCATTCAACCTTTTCACCCTCCAGTGCGAACTGTTTTTCAAACCCTCCTCCCGGCGAAGTCTCGCCGAAGCATCCTTCGCCGTTTTCGTTCGGTCGAGTCTTATCCAAAAGGCAAAATTGTCCTTGGCAACTTTCTCACACCCACTATGCTCTTCAACCAACTCGCGGTGATCAAGGTCAAGACTCTCGAAGCGAACAAGCAAATCCACAAAGGCAAGCGAACCCCTAGCCAGTATAGCCCAAGACCATTGGTCGCCTCAAGATATCGGAATTTGCATATATTCCTCTTCGGCGGAGGAGGCGGATGAACCATGAGATCGATACTTTTCATACCCCTTAACCCTTTCGTCTTTTTGATTGACCACCCCGCACATAGGTGGCGCTAGACGAGGTACCTTCTTCATCACGGTATCCTTGCCTTCACGCCAGCAATGCGGAGAAGGAGATTTAGCTACAAAAGTGCAAAATAAAAGTTAAGTAAACACCGGAAATAATCAAACGATAGTAACGAAAAAATAATTGGAGCGAGAAAGAAACCGACTCACCATCCTCCCGAGGAGCGGCGTTCGACAAATTGGGAAGCCTCGGCATCATGATCCTTCGCCCAGCCTCGCGATCGACACCAACATTAGCATCATTAGCATCCCTAACTTGTTCTTTGGAGTGACCCTCCAAATCTCCCTTTTAACAACCGGAGGACTATTCGGTGGTTGACCCTCCGGCTGAATGGTGTTCGCCGACGCCGGATTCGTATGGGAATCTAAGTTGATCCGCGGAGCGGGACTCTTCTTTTGTCTCTTCGGGACTAGAGCCACCTTCCCAACCCGGACGCTTACGGGGTTTGTAACCTCGGCTTTCGCCTCGCGCTTTCTTTCTTCTCTTTGGCCTCCGAACTTTGGGGTCGGCCACCTCGACTCTTCATGGCGGTCTTCGGCGGAACCGTCGTGCCAGTGGGACTCGGAAGGGTAACATGCATTATATGGGCTTGCCCCTCTTGGTACTTATCCCTCGGTCATAGCCCCACTTGCGATAGCTCGGCTTGGTAAGATAGTCAGACATGGTCAAAGCTGCAAAACACATGAAAAATGTTACACAAGAAAACACAAAATCTTAAACAAAAAAATATATATATATATATATATATACAGGCCAAGTACCATTCCCCTCGGCATCCTTCAGAGTCGCCCGATAACCCGGATACTTCCATTTGGCCGACAACCCCGGCATACAAAAATGAGGCGGAATTTTAATCAAGTCTATAACATTCAGCGACAATAAATCCGCATGAGGCATAGAAAACTCCCGGTGGGAAGCGGATCGGAAACATCGAGTCCGGATGCCTCCACGCATAGCAAAAGGTACTGCCGACGGTCGATCAAAAGAACTGTCTTTTCCAACCCTTTAACGAAGACAAAATCTCTTGAAAACACACTTTACGCTGCTTGCCATCTCGCTTAGCAAATGTAAACCAATGCCCTTGTTTATGTAATTTATAAAAGGCTCGGAACAAAGAAGTCGTGGGAGTAATATGAAGGCTACGGCTATATACCTCAAAAAGTGTAACCCTATGTAAACCTATCGGCACTAATTGGGAAATGTGAACTTTGTAATAATGGAGGACATCTAAGAGGAAGCTAGAAAAAGGGACCGAAATCCCACCCTCAATAAAATATTCTAAGTATAATCCTATGGCATCATCCCCGAGTTGCCCCATGGTAAAGTCATCCGGTGGTAGCCTCGGATGAAGATCGGAAGGTATCCCGAATTCCCTCACCCATTGTAGCGACTCTTGGTCATAACGAAGTATACTTATCAAGTCAAATTTGGGTCGGGGTTGGTGACCCGGAATCGCCCGATCCCCGAAGCGGATGACGGCCGGACGGTTCGACATGTTAGCCGGAAGGGAATGGTCGCACCTATAAAACCAAAGAGGAAAAACTAGAGTAGTACCCGGACAGTAAGACGGGAACAAATGGAATCGTTCGCCAAATAACGCAGAGGAGACGTGTGAGTGAAAAAATTTACTGGTAAAATGAAGGGAAACAAGCGTATTTATAAGCAAAAGATGGGGGTAGCCGAGGCGTCGTCGTGTCGAAGGTGACGTGGCAAAATCTTCACCACACAGCCCGCTGCGTGCCCCGTGATTCACATAATCACACCGCCACACAACCTGGCGGCGTGTCATACCCTACAAAAAAAAAAAAAGGGGGGGAAGAGTTACTAAGAGGAAAAAAGGAACGACCAACTAAACACTTGCCGAGGCACGCTGGACTTTCAATATCATATAATGAACATATCCATTAACATGATATCTTGGGGACATGTTGGCGTATGTCACTTCCCAGTTTAGCCAAATGTCGAAGAACCTAACTCCCGGCTATAAGCCAAAACCGCTCGGACAAGACATGAAATCTCCGGATAAGGCACACTAGCCCATTTGGACCAAGCATATAGGCAATCATGTACCGGAGGGTTAAACATAACCTCCCGGCATAACGGACACCGACATCATCATGTATAAAAGGAAAGGAATCTTGGTGGAATCGACCCTTTCCAAGCGGAATCTAAACAGAGTAAAGTCAACTCCGCAAAAGAGTCACTATCGCCCGTAATCTCCGGGTGAGGACAAAAGCTCGCATCTATAAAAGGAACCAAGCAACGGATTCGAGGTTAATTCACCCTCACCCACTTTCATAGTATTTTTTACTCGACATATATATATACTCATTCTCACGCCGGAGTCGGGTCTAGGGATAAAACCCTAGGCGAGGCTAACGCGTGTTGTCTTTGTGTTTACAGATCCGAAGGTATCCAATCCGAAGAGCTTGATCGAAGGATTACCGAAGGATTAGCTTGTTAAGGTAATTACAACTTTTTACCTCAACAATTACCAAAAAAAAAACTTTAAGCAACATACTACTGCCTTAATCTCGGAAAAAATATATATAATACCCGCTGCAACGCGTTGCAGCGGGCTATTATCCTTGTATATTACACATAAGCCCATGCAAAATAACGATGTTGTAAGAATATTAGCCGAATCTTTAAATATGCACACTACAAGGAAAAAGGTGTTTGCTGACAGACAAAAAATGTCAGCATAAGTATAAAAAGTGTCAGCAAGATAACTTAGCTACTCCTTCACATATAATAAGTGTCAGCAAAAGTTCCGACGGTAAAGATATATGGTGACAAACCTATCCTGACACATAATCTGTCTATAAATGTTGAGATCTATGTCTACACAGAGTTTGTGTCAGTAATACACAAACATTATTTTATAAACATACTTCATGTCATACAGAGCACCACTAGCAGTTCAAATTACAATGCATTGCCACAATATCAAACACAAATATGAACTTGCATTACCAGAATATCATACAAAAATCATATTACAATGCATTTCAAATTTTGTCCAGAATATAAAAGAAACTCAACTAACTTCATTTCAACACAATGCATCCAAGTTACAATATGCAAGTGCCGACTTGTCAATGCGTTATGAACCAAATCCTTAGCTGTCCTCCCAGAAGTACCATAGTATCTAGTGTACATCCTGCAATATTATAGAAGTTCAACAACTGTCTAAATGAGATACCAATACTAATTTCAGTGAATAAATCCTTAGCATATACTCCGTAATTTGAACTAAAACATAAGCCAACCTGTGATACGATTCCCCCTTCATGAATTTGACTTTTGGAGATGACCATGCAATAGCAATAGCGATAATGCACTTCCCATTCGGTTCAACCCATGTTGAAGCAGACACGGCAGCACAATTGGCGTCCCCAGCTGATGAAAGGACAGTTGGCCCGGAATTGAAGTTACCCTGCTCTAACTGTCCATACTGCAGGCAAACAGGGTTGGTTAACAAGACAAAAAGTGATAAATTAAGGTAATATAATTGAAAGAAGGTGAAACCTTACCTGTGCCATTTTACTTCACATTTCTTTTGCGGTAAGAGAGCTTCCGGCAAACAAACCACAACTCAGTAAAACCATCACATTTACATTCTGAGTTTCGCACGCTGCTAAAGCGAAAGTAACAGGATGGTTCCCTTTGGCTGTCTTCAAATCATCATCACCAATAGAATTAGATGTGGCAATATGATCACGTTGACAATAACTGATTGCTGATTATGATTACTAGAACAATATCATCAAAATAAAAATTTGAATCATCGATTAAGATGATTTTTGGGAGGTTGTATGCATAAGAAATATGACTAACTTACTTGTGATGCAGAAGCACGCCAGAGACTCGACATTCACCCCTGTTGATAAAAGAATAAAAATTAAAAGGCAGACAAAAATAGAAGCTGGTCATTCTAAAATATTGGGTAAACTAAACTCACCGGAATGGCTCATTCACATGATCCCCAGAAAGATATGATATATCCCCAGAAATCTTTCTTAACGATAAATCAGATTCATCCAATATTGTCTTGTAAGAAGTTGCATAAATATCCAGCTGTATTTTCTGTATCTGTTCTAAGACTTCAAGAAGCAGATTCCTCCTCTCAGTTTTTCTCTTTTTCATCTCTTCGAGTTCCGGAATCAGACTGAAGAAGTAACACAGTCAGACACCATTACACCCGAAATCAAGACACAATTCCATATTACCATTATTCATGATGACAAATCTGGGAGCAATATATCAGTACGGGTGGATGCTAGTATTCATTAGTTTTTTTGGAAATGCAGATAATGTATTACTTTGACTTGACGTTCTAATAAAGTGATCATGGATTTAGATTTTTGATTATTTCAGATCACTAGTTGGATACCCGTGCACAGCAGCGGCGATAAATATAGTTACATAATAAATATATTAAATGAATTGCTAACCCAACTCTCCCCGCAATTCCCTACGCGCTTAGTGAATTCATTTTACAACACTCCAAATGTATATTTGTTATTTGTATGTGTTTGTTTGGGTTTTTCGTATCTTTCCCGTGACATCATTATTCCCGCATATAAAAATACTTTCACAATCTCTTACCCGTCAAACACTCTTCCAAAAGTAAATGATTTTGATACATCAAGTTTGTATTGATTGAAAAAAAGGTTAAAGTTATAAAAATTTGAATCAAAATAAAATAAACATACAAAAAAGAGTTAATTGCAGAAATCGTCCCTAAAGTTTGGCCAAATTGCAAGTTTCGTCCCAAATAGTTTGAAAGTGCATAAATCGTCCCCAAATCAAACCTTTTTGCAAATTTTGGTCCAAGCTTTAATCTGCCGTTAAGTGAATTTCGTTAGAATTAACACGTTAGCCCTTTTGGCCAAAAACTCTTGCAGCGTTCATCCTTTTGGCCAAAACTCTTGCAAGTTCATCATTTTGGTCAAAAACTTTTGCGAGTTCATCCTTTTGGCCAAAAACTTTTGGCGTTCATCCTTTTGGCCAAAAACTCTTGTAGCGTTCATCCTTTTATACATTTTCATATGTTGTTAATCGTCTTCATCCATTTTTATGCGTTTTTGTCGGTTTTATCGTTTTGTTCGTTTGAATACGCCGTCTGTTTATCACGTTTTCATCCGTTTTATCGCTTTTGTTCGTTTTAACCGTTTTGTACTATCTCAACATATTGAAATTTTTCAAAAGAAAAATTTTGAAAATAAAAAATTGGAATTTTTCAAATTTGAAAAAATTAAAAATTTTGAAAAGAAAATTAAAAATCAGAAAAAAAGAAAAAAATCCAATATTTTTTCAGTAAATACTTTTTTCAATTTCTTTTGAAAAAGAAAAGTGGAAAAAAGATTCCAAAAAATTTTGAAAAAGAAAATTGGAAAAAAGAAATCCGAAAAAAATTTGGAAAAAAAAAATCCAATTTTTTTTTAGTAAATACTTTATAAAAAAAATTTGGAATTTTTTTTCTAAATTGTTTTTCAAATTCTTTTTGAAAAAAAATTATTCTGAAAAAATTGGGATTTTTTCCAAATTTTTTCGGATTTTTTCCAATTTTCTTTTCAAAATTTTGGAATCTTTTTCAAATTTTCTTTTCAAAAGAAATTGAAAAGTATTTACTTAAAAAAAATTGAATTTTTTCTTTTTTGGATTTTTTTCCAATTTTCTTTTTCAAAATTGTTTGGAATTTTTTTTTTCAAAATTTGCGAAAAAATTCCAATTTTTTTATTTTCAAAATCTTTTTCTTTTTAAAAAAAAAATCAATATGTTGAGATAGTACAAAAACGGTTAAAAGCGAACAAAATGCATAAAAACGGATAAAAACGTATATAAACATACTGGCGTATTAAAACGAACAAAAACGTAGAAAACCGGACAAAAAGCATAAAATGGATGAAGACGATTAAAAACATATGAAAATGTATAAAAGGATGAACGCTACAAGAGTTTTTGGCCAAAAGGATGAACACTGCAAAAGTTTTTTGCCAAAAGGATGAACTCTGCAAAAGTTTTTGGCCAAAAGGATGAACTCCGCAAAAGTTTTTGGCCAAAAGGATGAACTCGCAAAAGTTTTGGCCAAATGATGAACTCTGCAAGAGTTTTGGCCAAAAGGATGAACGCCGCAAGAGTTTCTGGCCAAAAGGGCTAACGTGTTAATTCTAACGAAATTCACTTGCTAAAGCCGGTCCGAGGACCAAAATTTGCAAAAGGTTTGATTTGGGGACTATGCACTTTCAAACTATTTGGGACTAACCCGCACTAGCCAAACCTTAAGGACGATTTATGCAATTAACTCTACAAAAAATGTAAAAACTAAAAAGTCATAAAAAAATATAAAAATGGATGTTGAATTAAAGAGCACAAAATTTTAGAAAATATGGTGAAATTAGATCATAAAAAAATTAAACGAATAAAAAAATATTTAAATTTAAAAATAAAAGTGATTAATTAGTTAAGAAGTGACGCGTGTCACCCTATTATTGGAGCTCCTTATTTTAGTTTGTTAGAGCTCCTCCCTTTTTGTTATTTTTTAGTTAGAGAAGTGAAATATGTCACTCAATGATTGGAGCTCCTTATCTTAATTTTTTGTTGAGCCCACAACTTAAATGCTTTATCTATTCTAAGTAAGTTTAAAAAAGTCTGAATTTTTAAGCCTTCTAATTTTAGAAGGCCTAAATGCATTATAAAGTAGTATAGATACTAATCCAGTGACATGATTCTGATTTTGAATTTTCAAGTCACGATAATCACTTTAAAAACTAGCATCCTAACACCGCCTAAAAAAGTTTGCAATTCGAGTAGAGTCAAAGGCTACGAATAACTATTGGGAGTTCCAACTGAGATGGTGAAAACTAAAACTAATGAACTTCAAATTTAACATCAACACTTTCCAGTAACTATCCATTCAGAAATACTTTCACAAATTAACCGGTTTAGATATTTGATTACCTGCCTAATGTGAACAGGTCGCTCACCCATAGCAGAACATATAGCTGCTAACCCTGCTTCGTTATCAGCAATCATTTGTCTAAGTTGAGCTCGACTTTTGTTTGCTAAGTCAACTTTTCTCCTGTATACCTCGAGACACTCTCGTTCAAGCTCTAACAAAACTTGTCCCTTTCAGTATCCGGCTCGCCTACTTCATCCCAAATTATCTGATTTCGCAATTTACATACAATTTAAGCAATACCATGAGTAAAGGCGGCGTCACATTACAAAATGAGTACTTTTGCTACAGGCAGCGTTTACACGAAACACTCAACCCCAAAGCTTAGTATTATCTTATAAAACTAGTGTCTTATAAAACACGTTCGAGATAAAAATATGACCCGAATTAACAATCATAGTCTAAAAATTAGGATAGTAGTATACCTGCAGTTCATATAGAAGAGATCAGCACGTTGTTTCCACTTGCAGAAGTGGATCCTTTGACGGAGTCGACATCCTGAAACAAACAACACTTTTAAATTAATTTCATCAAGCGGAGCGGATATACAAAACGCGCAACATCAGTTCTTAACATACCAAATGTTATAAAAACTAGACAACAACATATTTTCAGGATCACTTTAAAACAACAAAGTATACCAGCTGAATTCATCATAATTAACAGGTGCCCAATACAATATTATTGCAATACGCGATCTGTTAATTTGTTCACAACTTGTCCCATATCACCAAGTGGAACCCCTTAGGATTCTAATGGTTTTCCTTCACGATTAAATGGATCAACCGGTGCCCTCTACACATATTAAGTATCCTACCATATGTCTACTTGACTTTTTACTGATGGTATTTTATCAGTCACGTTTCATGGTTTTTCTATTCTCTTATTATCTTACAGCTAGGAATGTGGTGCTCTTATACACGTCTAAAACCTTAATCATGTATCTGACGAGCCGAATTCATCACATCCCCATCCAAAACCTTAATCATCTCTTTTACACCCTAATCCTGCTGCACTAATATAGCCATTCCTGCACTGGCGTTTCATCTACCGGTGATTCTAGTATTTTTCAAACAAAGAGTGGACGATTCTAGCGTTTGACAAACAACGAGTATATAACATTTCAAATTTATTCTTTCACAAGACATGAGTTAGGCATATCATCAAACACATTACATGCATCGATTCAGTTATCAATTATTATAAATTTACTAACCTCTAGCTAGTTAACTAATTTAATAACTGATTTGGGTTTGGCATATCATCAAACACCTTATATGCAACAATTTTAAACAACTAACAACAAATTAAAGTAATTAACTAACAATGAAAAACAACCTCTATTGAAGGTTTGTTAAGCGCTTGTGAGATTGGCAGTTGAGATATGAAGTTTTATTGGAGATCTGAAGTTTATCAGGTGAGGACGTTTGGTGAGTTTGAGCATTTTGTTAATTAGGGAATGAATTCACAAGAGTATTTTTGGGTTATGTGTAGATTTTTATAAGAGCACTTAAAGCACTTACAACAATAACACCAATAACACCGTCCACGTCAGCATCACATCAGCTTTAACATTTAACATTAACATCCCAAAAAACACTCACAACCATAACATCCCAATAACACCAATAATATTTCATATTTTCAATTTCAACCCCTAAACTAAAACAAACACTTCATTTATTAAACTAAAACAAACATTTCATTAAAACTAAAAACATATTACAATACGAGATTAAAAAAAAATACAACGAAATAAAAAATAAAAATAAAATACAACGAAATTAAAAAAAAAAAACTCACCGCAAATAAAACGTTACAAAAATTAAAGGAAATGCGAGAATACGATCTATCTTGGCGAGGTTTCAAGTTATATTTTGCGATGATTCGATCTTTTTTCGCATTGATCCACTGCGCACCATTGGATCTTGCCCTCGAGAAGCGTCATCAAAACTTATCTCTTCCAACCGGTTATTGTGAGATCTTTTTCTGCCGCTGACCTCGACACGCCGCCGGAGACTTCTCGTTTCATCTGAAACTCGTTTGCCATAGTTTCGTGAAATAAGTCGACGAGCTCGTTCCTCCGGTGCTTGTTCCCCGACTTGTTGTAGTCTCGGATCTTGGTTTCTTGGTAGCACGTTTCTTTCCCATGGGGCGAGGTTGTTCATCTTGACCAAACAAAGCCTCGTTTGTTTCGCTGGGACTTCGCGGTTAAATCAACCGGTTCCGTGTTCCATTTCTTATAATGACGCAAAACCTCCCAAGCGCCTTCGAGACTAAAAGTCGATCCCTTGGTTTCCTCACGATACCATTGCTTTGCCCGTTGCATCACATCCACCACTTTCCCGCTTCGTTGATCCCGTTTCGCACGTTTGTAATGAGAGTTGAACTTTGTGCATATGTCGTTCAAAGTTTTCCACTTGCTTGATAGCATGTCCTTGTTGCGCCGTTGAAAGTTGTTTTATTGAACTTATTTCGCACCCGATACCAAAACGTATCCCCGGTTGGCACTTTCCAACTTCTGGATCCTCCCAAACTATGTAACATGTTGCAAGTAATGCTTCCTCTCCGGAGTCCAACGTCGCGTTAACAACAACTTCCTCTTCATCGAATCAACGGTTCGCTCGGGTCTTTGGATTTTTTGATTTTCGCTTAACACGACCTTTTCCTTTTTGGAGGAGACGTTGGTGTGTCGGCAACATCATGTGTTTCGGTTGTGATTGTTGTGTGAATTGTAGGTTTTGAAAGTTGGAGTTTAAGGTGTTTTGTTGGTTTTGTTGTTGCCAATACAGAAATGCTTGATGTTGTTGATACATTTCTTTGCTCGATAAGCCTAGGTCGGGTTTGAAGATGAACCCGCGTTCGGGTTAGATGATGAACCCGGGTTTGACGGATTCCACCCACCAAATGAGAAGATTGTAGAAAGTATCGTCGTTGCCTCCCGACATTGTTTTTTTACAGTTAATTGAAGTTAAAAGATTGAGAGTATGTAGAGGATTTAGTAGTGGAAGTGTGAAAAGAAATGGTGTTTTAATTGGGTATTTATAGTGGTAAAAAAAGGTTTTTGAATTTTTTTTTTTTTTTTAAACTAGCCGTTTAGGGTAGTTTTTGAAAAAAAAATTGAAAAATAACGGCTAGTAGCCGTTTAAGGGTAGTAAAATGTAAATTTTTTGAATTTTTTTTTTTTTTCTCTAACTTGCCAAAGCAACGCGGGCCTCTTTTCCTCTCTTTAACGCCGAACTCACAACGGGAGCAACTGCTATAACACCGTTATTAGCTCTTTAACGCCGTTATGGCGTTACGATTGGTAGTGCTCTAAGAGAAAATTTATTAAATGAACTTTTTATAGTAGTAGTTTACGAATTTGAACTTCGCCTGTGAAATTTTTCAAAATGAAATTTTTAATATTATCCGTTAGATGATTAGTAGATTAGTTTCTAACCATACACGTGTATAAAAAGAGTGTTGTGCGAGTCATGGGCGAGTCTTGAGTAGGGCGATGGTTGGGCGAAGTGTTGGGCGAGTATTGAAGCTAGGGATATGAGGGTGGGCAAGGGAAGCAAGGTCTGGGCGAGGAAGCCAGGCGAGGGGAGCTGGGCGAGGGGAGCAAGGTCTGGGCGAGGAACTAGGCGAGGAAAGCTGGGGTCTTGGCGAGGAAGATGGGGTGTGGGCGTAAACACTTCATTGTTTTAAAGTAAAGAAAGTGATAGCAAAATGGATAGCAAACTAGTCACGTGGACAGCCATGCAAAAAGTGCATGTCATAGGTGTTTGCGTTGAAAAACTGAACATTGAATACATAAATAATTGGAATTTTAGAGTTATAATAAAAAGCATTTCTTGGGCGTTTCAATTTACTATAAATTGTGAAACAAATGTTAACTTGGGCGTTTGATTTATTATCTGGGCGAGTAAACATTTGTTTGAGCGATTATATTTAATGTTTTGGATGGAAAGTAGGCGAGTGAGTTTTTGGTACGAGTAAATGAGACAAATGAAAAGATGGCAATGACATATTTGGTTCATTTTCGTAAAAGGTAAAAAAAAATTTTGAATCAGTAAAATCACTACCTATATAGATTATTTAGGTAATTGGCTTTTTTTATAAACTATATATAACTATGCAGCCATATTATTTTGTGAAACTTTTTTACTTAGATATTTAACATAATAAAAAGCTAAAGTCACTTACATATTTTTATTTATCTCTCTAGTAATATTATGCAAAAGTGTGTGTTAGACATAACATCAACTTGCACTTTTAAAATTTGTAGATAAAACATAGAATTTATAGGTAAAATAATAAATCTACTAAGGCGAAACCTTGAGTTTTAGGTGGGTCTCTTTTAATGGTTCGGGTCCTAGGATCTGCCTGTTTAGATGGTTTAACTCGATTGTCAGATTTTAAGTGTGGTACCGTTCTTTAGAAAAAAATAATAAAAAAAAAAGAAAGGAAAAAAAATCTACTCATACTTCTTAAAATGAGTACGTAAATTTATAGTTTTTCTTCACACTTTTAAAAAGCGTGAGTAAAACAATAGACTTTTACTCATACTTTACAAAAAGTGTAGGAAAAGCTTCATATATCCTCACACTTTTTATAATGTGTAAGCAAAATATACACTTTTGCTTACACTTTTCAAAATGTGTGAATAAAACTTAAACTATGCTCACACTTTTTCTAAAAGTGAAAGTATATGTGGACTTTTGCTCACACTTATTACATGTGTCACTAAAAAAAATGTCACTAAAAGACCTTTTTTTGTAGTGACCACTCTTAAAGTTTAATTTTCATAAAAAGCTTTGAACTTTTAGTCTTTTACACTCAACTATTTACTATTTATAAAAAAAGAGTAAATTACACCGTTTGTCCTTATGGTTTGCGTTGACCGCAACCTTTCGTCCTTTGACCAAAACAAATGTGCCTTTCGTCTTTAAGTGGCAAACGTTATGCATCGTTCGTCCTTCCCACTAACGGATCTCAGTAACTCTCGTTAAGTCACATTTATGTGGGGGTATTTTTGTCTTTTCAAGTCTTCAAATGAGGGTAAAGTTGTCATTTTGCCTTTATGAATAACCTTTATATTGATATCCCCTCTTCTTTCTTTATCATCTTTACCCCCAATACCTTCTCCTTCACCACCACACTCCAAAATTGTACAAATTTCACCCCATTTCAACGATTCCAACTTCCTTATAGCTTATTTTTTTTAGAGTAAACTACACCATTCGTCCTTGTGATATACGTTGACCATCAAGTTTCGTCCTTTGACCAAAAAAATTGCACCGTTGGTCCTTAACTGCGAAACGTTAGTCATCGTTGGTCCCTCACCCTAACTGGTTGGACTAACGGGCGTTAAGCCTTGTTAAGTGGAGGGTATATTTGTCTTTTCCCACCCACTATGAATTATTTCATCTACCTTTCATTTCAATCTCATACCGAAACAAAAAACACACACCAACACACACCAACTGCAACCTTGAATAACACAAAAATGGTGGTACCCATGGGGTATGTAATACGAGAATCACAAGTTGAGTTTGATCCAAATGTAGCTTATGGTAAGTTTTCTTATTTTTTGCAATTTTTTGTTTATCTAAAGTCTTGTAACTGATACTCTGTTTTTGTCGGGTTAATTTGATCCAATATTGAATAAACCCTAATAAACCCTAATCATAATTTTTTTTCAGCTGCCATACGTACTGTGTTTTCAATAAGGGTACATTATGGAGGCTCTTTCACTGTAGCACCTGATAGGAGGTACATTAATGGCTTTTCAAATATTGTAGATGAGTTAGACTCGATGAGTTTTCTCGTGCATGAGATGGATGCCATTGTAGAAGACTTAGGTAATGATGGCCATAAAATAATGTTTTATCATTTTCTTAAACCTGATGGTGATTTAGATAGTGGCCTACAACCTTTAGCCAGTGACCAAGATGTTCTTTTTTTGGCAAAATATGTTGAAGAAGGTCACAAATTCATTGAAATATATGTTGAGCATGAAAGAACAATGGCTGACCTTTATTTTAATTCAAAGATGAAAACAAAGGGGTTTTGATAGAAGAGTTAGATGAACCAAGTTTGTCCAAAGGGTATTACACCGTTGTTAGGAAATGCATTAGAGATGAGAATGCAGGCAATGTAGGTACACAAAGTAGTGTCAATGTAGGTCAAGGTAGTGGTGTCACTAAAGATGTAGGTGAAGGTAGTGCTGCTAAGGTTGTACCTAGTCAGGGAGATAGTCAATTTGTGAATGATTTTTATTCTTCTTATGACCCTTATGAAGCTTCACAAGACCTAAACCTTGATCCTTTTGCTGATTTAGATGATATGTTAGAACATGGACATGAAAATGTTGATTTAGATCTAAATAGTATGGAAAATGTTACATTAGATGTTGATAATATGGATGATGTAGAGAATGAAACCCGTGTTTCTAGTGAGGATAGTGAAGGGAATCGGACTCGATTCTAGTGATGATGATAGCCAGGATAGTGATTACATTATGGATGAAGAAAACTATGTTTCAGAGGTTGATGTTGACATGGAAGACTTCCGTTGCAACATTGATGAAACTGTTGAGTTTATGGGATGTAGGAATAGAGATGAAATATCTGATAATGAAGAAGCACAAGAGGATATAGAAGTTATGGATGATTATTTTGAGAGTGCTTGGATGAAGAAAATGAACTTGATAGGTTGAGAAAAGGAAGTTGAAACAGTTAGGAAAAGGCACATGCTTCAACCCAGGTGTACAAGACATACTTTTATGTGGGGACAGAACTTTGGAAACAGGGAACAAGTAAAAGACCTAGTTAAGGAGCATTCAATTGAAACAAGGAGGGAACTTAGGATGGAAAAAAATGATAAGGAAATAATGAGGGTTGTCTGCAGGGGTATTATACCAACTTTGCCCACATGTGAAGTCGGTGTAATGGGCTTGATAATGGGCGGATAATGGTTCGAGTAGCTTAATGCTAGTCCATCAAAAAGACAAAAGAGAGAATAATAAATGGTGGAAAACCTAAAAGTAGGAAAGAGGATGATGCCAATAAATGTCCCCGGGTGTTGCTAGTATCCAAAATAAAAACGATGATACATGGCGGTGAAAACTCATAGATCTATTCATAAGTGCTTACAATCCATAAACAATTTGTATGCCACATCAAAATGGTTTGCTAAAGAACTTGTTGAGCAACTCCAATCAAACCCTAACATACCGTGAGTGCAAGAGCAATTACAAAGGAAGCACGAGTTATCGTTTCGAACAAAAAGCATTGAGCAAAGTCGAGGTGAAAAGAAAGTTAGAGGTGATTATACTCATCAATATAAGATGCTCAGAAGTTATGCATTAGAGTTGATGGAAGCCAATCCAAACACGACTGTGAAGATTCAGTCTGGTGCAAGCCGAGCGATCATACATGTCCAACAAGGGTTTTTAAAAGAATATATGTGTGCTTAGGGCCTTTAAAAGAAGGATTCAAGGCTGGATTGAGAGAAATACTTGGACTAGATGGGACATTCATGAAGGGTCCATTCCCGATCAATTACTACTGCTGTAAGTGTTGACTCAAATAATGGGATTTACCCTTTGGCATATGGGATTGTGGAGACTGAAAACACAGATTCTTGGACATGGTTTCTTTCACAATTGGGAGATGACTTGGACCTTTATAGAAATTCCAATTTCACATTTATTAGTGATGACGAAGGTATGATTCTCTTTTCACATTTAATGCTTTTTATATGATGTAAATTATCTGTTTGTAACATATGTCTGATTATTTGTGGTAGGGTCTTATTCTTGCACTTGCAAAGTTGTTTCCCTGCTCGAAACTGATTTTGTGTCAAGCACATTCATGAAAATATGAAGTCGCAATGGGTGGTGCAGCTTACAAAGACATGTTATGGAAATGTGCCACAAAGAACAAGAGTGCAAGAGTTTCACTTGCAATGGATGAGTTCAAAGCATTTAGCCAGCCTGCTTATGAGTGGTTATTGAAGATTCCACCTCAAAGATGGACAAGAAGCCATTTCTCATGTATGCACTAAATTATTTAAAATAGGTTCAAGGAGTTGCATTAAGATAGGTGATACAAAACACATTATTTTAGAGCCATAAAAGGCATACATTAAGATAGGTGATATAAAACACATTATTTTAGAGCCATAAAAAGGCATACATTAAGATAGGTGATACAAAACCATGAAAGACCAGTGATAGGTACTAGGTGCTTCTAACCCATCCTTTTCTTTCCCTTCCCATTCCCTTTTGGTTCTTTGCAATTTCAGTTGGTGCAACATAAGGTTTGACACCAAATTCTTCAAGAGTGGCGCTTTGCAGCAACCCTAGAACTTTAGGCCTTGCATCAAATAGAAGCTTTTCAATCTGTTTTTGGGTTAGTGGCTTATCATCATCCTTTGCATTTTTTCTTGGTTCAACATAATGTGAGCTTGAGCCCACCTTTGGTTGATAAAACTCTAGCTCATCGTGGTACTACATACGCAATGGAAAATACCACGTCCATGTGTTACCACGAACATCATCGTAGTTTGTGCATACTCGATGTATCACCGGAAATGCAAATTACTTCTGAAAAAAAAAACCCAATAAAACATAAGTATGTTTAGCAGATTACTTCTGAAAAAAAAACCAATAAAACATAAGTATGTTTAGCAGATTACTTCTGAAAAAAAAACCAATAAAACCTTTTCTCTTGTTGGAACCCTTGTTTCCTGAACTCATGTTTGCAGCAAGTATAATTAGATGAGGAAGATGTTTGATATGGTTTTGTATTATCCATATGTGCCCTTATATAGAGGTGTGGTAATACATTCATTCATTATTTCGCACAAATGTAGAGAAAGTGTTGCATTGATTCATTATTTGCACAAATGTAGAAAAAGTCTTGCATTGATTCATTGACTGCCACAATGTAGAAAAAGTGAGACAATGCAATAGTAAAATTCATAAAAGTGATTCAATAGTAAAATTCATAATAGAACAGTGAATTGCAATAATGCTACAAAGTCCAAATGTATAACAAGAATTGCATAAAAGTGGCCCAAATGTTTCTGCATTCAGTCCATATACATATTTGAAATTCATTTTCAGTCTTTAACTTAAATTTGAATTTTTAATAGGGAGAGCTAAGACGAGATGTCTGGTGAACAATATGTGTGAAGTTTTTAATGGAAAGCTTGTTGGTGGTAGAGATAAGGCAATCATTTCAACATTAGAGTTTGCAAGGTCTTATCTACTGAAAAGAATAGTTAATGTGAATAAAATGATTGAAAAATGTGATGGTCCACTCACACCTACTGCTACAAAGATTTTGAAGTTGAACTGTGATGAAGCAAGTAAGTATACTGATTACTTGGGGAGGGGTATTTATTATGAGGTAAGTGGTCCATGGAATGATCAGTGTGTGGTGAATGTGGAACAAAGGACATGTACCTGTAGAAAGTGGGAGTTAACTGGGATACCTTGTAAACATGCCATAGCAACCAACCGAATATGGCACTTAACAATCAAACAGTAGGATTACCAGAGGAATGGGTACATCCATGTTATAGGTATGTAATAACTTCTTTTGCTTGTACAATTACTTCATTTACATTGGTGAATTCGGTAGGATTATTAATGCATTTCCATTTAATAGGTCGGATACATGGAAGAAGGTTTACTCATACAAGATCAACCCAATCGAGGTCCATTCATTGGCCTAAGTGTAATGTACCAACAACTCTGCTACCACCAAAACATCAACCACAGGTTGGAAGACCAAGAAAGCAAAGGAGGAAGTCTAGGGCAGAGGTTGATGTGGTGCATATGTCCAAGCATGGCAAGTTGACAAGGATACTCAAAACTGTGACATGTGACAAGTGTGGAAACAGAGGTCACAACTCAAGGAGTTGCACTGGACCAAGAAAATCAAAGTCAAAGGGAGGTGGTAAGAAGAGGAAAACTATAAGTGCTTTTGGGGAAGATGACAACTCTGCAAGAAGACCTAGTGATGGTGATAAAGGTAAAGGAGTTGCATTTGATGATGGAAAGAAGAAGAAATATCAACCAAGGAAGAAAGTTGTTGTTCTTGGTTGATAGTTGTGTCTTTTTATTTATGAATTAAGACTACTAATATGTATTTGGAAATGGTCTTTTAGGATTATCACTTTGTATTTGGTCTGCAAAACGTGATGCGATGATGGGTATTTGGTGCATAACTTTTGATGTACTAGGCCTATTTTGTATGATCATGTCTTGATGTATTAGGGCTACTTTGTATTTGGTGCAAAATGTGACTTTCACTTGTGTGAAGTTTTAACTTAATTGCTTGTCTATCCGGGTCAATTTCGAATGGTAATGGGTCAATTTGAGTTTGGTATTTGGTTTCCATTTGACCGGTCCGTAATGGGTGAATTTGGGTTTAGTAATTGGTTCCATTTGACTTAATTAGTAATGGGTCAATTTGGGTTTGGTAATTGGTTCCATTTGACTTAATTAGTAATGGGTCAATTTGGGTTTAGTAATGGGTCCAAGTTAAACACTTTTTGGTATTTCATTGAACACAAAAAGACTTTTACAAGTGACTTTTACTTGTTTCAGTATCATTCGACACAAAAGAAGAAATTCAACCCAAAATGTAAACCAACAATCGCCTTTCATTCATAGAACCACAAAAGTGGTATGCGTTTACAATCAACTAACTTCCACAAAAGATCTAAATTGACACTTAACACCTAAACACCACAAACGAACCAAACTTAAAATCTAACTTAAGTCAACAAATTTTAAACAACACACATCAACACAAAAGACCAAGAAACATAAAGATACTTCTCCATCCTTGCTCTTTGTTCCTGCAACTCTTGAATTTGTCCTCGATAGTTGTTCAGTGATCTCAATAGTCCGGGTATTATGTTAACAGATCGACCACACATTGGGGATCCACCCAATCAAGGAAAGGGCAATCTGATGCCTATTAAGAAGATTAAACAATAATAGTTAGTTAATAACATCATAAAAGAGATCAAAACCATGTTCTTCCTCACAAACTCAAATGATGCGCACCATATCAGGGCAACCATAAAACCTTCGTCCTGGGTTGATGTTGGTCCATGATGTTCTCACCACTGCTCGTCTTCCACAGTGACAATTCACCATTTCTGTGTTTTCAATTATTGTGAATAGAAGTGTAAATGGAAGAAAGAAAGAAAAATAAAAATTTAGGTGGGATGGGATGGTTATATATGGTGGGAAATGAGAAAGAAAGAAGCGGGAAAAATCTTTAGGGTGGGAAAAGTGGTGTGGGTGGGAAAAGACAAATATACCCTCCACTTAACAAGGCTTAACGCCCGTTAGTCCAACCAGTTAGGGTGAGGGACCAACGATGACTAACGTTTCGCAGTTAAGGACCAACGGTGCAATTTTTTTGGTCAAAGGACGAAACTTGATGGTCAACGTATATCACAAGGACGAATGGTGTAGTTTACTCTTTTTTTTATATATATAAAAACTAAAAACTAGCGGTATTAAATTACTGAAAAATAATATTTTTGCTCAATATATAACATCACCATCTGCATATTATTCTTTTTCTCCATATAAAGCCTGTGATGCAAATGCATTTACATATAGATTGATACTTTTTTTTTTAATTAAAGAGTAAATTACAAAGATTAACAACAACAACAACAACCAAAATCAATCAACACATTTACATATAGATCAATACCTACTTTCTTGATGACACCCTTGTGACTCGATCTATCTTGGCAACAATCTACATCAAAGTTCATCTATCAAAGAGATCCCATGATGGTTTCTTGGGGAAGAGAGAAAGGAGATGGCGATGTATCAAAGGGAAAAAGAAAAGTGGTAATGAAGTTGGATAAAGTGTTGGTGGTGGTGGGGGGCATAAAAAAAAAAAGTTTTGTAGTCGAATTTGTGGTGCTGGGGTGGATAGTGGTGGTAGTTAGATGATGGTGGTGAGTGGTGGCGGGGTCGTTATTGCATCTGTGGCGGCGGCGGGTGGTTTAGCGGTGGTTTGTAGTCGGATCTGTGGTGGTGGGGTGGTTTACGATGTTTGTAGTCGGATTTGTGGCGGTGGGGTGGTTTAAGGATTGTTTGTAATTGGATCTGTGTTTGTGTTTTTGTGAGAGAAGAAGATGATCATATGGATAAAGGATTTTGTAAGTTTTGTGTTTATGTGGAAGTGGATTGGCCACAAACTATATAAGGGGTAGATGAAATGACATTTTTACCCTCATGTGCAAGTCACATGAGGGGAGTTTAAAAGTCAAACTTAACATTGTTTGGTCAAGGGATGAACGACGCATAAGGTTTGCCACTTAAGGACAAACGGCGCATTTTTTTTGTCAAAGGACGAAATGTTGCGGTCAACGCAAACCACAAGGACGAATGATGTAATTTACTCTATAAAAAATTATAATTATTATCTTAACTATGCGATCCACTGCAAAGTGGATAAAATTAAAAAGTTTGTAAAGCCATTTATCTAATGTCACGTGTCTCACACTATTATTTTTTTTTAATATTTTTTATTAGAGGGCATTTTAGTCATTTTGATTTTTTTTTTTAATTTCACCCCAAACTTCAAATGCAAATAACTTAACGATAAATTTTTACAAAAAAACCGATTTCATCATAATTTTTAAAAATTAATCCCTTTAATTTAGTATTTTTAATATATGAATCGCAACCTTTTTTTCAACTTTTTAAGTGAGTGTTGATTTTCTTAAAATTTTCCGCATTTTCGGCTTTAATTTTGTCTAGTTAAAAAGGTTGAATTATGCAAAAACTTAAAACACGAAAGTTGTAGCTTTTTGGCCATTTTTTACCCAGAAATTTGAATCACTCAGATCCGATATGATATGAGTGAGATATCGCATGTTAAAGATGATGTCTTAGTCATATTTAGTGCACACAAAGTGTTTGATAAAATGCCTAAAAGAGAATTTTCTTATAAAAGTACTTTTAAATGCACAAATTGGTGTATTACAATTAGCGGTGGCAATCGAATCGTGTTCGTGTTAACCTATTCGGGTTCGCGTGTTGGCGGGTTAGTATAGCCTTTACCCAAACACGACCCATTTATTAATCGTGTCAAGAAACTCAACCCTAACCCAGACCTGCATAACACGTGTAACCCATTTGTGACCCGTTTAACCCATTTAAGTAAATAGTTCAAGCAGTGAATAAAGTTGGTGGTTGGTCGATTTAACTAGTTTATACGCAAAAAATGATATAAGGATCTAAAATATGATTAGAATAACATACAAATAACTATGCGATAATTTTCTGAATTACAACGTCAATTTTCATGATATCTAACGTATAAAATTATAATTCACTCATACTAAGTAAATAACAAAATACATTTAATCCACATCCAACATAAAAACTAGGTTATATATTTTATTTTTAAGATCTTATATACTTAAACGGGTTCACGGGTTGACCTGTTTAATACTTACTCAACCCAAACACGACTCGTTTATTAAACGGGTTAGACGGGTTGACCCGTTTTTTACCCAAACCTATTTATCCTCAACCCAAACATGTTTAACTTCGTGTCGGGTTCGTGTCGTTTATCGTGTCGTGTCGAGAATTGCCACCCCTAATTACAATACATCTTTTGTAATTTTTGTTACTTTTAGCTTTTTTTAACTTATGAACAGACTAACTGATGAACAACAACCAACTGATGAACACTGTGACCTTAACTAATGAACATTGTGACCTTAACTAATGAACATTGTGATTTTTTTTAGACAACTGATGAACACTATGATTTGATTTGGAAAATTGATAAACCGATGAACAAAACTTGTATTAATGACCAAAGTATACGATAAACAATGTTTTTTACTGATGAACAAAATTAAAGAAAACTAATGAACAAAATAAAAAAGAACTGATGAACAATACTTTTTATTGATGAACAAATGAACTGTTTTTTTTATTGATGAACAATACTTTTTATTGATGAACGATATTTTTTGTTTCAAAACTGATGAAAGTTGTTACATTTTTTATTTAAAAAAGTTAAACCACAAACATAAAGTGACACCTATTTACCTTTTCATTTCACTTTATCCACCACAAAAATATGTTTCTTGTAATATAGTCACCACACAAAATTCATAGACATTATTTAAATGTATTTTGGTACACCAAGAGAGTATGCATATACATTTCAACCTATCATATCTTTCTTTTTTTATTAACATAAGTAAAACGATCGTGACTACTAATAAACAAGAGTAAAACGGTTAGTTCTTATTCATCAGTTATTATTGTTAATCACCTCATCAGTGTTGAACAAGATTATTGATGAATAAAGACTGATTGATGAACAATACTAACTGATGAACGGTATTAACTGATGAACAAAATGTACATTTATAAAAAATAAAAATAAAAAATAAAATAAAAAAACCGATTAAATACATTACTTTTTGAATCTTACATTAATAAAATGATTAACAATACGTTGTGGTACAAAATTTAGAGCATTTAAGGCAATTTTAACACTAAAAATCTAAGCTAAACATTTCATCAAACACGTTTGACCTAAAATAATTTAAAAAAAAATAAGGTAGTTGACTGAATCTCATCCAACGATAAAGATTACTTTTTAGACTTTGCAAATTCATGTGACTTTGCAATGAATCCGGTACCATTATAATAATCGAGCACACATAAACACAAACGCAACATAAATTTTTAATTTTTAGTTCACTACTACAAAAACAACCTTTTAAACCTCTTGTTTTGATTGTAACCGGTCCTTTTGTAGAAGGTCTTTATAGGAAGGTCTAAAGCCCCTTTTCATAGTAGTGTTAGTATTAAATATTATGAGTTTAAGATTTGTTTAGAGTAATTGTATATCATTACATTGTACATAACTAGCTTTTAACCTCGTGCATACATTGCGTTCTTAAATGAGAACCTTTTATAAAGTTATGTAAATGATCTTATAGTTATATAAATATAATTCTCATACACGTGCTGGATTTTACATAAAATTTTTACTATGAATTAATATCAGTTAATGCTTTGTATAGATTTTTGTTAGACGAATGATTTGACTTTGTTTAACTGACATGATGTTGAGGTTGATGTTATTTAAATTTGACTGTTGATATAATGTTTTAGACATTATGCGTGTTTAATAGCACATAATGACCTTTGAAACAATATTTTCGTGAATATCTTTATTTAAACTTTAAAGAGGAATACATGTGTCATTCTTATATATACAATCTCGTGTGTTTTTTTTATCTCATGCGTGGGGTCGTGCCTTTGTTTTGATATTCGTATTCCCGTGAATAATAATTTTAGCCTTATGTCATTTTTAAACCCATGTACGCGCGAGTTAAACTTATAAAGAAGAATCACATGAGTCATTATTGGACGTGGATTAAAAAAAAAAAAAAAAAAAAAACTACTTTTTAGGATATTCTTATTTAATCTCATAAAAAGGAATAACATGAGTCATTCGTTATTTCATTTACATGCCACAATATCCGTGCTTTTATTTTGATATTTATTATTTCGTGCAAATACGTTAATTTAATATATAATGATAATAATATATATATAAATAATAACAAAATATGTGTTTTAACCACTCAGAGATGTCCTAGTAGCGAAAGGGCTTGTGAGTTGTGGCTAACAACATCATTGATCATCAAATAATTAACTTTTCAAGTTTGCATATAACTAAGTAACCCATAATCTTCTTAAACTTAAATTTGGGGTTGGATATGTCAGCTCTTTACGTTTTTCTGGTTTTATAGAAATGACCATATGACATTTTGTCCATCAAATACCTCCTTTCTAATTTCTAGTTGCTACGATAAATTATAAAGGGGTGTTTAGTTAAACTAATGAAAACGAAGCAAACAAAAGTTGGAAGATATTTCAAAACAACAATGCATTTCGAAATCTGCAAACCCACAAATCCTGCAGGATTTTGCAAAATCACAGATCCTGTAAAGGTATGTGGATTCGTGTAAGTCTGTGAACATTTCTTCTCTACCTATTTAAATAAGCCATTTTGTTATCTTTCAACTCACCTCTTGCAAACATATCTCAAAAATTGCTAAAAGCTTTCATTCATAATATTATTTGATAATTATCTTGTTTTAATTCATTCAAAGTGATCCTTAATAGCAAGAGAAGAACACAATAAAAAGGTTAGTTCTACCCAGTTAGGCCTCGATATTTAGCTTAGTATCGGTAAAATTGTAAGCAACGTTGAACGGTTTTCTCAGCCAAGAAGGGGGCTTGTTCAATTAGTGAAGTAACTCTCGAGTAGAAATTCGAGGAATGGAGTAGGGCGAAGAGAAGTTTCGTGACTAAACCACTATAAATCCCCGTGTTTTGTTTGATACTCCTTTACTTATTTTGTTGCATTTATTTATATACGAGGCTTTCAGACTTATGCGATACACGGATTATGTTGTTGAGTAACTAACTAAATTCACATTTGATTCACACAACTTTTTGTACCATGTTCTTGAGTAAGTGAGTAAATTGTCAATTTTGCCTTTCTTTTTAAATTAAACATGTTTTGTAGTACTTTTTACTTTTGGCATGTGAAATTTTTAGTACGTAATTTGATTATAAAGATGACAACGTAAATTTCTAGTAAAACTATAAAGAATAACAATATAATTACTAACCTGATAATATGTGAGACCGATTTTTTATTGCATCTTTTAGGTTGACATGCTAAAACATGACATCCAGAATATTCTAGAAATTATAAAAAATTAAAATATAATTATTAACCTAATAATATATGAGTTCAACTTTTTTTTAACAATTTACACACCTTTAATGTTAGACATGTGAACTTGTATACAAATTTTGCATGTAAATTCACGATAGTAGGATTTCTAAAAACAAAGCATATATACGAAGAGTAAGGATCAAATGAGAAATAATAGTAAAATGAGAAGAATGAGAAGTAACCACAACCGCACATTTCAGATGCATCTACAATAAAAGATGCAACTCCCATGAATTTCTCTTTATTCATTTGAAATGTGTGGCTAAGACTATTTCTCATTCTTCTTATTATATTTTCTCTTCTCACTAGATCTACACCCTACCTATATACGAAATCAAACTTAAACTTCTTTTTACTTTCTTATAGACAAACTTTACCATCAAATTAAGAACAATTATGTACATAAAATAAACATTGTGACAAAATTTAAACAACAAAATACACATCAAAATTCACATTACATAAATTCTAACTATATAATTTACCTACAAATTATAAAAAACTTTACCAACAAATTAAAATAAAACTACAAAATATACAAATAAATCTGCATAACAAATACACAAATTTTACATAAACTTTATAACAAATATTTTATAAAATTTATAACACAACTTGCCTAAAAGTTTATATCAAAATTTTGTAGTAGAAGATAGATAACCATAATATTGGTAAAAATTCGAATTTCACTTTTCAGCCCATGACTTAATCGGATTAAAGTCGAGTCCATCATCTGACAACCCAAATTCAACTCATTCGGTTATAGACTTATAGCCAAAAGCAGTCCAACCCACCAATTCTAATATCCGGTATTATGACCTCTTATCCTTTACAGCTCTTGAAAACCGAACACATATGTTTGGCACACAATATTATGAAGAAATTATGCTTATTTTTTTAAAAAATAAGCTACTTAAAAAATAATCCTTGTTTGGCAATATAACTTATAAAAGATTATAAGAAAAATAATCTTCCATAATCTCTTAAAATAAAAAGTTACTTCATGTAGCTTATAAAAATAATCTCTTTTTATAATCTTTTTCAACAAAGAAGATCGTATCATCGGTACGCATCAAAGACGCAAAGACCAACACAATCTATTTTTGCCAAACATACATACTATTGTATATGAATGTTTGTTATCGAACAAATATTTACTCTATATGGCTTCGAACAGATATTTACTCTATAAAGACGATCTCGGGTAGGTGATGTTTTATTTTCGGTTATGTATTACTTTGATCGAAACAAAGGATGAATTTAAACAATATTGTTTTTGTTCGTCCTTTAACATTTTGAATAACAAAAAGAACTTTGATCTACATAGATCGATGATGATTTTTGTTTCTTTCGTGATTTGATCTTTAAAGGTATATGTGTTTGTCGTACCACACGAAAACGAAAACGAAAAAAATGTATGAGATCATTAGTTTTTTTTTTTTTTTTTTAGTTCGACTGAGTAGCGGTTGTAGTATTGTGTAGAGATGGGTTATGATAGTTTTGAATTTGTTGTTGAAGGTTTTTGATGTTGTGACAGTGTGATTAAAGGATTACGAAAAGATAAGATCTATGAGGATTACTGAGATCATTATGATTTTTTTTTTTTTTTTTTTTTTTTTTTTAGGATAGAAATACATGATGGTGGTGAAGAATAGTTCAAAAAAAATGTGGTGAAGATGATGATAGTTTTACTTATAATCTTTAAAAATTCAACTAAAAAGTCATATTTAAAGACTTATTGATATAATCACGATGCTTTGTGTGGAAAACTAGAAGGGGTTGAATAGTTTTACCAATTTAAAACTTCCTTTTAAATATTTAGATCGACTTATGTCAATCTATTTGATTGTTTATGTTGGACGTTGATAGATAGATATATAAGCGTGTAATGAAAGATAAAGAGTAAGAAGCACATCACCACAACACAAGTTATTTATAGTGGTTCGGCTTCAAGGACACCTTCCTTGCCCTACTCTCACTCCCAGTCACCTACTCGAGTTCGTAAGCCTACACCAACTCCTTGTGGCGGAGAAGCCTTCACAACGTCGCTTAACCTTTTTTCGGTACAAAGCTAAATACCGAAGTTCTTTCACACAAAGCGAACCACACCTAACACAACGTCGCCTACCCTTTATACGGTGCTAGGCTAACCACCGAGTTCTTTCACACCTTAGGAGAACTAATCCTATCACAACGTCCCCTTTATTAGGTACTAGGCTAAGCACCTAGTTCCATTACTATGGAGCTAACTACTCCCCACGACACAACACCTAATCTCAAGGAGATCTACTCCTTGTTACAACACCATCAAGGATATCACCATCCTTGCAAATAAACAAATACTTATATGTATAACGATGCACCTCATCGATTATACGACCTATGCATTTCTTCACAAATGCTACTTGATTTGATTCTTTGGCATCCTTCACTAATGCCTTTGACACAACGCTTGGCACCCCTTCACTAATGCCTTCGTCTTGACACCTTTAGCATCCTTCACTAATGCTTTGACGGATGATGATCTTTCACTAATGCTTTCATCTTGACACTTTCGGCATTCTTTACTAATGTCTTCAACCCAACATCTATGGAGAAAGGAAGAACTATCAACAAGAGAACCTTAGTAGTCTTGATGATGACGAAGCATAGCAACTCATGGACTTGAGCTTGCACGTCTTCAAGAAGTGGTGATCTCTCCTTTAAGAGGAACCTAGAAGATCACACAAAACAAAAGACAAACTACATAGATCACTTAGATCGAGGTTAGAGGTTAGAATACTTTGGGAAGTATGTGTATAAAGTGATGCATAGAGAGGAAGAAATGGCTCTCTTTATAGAAAATTCTCTGTTCCGGATCCCACGGATCCCTTCCACTTGGGATCCGGCTAGCACAAAGCCAGGGATCCGTGGAACGCTCCTCTTTGCCCATGGGTATTTTTGGTTATGGGTCATGGGTCATGGGTCATGGGTTATGGGTTGATCCATGGTTTTCTTTCTTGATTCAATGAACTTGGTTAAGTGGTATATATAAAACCATGGATTATGGGTCAATACCATTTGCTAGTTTTTATCCATTTTAGTATTTACATGTTTTTACCTATTTTAGTATTTACATGTTTTTACCCATTTTAGTATACTTAGTTTAAGTATATGTTAACCCAATATGTAAACACTAGTTGTTGTACATATGTATCATGAAATCACTTAGGCTTGTTTTTAGTGTTTTATGTGAAAACGTAAGTGTGTTAGAAAACTATTAACTCAAACTATTTACGTACTTTATTTGTTTCGTTAAAATGATTTTACGTTTTGTTATCGACAAAACATTAGAAGATCGTAAAATATAAATAAACGTTTTTACGGCTTATTTGTATTAACACTTTGTATTCTTTTGGGTCCTAATGAAACGATCAGTGTAACCCCAAGATGGTTTTTATTCCAAAGAACACTTCATATTCACCTTCATTACATTCAATTGTGAGCTCGTGTAGAGCTTTGGCATGTTTGTACCTTACATTTTTTTTACACATTAACACTTACACAATAAATTAGAGGACTGAATCTTTATATATATAAGATATTAAATAAATATAACAATGATTGTTATATTGTTTAAAAAGGTTTTGACCCGCACCGACCCAGTTAATTTTCTGCCATCCGATTGACCCAAGTGGCACTGTTGAAATTAGATTGACCTGTATGTATTTGGACCCACCCCAAATGAGCCCTCTTTACCCGCTGCTTATCCATTATCCTCCTCACAGATCCTTCCAGATCTTCCCAGAGCTCTATAGAAATTTCCTAAGCCTCTCATTCTTCTTCTCGCAAACTCAAATATCTTCACCAAAAAACGCACACTAATTTCATCATCAAAAACCAAATACTTTCCCACGACAACACAAACTAAAACACCCATGAATCAATTGAAATCTTTAACTCCGAAATAAGCTGCGGGATCATTAAAACCTTCACAGCAGGTATATAATCATTCATAAAATGAAAGAATTGATAAACCAACTAACTTTTACTTTGTTTTTTTTTTCTTCAGATTTTATTAGTGATTTGGGTTCTTTTCAAGAGGTGCCGATTCATGCATTTGGGGTCTCAATTGCATTGGTAGTATGATGGCGGCGGGCATCCGCATAGTTCGTTAAAAATAAAGGTATTTTTTACTCCAAATTTCCACCATCAAAACCTCAAATCAAAGCATAAAGTATCTAAGGTCAGAAGTTTATTCTAATTGTTGCTATGTTAATATGTTTTTATGTTTTTGTGTTTTCTTAAATCTCTGGTTTTTACGTTTTTTTTTTTATATGATTTGTGGTTTTTTTATCACTCGTGCAAGAAAATGAAACTTTTGGGTTCGTGTATTCTTTAAATGGTTTTTTATGTTTTTGTGAAAAAGATGAAATCTTGGTGCCTAAATAGACTGATTACGATTTGTGTTGAAAATTTTGAGATTTGTTGTTTCGTAATCGTAGTAATTAGTTAAATTTGATTATTTGTTATGATTGTGGGTTTATTGTTGATTTTTGGATAGAAGTTGAAATCATACCGTTGTTGTTGTTGTGGCAGAGTTTATGGAGTAGTGTTCATAGGTTCTTCGACATATTGTTGATCGAAACTTCATTCCGGTCATGATGCTATGACTGATCTTATTAGGTAATACAGATTTCTGGTTAGGGTAGTAGCATTTACAGAAGTTATGGTTAACATAAATCAATTTTAAGCTCAATTTAGTTTTATCAAATGAGCATATAAAGGAAGTTAGTGTTACATCTACAATCATCAGGTGTGTGTAGCATCAACAGGTTGAAAATTTTGAGCCTGTATATAATATACTCCTTTTTTTTGGCAGGTTAATGGTGAGAATGAACGGTCATTCGGGTTTTGCATCATCATAGCGTTGACTTAGGTTACCTAAAAGAAAGGAAAAAACATATGGTAATAATAAAGTTTTTAAGTGAGAGTGACACATAAAGGCAACGTTACTAATGTTGCCACTGTTTATCCTTTTAACTCGAGAAAGTCGAGTGACATATGTGGTATCATAAGTTTAAGTTTTTCTTTTGATTTTGGGGGAGAAATTTGATTTTGATCTTGCCTTAAGAAATTGTTGGGTGTGCGTGTGTTTGTGTTTAATTTTGTAGGTTTTTTGAATTAGGGGTTTCGGTTGGCTGTAGAATTATGGCGTATTTTGATTTCACTTGGTCCCGTTAAGAAGGCATATAAAGACTAGAGAAGCAGCCTAAATATTGTAGTTGATTGGGAAAATCAAGGCTTCCACTTTATGTTATTCTGATTTGGGGGGAGTATGTTTGGGTAACCAAATATTCTTGGAACATAAAAAACCATGTTGATTCACTGTAAGGTAACAAAACAGAGAATCCAAACATTATAAACTGAATATCGTGACTTTAAGTCAGAAATTATCATATCATCACTTCCATTGTGACCTTTTGAATGATATATGGTGTAGGCCTTTTTGATGATGCTTTCAGACTATCACCTGTATTTGCGGACATACGAGAATACAATGATAAGTATGTTTTTGGCATGCACAGGATCAAACCATCGACTGGTCAAAAGGTAACACATATTAATCGTTGTACGATACCAGGGAAAAGATAACAAGTGTACACCAACTATGTACGATGTTATTAGCAAATTACCATGGAAAATATAACACATGTACACCAAATCTGAATAAAAAGGTTCATGATCGTCCTTTTTCTGTGGATTAACATTAAACAAAAAAGAGATCCAAAGAAAACGAAAGCGACACCAAATCAAAGAAAAAAAAACCTCATCAAGATCCAAGTGCAGGTTAAGATCATCACATGTAGTAGGTTTTACAAAGATCTGTGGTATCAAGAGAAGTTGAAACGAATATAGATCAATAGATTTTACACAACAAGAGAAGTTGAAACGAATACAGATCAGCAGATCTGTAGTAGGTTTTACAAAGATGTGTGTGTGTGTGTGTGTGTTTTTTTTTTGTATTTCTATGTGTGTGTTTTGGTAATGAAGTTTTTGTCTTATACACTAAGTTTGTGGTGTATTTGGTTGTAGAGAAAGAAAACCAAATTGATGCTAAAGTGTCGGTGATGAATGTGGTTTTGTAGCTTCTTTCTTGTTAGACCCGTATCCCGGATACAAATAGGCCCCACCTTAGATGAAATTGACCAAGGTTTAACGTGATTGGTTAGTCAACGAATGTTATATTGTAGTCAACCCGATAGTCAAATTAATAGTCAACAAATGTTGTGTTATAGTTATTGAAAGTAGAGGGACCTAAGTTGCTATATTGTAAAGTTGTTATAGAAGTATTTAGTAACCCAAATTATAAAGAATGGGACTTGAGGGACCATTTATGTCAAATGGCAAAATATGCCATCTACAAATGTCTGGATCTGGACCCTTCTTCACTTATCATCATATTTTCCAGAAATAATAAGAGTGTGGTATGTGTCGAGATAGAGAAAATGAGGGAAAAAGGGGAAATGGTCTTGAGGCCAAATTGATGAAGAATTAAATGTGTTGTATAAAGTGTTGAAGCCTTAATAATGATCTTTATGAAAGTAAGTATTCAATTTGTGAATTAATTATAAATTAAAAGTTAGGGTTCTTATACCCAAGATTGGGGTTTTGGGTAATTGTGTTTTTAAACACTAATTATGATGTTATAGTGTAATTGGGCAAAACCCCTTTGGTTGAATTGAAGGAAGATGGGTAAATTTGGGATATGATCATTATATGATCATGTAAATAATTAAAGAGTTATAGTAATGATGGGATGACCTTATTATGGGTTAAAGTTGAGTAATTTATGGGTTGAATCATCATATAATCAAAATATGATTATATAATGATTAGGGGTTGTTTATGTAATATTGTTATAGACATTCGATTATGTACTAAGTGCATGTTATAATTATGTAGTTAAGATGTTAGCTATGGAAAGTATTGGATGATGATATTGATGAAGATGGTGGTGATATAGTGATAGCTTAGCTTGGAATCAAGGTAAGTAAACCGGTTATAAGTTAATGTTATATGGATTTCAATGCATTATGTGTTATGTGATGTTATGTTAAGGACATGGTATGACATGTAATATTGGATAGTAAGGCTAGTTTGGCATAACTAGCAAATGAATGTTAGAATATGATGGCTTGACTAGGAAGTAAATGGTGAAGCTTAGTGATGGCTTAAGGTATGTCTTATGTTCAAATGTTGTAATGGATGAATGGTTATAATGTGTATTGTGTGATTGATGTATAATGTTAAGTTATATCCGTTTTGCTTACTAAGCCTCGTGCTTATGGCTTAAGTGTTTAATGTTTTGTAGGTTGTGTATTGATGCTTGACTTAGATTAAGGTCTAAGGTTGGATTATGCTGAAGTTAGAAGATGGTAAGAAGGTAGAGCTTAGGTAGATACCGAGCTCGTTTCAATGTTGTGCCCCCGAGAGTCGTTAATGGTTTTGTAAACGTGTTGTCAAGTGTCAAAGCTTATGTCATGATTGTTACAATATTTTGGTTCTCAAGTTGTATGTCATAGTAATGGGTTAAAGTTTAATATGCAAATGGGTCAAAACGGGTGTTTGGCATAACACTCGTTACTTTGTAAAGCACTTTTCCACGGGTCATTATGACAAAGTTTATGCATAGATTTGATGTTTATAATGTTTTAATGATTTCTGAAAGTTTTTGTGTTATGTCATGTTATAGAAGTTGTTTTCCAGAAAATTGGTCAAAAGTACAAAAAAGGGTTATGCAGAAAAAGGGGTGTTTGGGACAAGGTCTATTTTAACCCATTTTGGGTTAAACGGGTCAAGAATATTTGGAAAAACAATGTATATGGTTAAGTGTTTGTAAAGTGGTTAAAATAGTTTGGAGAACTAGTTGAAGAACTAGTGGAGAACTAGTTTGGAGAACTAGTCGAAGTCAGTTTTCGAAAAATCATATCTTTTTAACCGTAAGTCGTCACGGGTCGTGCCACCCACCATTTCGAAGGTAATTGAGTCTAGTTTCATGTAAAAATACTTTCAAGGTTCGGTTTGTTACAGAATTATATCAGTTCAACGATTAGCAACAGCAGGTCAGTTTTAAGTCAAGTCGTTTCTGGCAAAAAGTTTAAAATTCAATGATTTTAAGTCGTGTCATTCACGTTACAACTTGGTATCAGAGCTTCGGTTTAAGTGAATTAGGTTTCCACTTTAGGTTTCCTAGACTTAAACCACTATTAGATGCGTTGAATGTAAGAGAAGTTAAAGCGAGAAAGTAAACGTTTAAGTTTTGAATCAGATCATGTGATAGTTTACATGAACCTAAGTTGATAATAATGAATGCATTTTATAGTATTGATCTTTATATGATATAAGTCCGTAGAGGACTTGAGGTATCTAAATGATTAGATTGTCGTACACCCTGGTTAGTTTCGGTGATCGTATTATGATTATATGAATGTATGTTGGAATAACGGTATGGAATGTGATTAGAAATGATAAGTGATATTAGAGATGGGATAATTATGAATTAAAGTATTTGACTGTTAAAGTATGAAATGTAGTAATAATGAGTGTGTTAAATTATAATGTGTGAAGGTAAAATGAGAATTGCCACATTAATTATTAAGCATCTATTAATATGAAAAATAAAGAAAAGAAATGATAACAAGCATTGATGAGATGAAAGTGGTATAACTAATGTGCTAAAAACTAAAAGAGATGAGTTAAAAATGTAAGGATATGTTGCCTAACTAAAAATAAGAGATCGTGTTAATGTATAAAGTGTATATAAAAGATAAATGCAAGTTAATGAAGGTGTTATCGAACTAACCTATGTAAGGTTAGATGTAGAAAAAAAATGGATAACCTAAAACAGGTTAGAGTAAAGATGTGGAAATGGTTAACGTACGTTAAAGAATGTAAGTTGTAATGAGAAATGTAAACACATAGTACATGTGTAAGTATGATAAGCAGGTTTCATATACTCTATGATGCTTGTTTTAGCTAAATAACATGAATGGAATAATGTATGCATTAAAATATTAATGGCTTGGATCCAAGTTAAATGTGAAAGGTTAAATATGGCTATCACGTAACCAATGAGTTAATGATGGCTAATGATGGCATCCTTCGGGGTGGCCGAGCTAATGATGTTAATGATGGTATCCTTCGGGATGACCAAGCTAATGATGTTAATGATGGTATCCTTCGGGATGACCAAGCTAATGATGTTAATGATGGTATCCTTCGGGATGACCAAGTTAATGATGGTATCCTTTGGGATGACCAAGCTAATGATGTTAATGATGGTATCCTTCGGGATGACCAAATTAATGATGTTAATGATGGTATCCTCCGGGATGACCAAGCTTGAAATGATAAGGCGAGATGGATCAAAGCTAGAAAGAAAAAGTTAAAAGTAAAATATTTAATTTACAAACAATGAATGTGAAATGAGAAAAGAAGTTAAAATGTGTATGCTAATATGTGAATGTTATGTTGAAAGTGTATAAGTAGGACGATTTATGATTTCCTTGATTAAATGGATTGGGACGCCTTTTCATTTAATTAAAGAAATTGTGAATCTTCGAACCATGAGTTTATTTTTGATTTACATAGGCTGGGGCCTTTCCATATAAATGAGGAAATATAAATGAGTGGGCTTATGTGTTCTCGACATGGCGTGAGTAAGGTAAAAAGGGTAGAAACGAAAGCCTAGAATTAGTTAGAAGTTTTATGAACTAAGATAAGCGGGGTAGAATTAGAATGTGACTTTTAAATTGAGACATTGAGTGAAACCAACTATTTGGAGTTTAAAGTATAAAGATTAATAAATTGGTAATGATGTTATAACATGCCTTGAGGCGTGGTACAAAATATGAGTAATGATAGTAACATATGCTAATTATTATTATTACCCTTATGTGCAAATGTGAAGGTGTAAGTTAAGTTTGACTTTTTGAAGTCAAAGTGTTGAAAGTTCTTATGAGACTCATAATCTTTGATGATAAATTGTAGAAAGAAGTAGAGAAAACGAGATAGTGTAATGAAAATGTTAACGAAATAATGAAATAATCATAGTAAGATTAGAAGATATTAGTTAATGTTGATCCGTGGAAGTAAAAATAACTTAAGATTTCCCAAGTGAACCTTAAAACTTGGCGAAAATCCTTAAATGAAATAGAAAGGAAAAGGGGTTATAGCAAAATATTTAAGCGGATAATAGAATAACTATGGTAGAATTGAAATGCTAAGTCGTATAGATTAACATTTGACTTATGTAAAGTCAAAACGGCATAAATTTTCTCAAGTGACACATAGTCCTTGATTAAAAAATTAAGTATAGTAAGTAAGAATGTGATGTGAGGGAAATGAGGTTGGCAAAATGATATTTTGGTTATAATAAATGTGTCTCGTTTGACATAATAACCTTAGTAAAAGCCATATGCTCTTAGATAAATCAACAAGAAGTAGAGCGAATTTAGGATTTTTGGGATATGTTAATTTGTGTTGCAGGATCACTTAGATCATTGCAAAGAAATGTTTGAATGAAAGTGTGCTTAGTACTAAGAATGGGGTTAAGAAATGACCAAGTCATGGTTAGTAATAGACGAGAGATTTCGAAGACGAAATCTAAATAAGGGGGGTAGAATTGTTAGACCCGTATCCCGGATACAAATAGGCCCCACCTTAGATGAAATTGACCAAGGTTTAACGTGATTGGTTAGTCAACGAATGTTATATTGTAGTCAACCCGATAGTCAAACTAATAGTCAACAAATGTTGTGTTATAGTTATTGAAAGTAGAGGGACCTAAGTTGCTATATTGTAAAGTTGTTATAGAAGTATTTAGTAACCCAAATTATAAAGAATGGGACTTGAGGGACCATTTATGTCAAATGGCAAAAGATGCCATCTACAAATGTCTGGATCTGGACCCTTCTTCACTTATCATCATATTTTCCAGAAATAATAAGAGTGTGGTATGTGTCGAGATTAGAGAAAAGGAGGGAAAAGGGGAAATGGTCTTGAGGCCAAATTGATGAAGAATTAAGGTGTTGTATCAAGTGTTGAAGCCTTAATAATGATCTTTATGAAAGTAAGTATTCAATTGGTGAATTAATTATAAATTAAAAGTTAGGGTTCTTATACCCAAGATTGGGGTTTTGGGTAATTGTGTTTTTAAACACTAAGTATGATGTTATAGTGTAATTGGGTAAAACCCTTTGGTTGAAAGGAAGATGGGTAAATTTGGGATATGATCATTATATGATCATGTAAATAATTAAAGAGTTATAGTAATGATGGGATGACCTTATTATGGGTTAAAGTTGAGTAATTTATGGGTTGAATCATTATATAATCAAAATATGATTATATGATGATTAGGGGTTGTTTATGTAATATTGTTATAGACATTCGATTATGTACTAAGTGCATGTTATAATTATGTGGTTAAGATGTTAGCTATGGAAAGTATTGGATGATGATATTGATGAAGATGGTGGTGATATAGTGATAGCTTAGCTTGGAATCAAGGTAAGTAAACCGGTTATAAGTTAATGTTATATGGATTTCAATGCATTATGTGTTATGTGATGTTATGTTAAGGACATGGTATGACATGTAATATTGGATAGTAAGGCTAGTTTGGCATAACTAGCAAATGAATGTTAGAATAGGATGGCTTGACTAGGAAGTAAATGGTGAAGCTTAGTGATGGCTTAAGGTATGTCTTATGTTCAAATGTTGTAATGGATGAATGGTTATAATGTGTATTGTGTGATTGATGTATAATGTTAAGTTATACTCCCTCCGTCCCATATTAAGTGTCCACAATGGAATCTTTGGATGTCCCAAATTAAGTGTCCATATTCTATTTCAACCAATAAGATGAGACTTTAGTGGGTAAAAATGATATTTGATTGGTGGAGAGTGTAGTTAGTGGAATTTACAAACTTTGTGCATAATGTAAGCGGACTTAATATGGGGCGGAGGAGTATCCGTTTTGCTTACTAAGCCTCGATAACATGGCTTAAGTGTTTAATGTTTTGTAGGTTGTGTATTGATGCTTGACTTGGATTAAGGTCTAAGGTTGGATTATGTTTTGAAGTTAGAAGATGGTAAGAAAGGTAGAAA
>OU343219.1:241415746-241460499 GCA_910596185.1 Chrysanthemum makinoi
ATACTTCTCATAACCCTTAACCCTCTCATCTTTCTTGATCGACCACCCCAGCACATAGGTGGCGCTTGATGAAGCCCCCTCCTCCTCATCGGCACCTTTACCCTCACGGTGCGAAGAAGAAGCCGTTGCAGAGATGTGGGGAAAATGATAAACACACAATGCAAAAGTAACATATATATTAAAAAAAACAATTATAAAGAAGTATAATAATAAGTAAGATGAGGCCAACTTACCATTCTCACGGGGCGAGTTGTTCAACAATCGAGAAGCACGGCGTCATGATCTTTGGGATCAGCGTCAGGGATCTTTGGGATCCTCCCGGCGTTCCCGGCGATCGGCATTCTCCAATCTGACTACTAGAATGACCTCCATATTTTCTTTCTCAGCGGTGGGAGGATCATTCTAGCCGGGGACCTCGGGAGGAGCGATATTCAGCGGCGTAGGATTGGTGGTCGAATCCAAGTTAACAACGTAGGGATTTTCTCTTTCGTGGAGTGTGGCGCCCGAACCACCCTCTCGGCCGGTACTGCGCGACTTTAAACCTCCAGCCTTGGCCTCAGCAGCCCTTTTCTTCCTTTCCTTTGCTTCCAAGACTTTCGGGTCGGCCACCTCAACCCTCTTCATGGCATCAGTCTTAGGCGGCACCGGAGTACCAGCTGCACTGGGAATCGTAACATGCATCAGGTAAGCCTGCCCCTCCCGGTATTTTTCTCCTTGCGTCATAACCGCCCCTGTACGGTACCTCGGTTTGATCACATAGTCCGACATGGTCAAAGCTGCGAAACAAAAAACAAACTATTAAAACCATAAGAAACACAAAATCCTAACTAATATAGATAGAACACAAGCTAAGTACCATTCCCCTCGGCATCCTTCAGAGCCGCCCGGTAACCCGGATATTTCCATTTGGCTGATAACCCAACGAAGTATAAGAAACCCGGCGGAATCTTTATCAAATCAATAACATTGGCAGACAAAAAATCCGCTTGAGGCACAGAAAATTCTCCGGTAGGAAAGGGGTTGGAGACATCTGAATCTGGATGCCTCCACGGCATGGCGAAGGGTACAGCCCGACGGTCGATAAAAAAGAACTGCCGTTTCCAACCCTTCAACGAAGACAAAATTTCTTGAAAACAAACTCGGCGGTTCTTGCCGTCCCGTTTGGCAAAAGTAAACCAATGCCCTTGTTTATGTAGTTTATAAAAGGCTCGAAAAAGGGAAGTTGTGGGAGTGATATGAAGGCTACGGCTATATACTTCAAAAAGTGTAACCCTATGCAAACCTATCAGCACTAACTGGGAGATACGAACTTTATAGTAGTGGAGAACATCTAAAAGAAAACTGGAAAATGGGACGCTAATCCCCCCTTCCATAAAATATTCTAAATACAAACCTATGGCATCGTCTCCTAATTGCCCCATCGTAAAATTGGCCGGTGGAAGCCTCGGATGGAGATCGGAGGGTATCCCAAATTCCTCTACGGCCCACTTTAACCACCTTTTGAGTCGGCCAGTTCAAGTATACTTATCTAGGTCAAACTTAGGCTTTGGTGCGGCCGGACCCTCGAAGCGGGCGAGAATCATGAGCGAGATGAGGCCGGACGGTTATGACATTATGACCGGAAGGGAATGAATACACCCTAAAATCTAAAGAAGGAAAACTAGAGAGTACACGGATAGTAGGCGAAGAGCAAAGAAACCGTTCGGCCAAAACATGCAGAGAACGTGTGTGTGTGAAAAGTTTTACGGTGGTAAAAATGAAAATGACAACGGTATTTATAGGCAAAAGAAGAGGTAGATGAAACGTCCCGTCGTGTCAGACGTTGACGTGTCATCATCATCACCACGCGATACGTCAACCGCCCGCGTGCTGCTTGTCGTGTCATCATCACCGCGTGTCCTGTTGGCGTGTCACCTTCAAGCGATAAAAAGAAAAAAAAAGGACGGAGCAATACTCACCAAAAGTCACCACATACTCCCAATATCATGCAATGAATAGATCCACTAACATGATACTGGGGGGGGGACATGTTGGCGTATGTTCCGGAAAATAACTCCCCGGCACAAAAGCATAATGTGACAACTCGTATTTTCAGGTCATATTTCAAAACATTACTCATGCTTCATCATTTATCATGTATCGTAAACTAGGTTTACGAGCATCAAATTCACGTAACCGTATTGGTTTAGCTGTGAATTCATGAACATTTCATATAGGCTAGGTTTAGTCTACATAACATCATTTCATATCAATATTATGCAAGGTTTTGCATTTTACCTTAAACGTTTATTTTCCTATTAAATAACTGTCGTCATCAAACATTTATTTGAACATTTGATCCAACACTTCCAAAAATATTCCTAATATATTTTTATACTCATTTTAAGACTATAAAATTATATTATTAATTTACCCGATGTTTTCAATTTATTTAGTATATAAATTGTTATATTTTTATTATTCTGACGGTTTTCGTAAATGCTACGATAATTATTATTTCACTCAAATTTTGCAAGAAATATATTTTTATAATTTTATGACCTTAATATATTTTATCTTGACCCGTTAAAAGTTATTTTTATTTAACGCTACCCTAAATACTCAAATGTGTATTTAACTTACCACATATCCTCAATTTACTTACATCTAATTACTTGTACATGTTTAAAAAAAAAAAAAATTATATGAAGTGAATGACTAACTCCCCTTGTCGACAAGGGGAGGGTGAGTCACAATGAAACTTGCCTAAATATCTCATTGTACAAGTATTATACAATTTAACAAACTCATTCATTTTAATATCTCAAAGTGAAAAAGCAAATTCCTCTCTTCCTTTCTCTCTTCCAAAACCGGCAACACCTAAAGACCAAGGAGGATCACCATATTTTTTTCAAGACAAAGTTTTAATTACTCTAGTATCACTTGTTGTATAGGTTTTGCAATAAAAACCTCAAGTGATTAGGAAAAACCTTTGTTCCATTAACCTCATCAAGTTACTTGTAAGCTTTTCATATTCATGATCATATTTCATATTCATTTTCATATTCATTACATCATATTTGAGTAAAAACATGCAAGTCATATGATGTTTGTACCACTTTTACATGATTTTAAGAGTTATATATATAAATAAGTCATCCTATAATTACTCCTTGTTATAAATCACTCTTGGTGATGTCTAGGAACCCATGACACCCTAAGAAGGTGTATGGTAGGATTAGAATAGCTTCGGAGTTGATTTGAATTGGTTGGAATAGGTTTGGCGCGTGAAAAACTCAATTGACAAGTCTAATTAAGGGTCTGTCCTTATTTTGAAAATCTGGAAAATCCGACAGTAAGCAAAATATTTTGGGCTAGATATTTGGAAAATACACTTTAAAGCAGCGTGGCAGCTTGAGCGGATTAAAGCGGAGCTATAACGAAGAAGTTATGAATTTTTGAAGTTTGGCGACGAAAACTAATAATTCCAGAAATTTCAGCATGAAAATGTCACTTTTTACGAGTCAAAATGAGTCTTAAGCGTTGTTAAATGTGTCGACTTATCAAAAATATATTAGTATATGTTAACACGATTCCGTGGATATAAAAAGCGTAGAAAACGGACTTATAACGACAAAGTTATTCACATTTTAAAAAGTTGTCGTAACTTTATTCTATTAGCAAAATTAATACATTTTCTATTAAGCACATACTACGCAAGCGGGGACCATGTTGAGGATCGTTTTTTTTAACAATGACGGAGTACTTTTATAAAGTGATGTCTTCTAGTAAAAGTAAGTTCGCCAAGCATATTTTTCAAAATATCAAACTATTTGTCAAGCGGGTTGTAGCAGTAAGATACGGTCACTTAAACTTTGCCGAAAAACCATCCTTAAACTATACTTTGGGCAAAAGTACCATACTTAACCTATATTTTTCTCCATGATCGAGACCTCTAGGATGAAAACTTAAATGCTAAAACTTTGAGATAATGATACAAGCTTCCCAAAACCGTTGATTTTGTTTCTTAACACTTTAATACACCATTTTACACTAGCTTTTGAGGCCGTTTAGTCACTTTCATGAAATATTTCAACAACATTATTTTTACGACGAAAAGTTATAATCTCTTAATAAATCACTAAATGATTATCGTCGGATATCATTTCAACGTAAATATATTTGGAGTAATTTAAAAATGGTCAAGACGTTAAAAGATTATCTCTCCGAATATTATTTTCACAAATTCTCAAGTGGTATAGATATCATCCGAATTGCATGCATAACATTACATCATAACTTATTATGTATCATATAATTCATAATAGGTCAAGTTAGAGATTCACGCTACATTTCGGTGTATCCACTTTTGTCATTATGATCATTGCAAGCAGTGAGTTTCCATAGCCTCATTTTCAATTGTTTTAATGCTTTTATTAAACTCTTTGGGGGAGATACATGCTCATCAACTTTTATGATATTCATGATTATTTGAAACTACATGTTTATCTGAACTGAATGTTTAGTCATATGAAGTAACAGATTTGCCATGCTTAGAATTGTCATATCATAAATCCTTGGACTGATGGTCTTGGTATATTCATTGAGCTAATTGGTCTTGGTATATTCATTGAGCTAATTGGTCTTGGGATTATTATTGAACTAATTGGTCTTGGAATTATTTGAAATAGCACTCATATGTGTTATATCAATTGAATATTAATACATTAAGCTATGTATTGTTATGTGAATTCATTTGACATCATGCGTTTGAACATAAACTATACATATTTTGGCAATGGGTTGTAAACACACAAGCTACAAGTTTTGTATGGGGAACTTGGCTGAGGGATTTATAATGCCTTTGCTACATAAACGATTTTGAAAGGGCTTTACATTTCAACGCAAACTCTATGAACTCACTCAACCATTGTGTTGACACTTTTTAGCATGTTTTATCTCAGGTATCTAAGGCATTCACTTCATGGCATGCATGTGGACATATCATAGAGTCGCGGTGACGACGCGTCTCACTTGGGTTTTATGAACTTTAAAACATCGTTTGGCTTGTAACAAACTTATTTCCGCACAAATTGATTTTCATTAGGGACCTATACTTTGTAAACTCTGATATTTTATTAAATAAAATGATGTATTTTCCAAACGACACTTTAGGTCGTTCAATATATCTGTAACTGTGATGCTATGACGGTCAAATAATCCCAGTGAATTCCATTCCATTTGCAAAACAATTAAATTGGGGTGTGACAGTTGGCATCGAGCTTCGATTATAGAGAACTAGGTTGCATCATTGACCCTAGACTATAACTACATCATTATAGCATCTCATCATTTCATCATAAGTGCATGTTCACTTTACATGCGGTTTATCGCATTACATTTTCGAGTTATTTACTTTCATTTCAAATCGATTGTCACATAGATGCCTTTAAATACCCATTCCATTATCCTTCCTTTAGACTCCAATGTGAAGAATGTTTTGTCATTCCCTATCTCATTCCCTATCACAAATTTAAATATCGGTGATTCATCACCGATAACGTCGAATCTTAGAGATAAACCTTTAAGTAGGGCTAAGTCACTTTCACCCTTTGTTTCACCACTAACATGTCAAGTTACACGTTATTCACACATTAAGTCACTAGACCATCATACATTTGAAGCACTTACGACACCTCATAACCCATCTTTGGGAACCGTCGATTATTTTGAAAAGTAACCTCAAACTTATCACCTCACATCACATCTCTTTAGAGAGCTTATTCTTAACATAGGACTTTGCTACGTCTCACCTTTCCTCTTATTTTGAAGCGTTATGGCACCGAAGAGGCTGCACGAGAAATGACACCACGCCAGTTATCCAAAGGTATGTAGAGGATAGTATAGCCGAGGCACTAAGGAAAGAACGAGCAACGGTAGCCGCTTCTAGCTGAGGCCGCCTTCTTGAAGGCTGACTACTTGCTACCTACAGGAGCTGAGGAGGATCACGGAGTTAAATTGTACATACAAGGACTTTAAGAAGCGTGATCCTACAAAGTTCAAAGGCACGAAGGAGCCAGCGATGGTTCGATGGTTTGAGAAAATGGAGTCTGTATTCCTTCTATGCAATTGCCCAGATGACTACAAGGTGAAGTTTGCCAATGGTACACTCTTAGATGGCGCAATGTCATGGTGGAATTCGTATGCTGCGACCTATTGGTATCGAAAATGCTTACAAGCTCACGTGGGATCAATTCAAGAGGTTGTTGACAAAGAAGTATTGTCCACGCACGGAGGTGAAGAAATTAGAAACGGAATTTTATGAGTTAGTAACTGTTGGTTATGACATCGAGACCTACATTAGGAGGTTTCAAGAATGGTACACTATGTCCATCAATGGTTTCGGACAATGAGAAACTATTGGAAAATTTCATTGGAGGACTTCCACAATGTATTCAAGGAGATGTAACTTCTTCCGATCCACAAACAATTGAAGAAACTATTAGGATAACTCAAAAACTCATGGCTCAAGTTGTGAAAGGGGAAAACATTATCAACAATAACCGCAACAACAACAACAACAACCAAACTAGCAACAACAAAAGGAAATGGGAAAATGACAAGGGAGGTTATGATAACGACAACCAAAACCGTAACACTAATCATCATCAACAATGAATAGAGGCAAGAAACCGCAATGGGTTATGTTGCTACATCAATAGAAAGCGAAGTTATCTTTGGAACCTACCCACTATGTAATCGATGTAAGTATCATCACAAGGGTCTCTCTCACCGCTAAGTGCTACAAGTGTCAAAAGCGGGACACCTTGCCGGGAATTGTAAAGGCAAAGCCATAGTTACATGTTACGAATGCGGGAGCAAGGACACTATCGGAATCAATGTCCTCAAAACCAAGGTCAACAAGTTGAAGGTGCTCATGGGAATGCACATATGTTAGAAAGAGGAGAAGATCGTCATGGTCTCAACAATGCGGAAGAGCTGAAGAAGTTAGGAACTAACAGTCTCATTTTACTTATGTACTATGTCGTACTAAGTTTATGTCTTCCATCGTATTCGAATCTTATGAATTAAGATGTCTTACTGTTTGATAAACCACTCGTTGTAAAATATTCTCATCTATCGTACTTTATTTTCTTTTCGATTTGTTATCGATTACGAGAATTTTACTCCCTTCTACTTTAATTACCACTTTAAGCGACAGTTTAAATCCTTGTAAACATTGAGAGTTATAACAACTAAACCCGAGCGTGTCATTATCGTTCTTAATTATATGCATAGCCTAGCTAACTATGTCTAATTCGGAGGGATCATGTTATGTTGGGGCATTATTTATAAATCTTAATGCAAGCAAAAATTTCCACATATTCCAAGTCAAAGTGTTACTCGTGGGAGATTCATCCAACATTTTCTCTACTATGATGTTTTATGCGCTCTCAATCATCGATAAATGTAACGACACATCCTCATGTCTTCTTTCCTCGTTATCCATCACAAACTCAAAATTGATAGACTAACACTAACTGAATTCAGGATCAATTCCTTTTTGGAGTGGCGAATGTGACAACTCGTATTTTCAGGCCATATTTCAAAACATTACTCATGCTTCATCATTTATCATGTATCGTAAACTAGGTTTACGAGCATCAAATTCACGTAACCGTATTGGTTTAGCTGTGAATTCATGAACATTTCATATAGGCTAGGTTTAGTCTACATAACATCATTTCATATCAATATTATGCAAGGTTTTGCATTTTACCTTAAACGTTTATTTTCCTATTAAATAAACGCATGTCAAGTAAAACATTTATTTCAACATTTGATCCAACACTTTCAAAATATTCCTAATATATTTTTATACTCATTTTAAGACTATAAAAATTATATTATTAATTTACCCGATGTTTTTAATTTATTTAGTATATAAATTGTTATATTTTTATTATTACGACGGTTTTCGTAAATGCTACACGATAATTATTATTTCACTCAAATTTTGTAAGAAATATATTTTTATAATTTTTATGACCTTAATATATTTTATCTTGACCCGTTAAAAGTTATTTTTATTTAACGCTACCCTAAATACTCAAATGTGTATTTAACTTACCACATATCCTCAATTTACTTACATCTAATTACTTGTACATATTTAAAAGAAAAAAAAAATTTATATGAAGTGAATGACTAACTCCCCTTGTCGACAAGGGGACGGTGAGTTACAATGAAACTTGCCTAAATATCTCATTGTACAAGTATTATACAATTTAACAAACTCATTCATTTTAATATCTCAAAGTGAAAAAGCAAATTCCTCTCTTCCAAAACCGGCAACACCTAAGGACCAAGGAGGATCACCATATTTTTTTCAAGACAAAGTTTTAATTACTCTAGTATCACTTGTTGTATAGGTTTTGCAATAAAAACCTCAAGTGATTAGGAAAAACCTTTGTTCCATTAACCTCATCAAGTTACTTGTAAGCTTTTCATATTCATGTTCATATTTCATATTCATTTTCATATTCATTACATCATATTTGAGTAAAAACATGCAAGTCATATGATGTTTGTATCACTTTTACATGATTTTAAGAGTTATATATATAAATAAGTCATCCTATAATTACTCTTTGTTATAAATCACTCTTGGTGATGTCTAGGAACCCATGACACCCTAAGAAGGTGTATGGTAGGATTAGAATAGCTTCGGAGTTGATTTGAATGTTGAGTTTATGATATATAAAATACAATAAAACATAAAGACATCAAGAGTACACAGCGGAAGACTTAAGATCATAACAAATAAATTAATTAACTGAAAGTATGCGTAACGTACCTCTTGCGAATGTCAAATCCCTCGAGCAAAACAAAACAACCCTCGAGCAAAGAAAACAGAAGTACTTATTGGTGTAAGAATAATGTCTTACAACCACGTTCTTGTACACACGAATTAACCAAACGAATCAAGCGATTGCTAGATCTAACACAAGTCCTCGTTTAAGAAAAACGAAACCAAACTCCCTTACAAATGGGGTGCTTGGCAGAATATTAGACTAGAGAGAGAGAGGAGAGATCTAGGGTTAATTCAATGCACAAGTGTATGAAACCCTAGACCCTAACCCTCTTTATATACTAGTAGGTAAACTTTGGGAACAAGTTAATGAATTAGGCCTTGGAGAGGCCCCCTATGGCCGGCCACTATTGAAAGCCCAAAGCCAAACCCATAACTTTTCCAAGTTTTCCATTTCTAGTCCTTTCTCTTTTCATTTAACGGTCGTTAGTCATTTTTCCGTTAAATACTTAACGATCGTTAACCGGACTTAATGTGCAATAATTAATCGTAAACATAAACATTAATTATTAATTTTAATTCTCATTCGCTAATGTGTGCAATCCCGTGGTCACGAGTTCGAATCCGGACATTCACATGTTTGTAAATATATACATTTCCAACAGCTCCCACTTGGATATGTTTACAAACGTGAAATGACATTGGTTAGCGTCTAGCAACACGCCAATGCCCCGGTACAACTCGTGTATGGTTTTCTGGAGAAAAACCAATTTTGATGATTCATCATCATATTCATCCTTTTGTTTCTAATACCATGTTAATAAGAATATGGATCTCACTCATTTCTTAATTAACTATTCTGGTTCTCGCTTTATATGATTTATTAAGATTACCAATTCTTACGAACGAAGACCTTGGGTATGGCCATACAAACATCTTAACAATCCTACGAGGGGCCCAGTAGTATAATACTTCAAAATGAATTTGAAGGAAACAAATCCCATTTTGACTACAAGCAGGATTCATAAATTTTGCAACACTTCTGAAAACAACCCTTATAACTACCCGTTACGTGTAGCGTTAGATTGCTTCACAAAAATGCACTACATCCATGACATATCTCTTGTATCTCAAGTCAGAGGATAAATGTCCATGATATACTTAATGACAAAGATCCATAAAGTATTATCATGCGGGTGGGATAAGTCCTATACTCAATACATTGAATATCATCCGAAATTAGTCATGCTACGCATCAATATACTTTCAAGTATATTCTAACTAATACTCAGATTTGTCTTAATTCAATATCATTCCCATGTTATTGATTGACAACGGACTATTTAGAATAACTTAAGTTATTCAAGGATTTAAACATGCAAATATAGGATAACATCATAATAAATGAATAATAAACATAACAAAATACTTTATTTCATTTCAATAATAATGTTTACAATATCCTTTTATCCAAATACTAAATAGATCAATGCATGATAATTCTTAGTTAATGAATTTTGCCACAAGTCATGCATCTAATACTTGTCGACAAGGCATAATTTCAACTAACTTTGATCTATAAGAATTTTGAGAATACTTATTTCAAAAATTCAATAAGTGAATTTCTTGTATGTGTTTACACATATCTTGATATTGTCATATTATTCCATAAGGTGCGTGACAACCTGAACCACTTTTATATGACAATCATCTTTCAAAACTTTTAAAGTTTAAAGTATTCTTTATTCTTTAATGTATAATGCAACTATGCTCTTAGTTGAGCATAACTAGTCAACATGGTCATCATCAAGGATACCGTGACTAGAATTGAGTGTCATCTCAATTATACTAGCATCATTGTGTACAACAATATGCTCTTTAAATATCCGTAAACTTTTGAACAGTTATAGTGTAATGTTGGTGCCTACCAAAACTCAAGTTTGTTGGCAATGACAATTATGAAACAATTGTCATATATTCATCCATAGAATCTAGGAGCATCTCCAGATTGTGGAATGTGATTCTAAATCCAAACATATTTCCTTTTAAAATATTTATTACACTAACAACTTTCAATGTTGTCAAAGCATCTTGTAATCAAGCATGACACAACAATCTTACAACATGATGTACATTATGAATCTTCAAGTTAGACTTTAAGATCTCATTATATATCCATCATGTTCTACTAGACTCATTTATTTTACCGCATATGTTTATAGTAATAAACATATATTTCAAGGTTGTATGTCATATTTTCAAATCTTACAAACGAAGTTTCATTCCCGACTAAAACTTAATTTAGGTGGAATGTAGTTGCCCATACAACATATAAGATTTACGAAAATAATACTCCCACTAGCTTTCAGGAATACTTATGAGCTTATCTTATTTTAATCATTAAATCAAACATGGATTTAATATTAAACATAAGAATCATCTCCTAGATGCATGCATATATCCATTCATGGATTCTTGCAGTTTGTACATATTCAAAGATTATTTGAAATCATAAAACTACTTTGTATTACTTATCGTCTCATAAAAGTAATTTCCCAACAAAGAGTTTTGACATTCATTGTCAAAATTTCATATCAATGAAACTAAGTATGACAATTATAATCTTTATACTTCTCTTTAATGTATCTAGAAAGAGTATTCAATCATAGTTAATTGCTTAAATATGATTAATATTATTATCACTAGACATGCATTAAATATGTGTACAATATTGTCCATATGATTTCTACATAAAGATTTAAACCACTAGGGTTTCCATCCTTTGAAGAAAATCATCTTCATTTAGATAAACCAAGTATCTAAAATTGATTATATTTATGGACAACATCTCAACATTCATAGTATGATTGATTTACCACAATTCAACATTTGGTAAATTCATCATCATGATTAACAGGCTTACCATGATCCTGTAACTCATAATCCTCAGCATATTAAATATTTGAGATATCCTTACGGATCTATGAATGACAATTCCATCATATTGAGGTCTCTCATATACATGTTTAGCCTCATCATGATATTTGCTAGTGCATTTTAGAAGATTATGTATTTTGTAATTCAATCTTTCAAGATCTAAACAAAACTCCCACTTGCCTTTAAAAATTTAAAGATTACCTTTAAATAGTTTAGCAAGTAGAGCAACAATACATTGTTCTCTATTGGGATATTACAAAAGCATTGACAGTTCGACATTATTTTGTTACAACTCACTCTATAAGTAGTTTAACAAATTTAGAACTTCATTTATAAGACTTAATGTGATTCATCACATTCCATAAACAAATGGTGTCTTATTAATCTTCTAGGTTGGAGTCTTATTGAGTATATTCAATCTATACTCAATCTACTAACCTTGATAACTTTTGGAAGAAACTATAGTTATCTTGAATCAAATAATGCCCACAGATTTTGATTCTTCTAACAGAACATACCATAAAACTATTGTATTTCCTTAGAATTAATATTGTAAGAAAATCTAACAATATTTTAGATAACCATCTACTCTTTTGACTTACCTATTTACCAACAAAGTAAAACTTAATGGTACAATAGAATTACCAAGTCAATTGCATGTATTATAACACAAATATTTTTGACCAAGTCAAAAGACATATTAGTTATAATCCCACTATACGTTATTAGTCATTGATCAACTCATTGACTTCATGCATATGTCTTAAAACATAGCAAGTTAACGTATTACTTTATATTGTAAGTCTTGTATTAAAAGACTTCATGTTTGTGACTTTACAAAATCATAAACATTTATAATTAAAGTAATTATGAACACCACCTCGGGTTTCAATTCATATTTCAAGTTAATATTTACTACATATATTTAAGTCATTCAACGAATACTCAAATTCAAGGTAGTATTAGATTACTTCATTTAATTATGTCATTCCATGAAATGTTCCATGTAAGAAACTGCAGAATCATCCATGCTCGTTCTCACGACACGTGGATATTTTACCTTGGGCTACAATCTAGTTCACGTTCTCACGTAACATAAATTGTAACTACAAGTGTTTCTTAAATATTGAATGACATAAATATTTAAAATAAAGTAGTCTTTGTTATCATCTTGACACATGTTCTTAATAGGGCAATCATACATATATAAATGTATACTTCATATTAGAACGTTATTCTCTTACTTTACAGTCAAGAGAATTCTTTTAAATCATATTAATATGTGTTATACCTTGCACACAATAAGATTTCTCCCACTTGTGCATGGAACAACATCATGTAGCATATAAACAACACGATACACGTTAGTTTATTTGATTAATATGATTTGTGTCATAGATATAACAAGTAGATGTAGAACTATATTGTTTAGTAAGGAAACGTACATGACTATCCTTAAAAACATAAGTGTCTACAATTGGAAAGTAATTATCTTTGAAGATAATACGGGTTACTACACAGGAAATAAGGCTTGTAGCTCCCACTGAATTAGAAATCATTAAAACAACTTCTTATTCGGTAATGCAACACAAATGCTCCCACTGAATCTGACAACATTGTAAGTGTTGCATAACCAGTGAAAACAACTTGCTTGCTTTTTACTTTCCTACACCTTTGAAGAACCATACGTAATCATTACTAAGGTACTAAAAGGTGTATTCTACTATATGAATGATAGGTTATCCATCAATGTTATTAACTCGAAAAATTGGGTATGCAATTTCTTCCTCAACAGGCCTACCATCCCCATACTGGTATGTAGTACCTTTAAAGGCTAAAGCAAAACAACTAGATAAAATATGCTAGTTTGCCTTTTACCAATTTTTGCGGTAATTAGTCTAGCTTCTAATCTAGTAACTCATATACATGTTTTCCAGTTAACCAACATTCATGTTGTTACAAAGGATTCATTCACCAAATGAGGGTAATGAAATCTTTATGGAAAATAAGTTGTGCAATTCATTGCTAAGAGTTACATTAGAATTTAGACAATTCAAATGTTCCTATTATACCTTTCTCATTCATGAAAAGGTATAGGATTGAGTCTCATGCTTCTCTCATGGAAAAGAGACTTCGTTTGTCTTATCCGTAAATTATTCTCGATCAAACATTTGTTTGAATGCTAGAATGGATCAATTTACTAATAAAAGACTAAACCACGCTTTCGGTTAAATGTTGCATTTATACATTCAAAAGAATTACAAAATTCAATTTTAGTATTTTCGATAATTAACCTTTTCAATAAACAATTAAATACCCAAGGTTCATATTCATATAACCAATTAATTATTATTGAAAACTAGGATCCAAATTGTCATAATTTCATCACGTCGGTTGATCTGCTAGTAATGAACCTTATACAAAATGGTAGAGCTATTGCTCAATTGCCAATTTCAATTGCAATTCCTAGATTTATGGGATTTACATATAGCCAATATCAATCGCCATGTAAACATGTTTTATCCCATCTTATGCCTTGAGTTGCCAGCTCTCACTACAAAACTCAATTAAGTTGTCGAACTTAAGAAAGCGCAAAATCGTCCATGCCCGCTCTCTACCACACGTGGACATTTTACCCTTTGATTACGATCTAAGTCACGATCTCACGCAAATAAAAAAGTAATCTTAGGTGTTTCCGTTTCGTTGGATGGCATATAACTTAAATTAAAGGGTAATAGTTTTGATGTTAAATCAAATATGTACAAAGATGTCATGCATTCATCTTTGTAGCATAGTTTTTATTAAAACATTTATATCTTGTTTTAATGTATAAGATTTTCATCATCAAACTTTAATTGAGGTATTGGGTTCACCAATCAAGGAATTTAGTGTTAATTATCATCCATTATACCGTACTTTTGCATAAGTGTGAACACTTAGTGTTTCGGATAATTACCACCGAAGTGGCGCATGGAATTTAAACTAATTCGCCCTTAAGATGAGCTTGCACATTTAATGGCTTACTAGGTAGCTCCACTCGAACTTCAGAGGGGAGGACGGTCATGCAGCGCTAAAGCACAACCTTAGACATCCTTTCGGTGTGACTGCGGCGCTTCTTTAAACCCCTTTTATTAGTTCATTCTCATGGGTGAGCCTTTGAGACCATTTGTACCAAAGTCATCAATCAATTAAAACGATTATGATTACTATTCTAAAAATACATGTTTCACCATTGTTTAGGTCAGTTTATTTTTCTTGTAAAAATACCCTTGTTACACATAACAAACAAGCAAGTATTTATAAAAATAAACAAATAAACAATGAATGCATAACAAACAAAAGTCATGCATATCAAATAGCCACATGCAAACGTTTTTGATAAATCCTATTAATAACCAATTCTAGATCTGTCAATATATTTAATTAATACTTTCACCCGTTTTCATCTATGTACAAGGTGAACCACATGCATCGATTCATCGATTGCGCAAGTCAAAATTAAATACATACCACATAGCACATAATTGATTAAATTAATAATTATTGAGGTCTTCCCAATTTTAGATCTATCATAATTTAGTGTATATCACTTAAACAAGAAAGACATACAATAAAGCAGATCCATGATAAAACATGCAGATAATTATCATGGACATAAAATTACACTTAACAATTAATGCAATTAAATCAAAGTTACGCATATACACATAAAGTTGCATGCATCTTAGGGTTTCTAATCCAATTAAAACAATAGTTTACAAAACCCTAATTAGGGCACCAAAAAAACGCCCCCCTTCAAAATTAGGGTTTAGGTTTTGCAAACCCTAGATCTAAGCATACAAATAATAACACATTCATGTTTATTTTAATTATGTGTTTCAATAATTAATTACTTGTTATACAAGGCTCGTGATGCCTTGTTGAGTTTATGATATATAAAATACAATAAAACATAAAGACATCAAGAGTACAGTGGAACTTAAGATCATAACAAATAAATTAATTAACGAAAGTATGCGTAACGTACCCTGCGAATGTCAAATCCTCGAGCAAAACAAAACAACCCTCGAGCAAAACAAAACAAAGAAGTACTTATTGGTGTAAGAATAATGTCTTACAACCACGTTCTTGTACCCACGAATTAACCAAACGAATCAAGCGATTGCTAGATCTAACACAAGTCCTCGTTTAAGAAAAGCGAAACCAAACTCCCTTACAAATGGGGTGCTCGGCCGAATATTAGACTAGAGAGGGAGGAGATCTAGGGTTAATTCAATGCACAAGTGTATGAAACCCTGACCCTAACCTCTTTATATACTAGTAGGTAAACTTTGGGAACAAGTTAATGCATTAGGCCTTGGAGAGGCCCCCCATGGCCGACCACTATTGAAAGCCCAAAGCCAAACCCATAACTTTTCCAAGTTTTCCATTTCTAGTCCTTTCTCTTTTCATTTAACGGTCGTTAGTCATTTTTCCGTTAAATACTTGACGATCATTAACCGGACTTAATGTGCAATAATTAATCGTAAACATAAACATTAATTATTAACTTTAATTCTCATTCGCTAATGTGTGCAATCCCGTGGTCACGAGTTCGAATCCGGACATTCACATGTTTGTAAATATATACATTTCCAACATTGAATTGGTTGGAATAGGTTTGGCGCGTGAAAAACTCAATTCGACAAGTCTAATTAAGGGTCTGTCCTTATTTTGAAAATCTGGAAAATCCGACAGTAAGCAAAATATTTTGCGCTAGATATTTGGAAAATACACTTTAAAAGCAGCGTGTGCAGCTTGACGGATTAAAACGAGCTATACGAAGAAGTTATGAATTTTTGAAGTTTGGCGGCAACTAATAATTCAATTTCAGCATGAAAATGTCACTATTCTGAGTCAAAATGAGTCTTAAGCGTTGTTAAATGTGTCGACTTATCAAAAATATATTAGTATATGTTAATACGATTCCGTGGATATAAAGAACGTAGAAAACGGACTTATAACGACAAAGTTATTCACATTTTAAAAAGTTGCCGTAACTTTATTCTATTAGCAAAATTAATACATTTTCTATTAAGCACATACCTACGACGAGGACCATGTTGAGGATCGTTTTAACAATGACGGAGTACTTTTTATAAAGTGATGTCTTCTAGTAAAAGTAAGTCCGTAAGCATATTTTTCAAAATGTCAAACTATTTGTCAAGCGGAGTTAGCAGTAAAGATACTGTCACTTAAACTTTGCGAAAAACCATCCTTAAACTATACTTTGGGCAAAAGTACCATACTTAACCTATATTTTTCTCCATGATCGAGACCTCTAGGATGAAAACTTAAATGCTAAAACTTTGAGATAATGATACAAGCTTCCCAAAACCGTTGAGTTTGTTTCTTAACACTCGACGTACACCATTTTACGACTAGCTTTTCGAGGCCGTTTAGTCACTTTCATGAAATATTTCAACAACATTATTTTTACGACGAAAAGTTATAATCTCTTAATAAATTACTAAATGATTATCGTCGGATATCATTTCAACGTAAATATATTTGGAGTAATTTAAAAATGGTCAAGACGTTAAAAGATTATCTCTCGACGAGAAATATTATTTTCACAAATTATCAAGTGGTATAGATATCATCCGAATTGCATGCATAACATTACATCATAACTTATTATGTATCATATCATTCATAATAGGTCAAGTTAGAGATTCACGCTACATTTCGGTGTATCCACTTTTGTCATTATAATCATTGCAACAGGTGAGTTTCCATAGCCTCATTTTCAATTGTTTTAATGCTTTCTTAAACTCTTTGGGGGAGATACATGCTCATCAACTTTTATGATATTCATGATTATTTGAAACTACATGTTTATCTGAACTGAATGTTTAGTCATATGAAGTAACAGATTTGCCATGCTTAGAATTGTCATATCATAAATCATTGGACTGATGGTCTTGGTATATTCATTGAGCTAATTGGTCTTGGTATATTCATTGAGCTAATTGGTCTTGGGATTATTATTGAACTAATTGGTCTTGGAATTATTTGAAATAGCACTCATATGTGTTATATCAATTGAATATTAATACATTAAGCTATGTATTGTTATGTGAATTCATTTGACATCATGCGTTTGAACATAAACTATACATATTTTGGCAAAGGGTTGTAAACACACTTGTGTTGCAAGTTTTTGTATGGGAACTTGTTGAGTGGATTTATAATGCCTTTGCTACATAAACGATTTTGAAAGGGCTTTACATTTCAACGCAAACTCTATGAACTCACTCAACCTTTGTGTTGACACTTTTTAGCATGTTTTATCTTAGGTATCTAAGGCATTCACTTCATGGCATGCATGTGGACATATCCTAGAGTCGCGGTGACGAACGTCTCATTGGGTTTTATGAACTTTAAAACATCGTTTGGCTTGTAACAAACTTATTTCCGCACAAATTGATTTTCATTTGGGACCTATACTTTGTAAACTCTGATATTTTATTAAATCAAACGATGTATTTTCCAAACGACACTTTAGGTCGTTCAATATATCTGTAACTAGGATGCTATGACAGTCATCCCGAAATTCCATCTACAAAAACAGGTAAATTGGGGTGTATTCATAACGCCGAAGGGCAACTCCCGGCCGACAAATAACCGCCAGAAGCGGCGCAATCACTCGGGCAAAACATACTAACCAATTTAGACCAAGCAAAGCTAAATCAACATATACCGGAGGGTTAGGTATAACCCTCGACACAATGAACACATGACATCACCATGTATAAAGGGAAGGAGATCTTGATCGAACTCGACCTTACAGACGAGGTCTAAACATAGCAAAGTCAACTCCGCGAAGAGTCACTATCACCCGTATTGACCTTGGTGAGGAAAAACTCTTGTCTATAAAAGGAGCAAAATTCTTGCATTCAAGGTTAACTAATTCCATCTCATTTTTACATATTACTCTGACATTTTCACCATACTCATTCTCACGCCGGAGCTTGGTCTAGGGATAAAAACCTAGGCGAGGCTAACACGTGTTTCTTTTGTGTTCACAGATCCGAAGGACCCTAATCCGAAGAGCCCAGCCGAAGGATTGGCCGAAGGATCTTAGCTTGTTCGGGTGAATACAAATTTTTACCTCAACATATAGTTTTAATCTAATTTATTTGATGAAAGAAATGAGTGAATTAGATATATACTTATATTTGAAGATAGAGCGTGAGCAAAAAAAAATTATAAGCTATAAATGAAGATAGAGCGTGGGCATTTGGTTTTAAATGATTACAATAAACCATTTTATAAAATGTCTGATATGGTGAGCATGGTGCGGTTGGTGCGGTTTTGGTAAAACAGCCGCATCCGCAATTGATTTTTTAAAAATGAGAATCCACAACCCAGCGGTTTTGCGGTTTTGGTTTTTTGGTTTTAGCGGGTTTGCGGTTTTTGAATGATTTCTTTTCTTTTATTTTTATTAGTTTTTTCTTCAAATTACCTTTTTAATATATATTTATTATAGAATAAATATATTATAAGGTTACATGATGGGTTGAAACTACAAAATGTTGTGTATTAATATGAAATTATAAATCTATACAATAGTTAAAATTCAAATGAGTTGAATTTTTTTAAAAACTTCGATGATAAATAAAAAGAAAAATAAAGTTATATGGCCTAAAAACTCCAACAATAATTAACCGATGTGTTTGAAATAACTAACTATAAAAGTATAAACAAACATTTATCATTAAAAATTATAAAATTTAGTTATTTATTTAAAAATATAAAAAGTTATATGAATATATGAAGGTGGTCTTATTGCGGTTATTTGGTGCTGAGTTTTCAATGGAAAACGAACCGCACCGCAAAATGTGGTTTTTATTTTCAAAAAACGCACCGTCGATTTGTTGTGAGCGGTTTTGCGGTCGCCATTTTGCGGTTTTTTGCGGTTTATTGGTTTGTGGTGCTGTTCCTGCACCCAATGTCGATAAGTTTTGTACGTAAATAAAAATACATTTAATTAGTTTATGTTTAAAAAAATAAGCATTTTATCTTTCACAATGCTAATATGTTATTTTGGGTCCACTTATTTTCTTATACTTTGAGGGACATGTCTTAATCATTCAAAATATTTGATTTAATGAACCAGATCAAACATTAGAAAATATTAACTTACATTCTCTTATCTTTTTAGTTTAAACCCATTTTTACCCCTTTTTTTTATTACATATCTCAAAAATCATAAATCGTTAACCTACAAAAATTACACGATCGTGACGAGCATTTAATTATCTTTCAATATAAATGCATTTTCATATACTTTGCATTTTTTCCTCAATCAGTATCTTGGTTGATATAACACTTGTCGTGAATTCGACACTCGACATGATGTTTTAAAATTAACATTAGTATTTGTGTAGAACTTCAAATGATTCAACATTTTTTACATTTAAACATTTGAAATCTTAATTTTTCAATCATATATCACACATAAATTTTGAACATTCAAATCATTCTGTTTATTATAGAACTTGAAAAATATGATTTTTAATACTCAAACATGTGATATAAGCGCAATAGAAAGGAATGTTGTAACGGGGGTGGTGAACCTATATCAAGTGCCCACATATAAAGTCAAAGAAGATATAAGATATTGACATAAATGCAAAAATGATAAATTTTTGGAGTTGTATCAAATACTTATCCACAACAAATGTTTAGTGTTTGAACTTTGCATATTAGTGTTATATCACAAGTGATATATCGGTGAGTTTGAACATCGATTTTTCTTTCTTTCTATTTTCATCAACTTCTATAAATTAATCGTATTGATTTATAGGTTCAAATATTATGTGTGATATATGGTTGACAAGCTTAAAATGTGTATTTTTCAATAAAAAGATGATGAATTTTTTGGAGTTCTATATATATACTTATGCTCTTTATGATAGCAGAGAATAGTGTTATATCACATGTGATACGTCAAGCGGGTTTAACTTTCAATTTTTTTTATTCCTTCAACTTCTATGAATAAATTGTAACATATTGGATTTCACATACACATCAAAACATAAGCAAAGTAGGCGTACACAATGAGTTTTAGAGAGAGAAAGTTAGAGGTTTGGGAACTTTAGTGAGAGAAAGAAAAATCTTATTATGAGCTCCAACTCTACCTTGGGAGGTAGAGAGTATTTATAGTACTTACATAAGCATACTGACGGGTGTGGATCAGGCATACTGTGGGTAAAGACGTCCGTCCTCCACGGTGTTACTTAACTAAATACTACTAAACATTAAATAACTACGACTACGAGCTTTCTAACGATTACATATACTTGAGATGATCGACACTTTAACTACTTGGATTTTCCAAATCTAACAATCTCCCCAAGAAAGGTCACCTCAAATACACATATTACATAGAAAACAAACAGATATTACATTGAGATTGTTCTTGAATTCTTGTTCATGATTTCTGCTCGTAACGTAGTCTTTGATTCTTCATTTTGCATGTTTGGATAATCTGAGTGGAGGTCTTTAAGCGATCCAGCGTGATCACCGGTTTGAGTTGACTTTGAGATCATCGACAACATTAAAATCTCTGACTCATCCTTTGTGGTGTTGGTATAACATGATGTTGTGATTTTTGGACCGACATGCTCACATTCGGATCATGATTCTTATCGAGTAGCGGAAGCTTTCGTTGATTCATGATATTGGCAGCAGCTATAGCGAAGCATGGAGTGATAATATCAGAGTCATTGATGCACTAATCACGATTTCTTTTGGAATTGAATGTGTTGTGTGAGCATGCGGACTATGGATTGACCCTTCATACGATCACTACTAAGCGTCGGGGTACACATAAGGCAGTTAGCAATAAAGCGCACGAAAGTGTCTTTGATCACTTGATGAATTGAGGTACCACGACCACGGTTCCCGTTGATCATTACAAAATCTTGCCTATGATGGATATAATTCGAAGAATTTCCTGGCGGGTTTTGTTGCTCTAGGCGTTCTCAAGCCGAAACGTCTCAAAAAGACAACAATTGAGTGAACCAGCGAAAGAGATTCACTGATTGATGAAAGATTTGAAAATAATGCGTGTATTGCTCAATAGAAATTGTTTTGCAATACAACGAAGGTTTTAATGAAAATAAATTATCAATCATAAACACCTTTTATTTTGTGAAATAAGTACACAGTCGATGTGCTAAAGAAAATAGTTATTAAGCACAACAACCGGTTTTTCAAAGGTATCCGTCAATCCATAACCTGAACCAGGATTGATTCAAAAGAATGAATCGCTCCATTGTTTCGTCGGTTGTCACATGGTTGATCTATTGGATAGATCTCACATGCCACCTACCAGGAGCTTGTTTGATGTTGGCTCGAACTTTCCATCTTCATCGTGAATATGTATGCATATCACTTAGATGTTCAGGCAATACCAGGATAATCGTGGGACTCATAAGATATCTCTCTCTTTCCACATTGTGTGAAGCAGAGAGTCTTCATTGAAAGTGTCCTAAAGAGATTTATATGATGATCTCGTGGCTCTAGACTCAATTGTGCATAATTTGGTTCCTATGCGGAGACTAGGAGAGTCTCCTTCTTCAATATCAACAATCTCTAAGAGAAAGTTGATAGATTATGTCGGTTCCCGTGAGAATGAAACAAGTCCTTTTAAGAGGAACTTGAGTGGTTTGGAAAGTTGAAGTGCGATGCGTCCTTTGGGTCCATGACGTCTTGTCTTCAATACCGATGTTACCTTGGTAACCACCAGTAGTATATGAATTGAACCGGTTTTACATAAGGTTGAATAGTTGGAGGGCTATTTCTTTTCACCCTTTTCTCATTCATTTCTTTTTCATTCTTCAACCCCTTGATTACTTACCGAGACTTCATAACTAGAACCTTGTTGGATTTATTCGGTACTAGCTCTGTCTCGATCGGCACTCTTCCCATTCTCATTTTCTTTTTTTCAATATACATAAGGACTCTACACTATCTAGTGGATAGTCCCTGGGTAGATCCCTCCGGTTCTGGCGGATTGTGTGACCTCAACCTAACCTTATCATCCTTATATCACCATACATAAAGTAAAGTTGTTCGGTCTTTTTGGTATTGTTCATCTGCCATTGGAACCAATTGAAAACCATTTGAAAAATCAATCAAGATACTTGTGATATAGAATCAAAGCATTTTATATCTTAATTGTTTTGATATTTTAGAAATGCTCCCCCTCAACATATGCATAAAATTTAGAAACTGTTTAGCACATGGAGGCAAGAGATCTTTGAAATCGTTAGATTAAGAATGAAAGGTCCAATCTTTTGATTACCATTTTCTAAAATGATCATCATCACTTCCCAATCAATTTGAGTAGATAAAACATTTTGAGGAAGGATGAGGTTTTCAAAAGTTTGCTCCCCTCAATATGTGCCTCGAATTTTGAAAGAATTTTGCACATATTAGAGGAACACACTTAGAGACAATTCGGTCATGTTTCAATAATTTGAGTTTAAAATAGATGCTCCCCCTCAACATGTGCATGGAAAATTTGAAATCGTTTGTCACTTGCGGGGAGGAAAACATGCTAAACACTTATGAAACCATTTATCGAATTATCGGTTTAAATCAATTTAAATCAAAAATTCTCCCCCGATCACAATTATCAAATCATTTGAGATATGTGATCTCTGTAGATTTAAATTGATTTAGAAAGCTTTTAAGGAGAATTGTGACTTGATTATGGCGTTTTAGCGGTAAGTTGGATTTAGAGACTTTAAACTCCATTGATTAAACATGCATAATTATCTTTTGAAATCATAATAATAACCAAGGTGGAACCAATGTGAAACATTTAGAGTAGACCTTACTCATTTAAGTGCAAATTGTTTGAAAATAACACTTTTTGATTTAATTGAAAAATCATTCTTCCCCTCAATCAATGACGAGAGTCGTTGATTGATGAATTGAGATTTTGACACTTGATAAGTTCTTTTGATTTTCAAAAATAGAGTGTTTTCAAAACAATTGAGTTTTCATAAGATTGCAAATATTTTTCGAGAGAATCATTAGAAGGAAAAATATTTGAAGTTAAACATTTGTTAATAGAATTTGAGTATTGAAGTTGAAACATGAGATAAAGCATGGCTCAGTAGCTTTCTTTGAAAAGCGGGTTCTTGCAATAATGACAATAAACCATTTTTACTTTAAATATATATATATATTTATATATATATATATATATATTTTAAAACATTGAACAACATCTAAAGTCCGTGTCACTCTTTGGTGACTGACACAAAGGAGCCGTGAATATATATGAATCAAGAAAGAAAAAGCGAAAGGACAATATTTTTGAGATTTTAGAGATTTTGATTTTTATGCATTTTTTTGAAGTTTTATATTTTTCTATTTGCTTTTAGTTGGTTTTATAATTTTGTATTTTGCTTTTTGAATAAATATATATACAAAATATAGATGAAGGAAAGACCTTTACTCTCGTCTTCCTCACGAAGACGTTTGAGTGTTCACGGTTGAAGACTTTTCAAGCCAAGTCGAGGAAGAATAAACTCAAAACGTTCTCTTGGAAGAGCGTTGGTGAAGATGTCACGCTAACGGTATTCTTACTTCACAAAATAGAGTTCCACCACACCGTTTCCACACTCTGATGAAATGATGTCGAATGTAGATGTGCTTTGCTCTTGAGTGTTGAACGTTGTTGCATGAGAGAGCAATAACACTTTTATTATCACAGTACAGAGGAATTTTGTTGAATTCAAATCCATAGTCAGATAATTGGTATCTCATCCAAAGGATTTGAGCACAACAAGATGACATGGCTATGTATTCAACCTCTGTAGAGGAAATAGAAGTGCTCATTTGCTTCTTTGAAGACCAGCTTACAAGCTTATCACCCAAAAACTAAGCACCTCTGACGTGCTTTGGCGTGTATCTTGACATCTGCATGATCGGCATTTGCATAGGTGTTAGTGACATACCGGTGTCCTCCGGGTACCATAGTCCCATATTGATGGTTCCTTGGAGATACCGAAAGACCCGTTTACCGCTTCAAGGTGCTTTTTAGTAGGCTTAGCGATATCGCACACATGCACCGCAAAGAACAAGATGTCCGTTACGCTAGCTGGTGAGGTATCGAGGATCCAATCATGCTACGATATTTCGTTTGATCTACCATGATCCCGAGTGGTCCTCATCCGACTTAATGCGACGTTCAATCATGGGAGTGTCAACGGTGTCACATGATACAAATCCATATTTTTTTAAAATCTCATTTGCATATTTAGATTGATTTATAAAAATGCCTCCGGGACTTTGTGAAATTTGTAATCCCAAGAAAAATGACATTTGTCCCATCATTGACATTTGAAATTTGGAACCAATTTCATTTGAAAAACGATTACATTCATTGGGGTCAGTCGAGGCAAAGATGATATCATCAACATAAATTTGAAATTGAATTAAATGTTTGCACGACTTCACGGTGAACAATGTCGGATCAACTGTTCCTTTTTGCAAATCCGAAGATAGAAGAAACCTAGATAGCGTAGCATTACCATGCTCTAGGAGCTTGCTTTAAACCGTAAAGGGCCTTTTTCATGCGATAGACATGAGTAGGATGCTCTGGATTCACAAACCCTCTGGTTGGTAAACCACCTCTTCAAGTCACCATTAAGAAGGCTGTTTCACATCCATCGATATACAACCATGTTCTTACTAGCGCATTAGCCAAGAAGATTACGATAGCGATCACGAGCAACATGAGCAAATGATTCTTCAAAGTCAATACCCTCTTCTTGACGGTATCCTTTGGCAACCAATCGAGCCTTGTTCTTTAAGACATCACCATGCTCATCAAGTTTCACCTTGAAGATCCATTTTAGAGAAATGATCATAGCACAATCAGGTACCAATTCCCATACATCAAGTCGATCAAACATATGAATTTCTTCTTGCATGGCATTGAACCAACAGTCTTCATTCATGACTGTTTTAATGTCTTTGGTTCGACCAGAGAACTGGAGTTGAAGAAGCACCATAAGGCATCGGTTGCAAGTTGTTTCCTTGTGGATCTTGGGCGGAGGGTTTCCAATGATGTTATCTAAAGGGTGATCATGTGTCCATTTTCTAAGGTGTTCATGTGGTTGTTGTTGTGGGCGAAGTAGCAGAGTCGATGTCTCGATGAAGATGGTTGGATGATGATTCATGAGCAAATATATTTTCAAATGGAGCATCTTAGGGGGTAGCAAAGGGATTAACTTCATCATTGATGCGAAACAATAATTCCATGATGTACATTTTATGATTGGTGATTTGTTGATGAGACAGTGATCAGGCGGTTCTTGACTTAATGATATTGGAGGCCCGAAGGGTTCACTTCATTCGGGGATAGGAGACCTCTGTTGATGGAATTGACATTTCATCGGCGTGGTTCATAGTGTTCATCAAACATTGGATCAAACAATTTCTTTAAATCATCTTATGATGGAGGTACATATGGAGTTCTTGGAAATGAGTTTGGTACAAGGGATGAACCAATGGGACTGTTTTGAAGTGCGGGTCCAGAGCTGGATTGTCCATGAGCCATTTGACCGGTCAGCTCATCGAACGTAACGTGAATTGTTTCCATGATATTTCGGGTTCTCTTGTTGTAGATTTGGTAACCCATCTTGTTTGAGTCTTGTCCGTTGCCAGGTCAGTTTTATCACTCAATAGGCCACTTGTGAATGGCCGACCGTAACAAACTTAAAACCGTTCAAGCACAAACTCAATGAAGATCCGGAGTCTGATGTTTCCCAGGTCGTTATGTCCCAAATTTGTCGATGGATCACCCAACAATAGTGATCGAGGAATTTGAGCGGAAAAATAGGATTGAGAATGATTATAACTACAGAAATAGCCTATAATTACAAAGGCTTAAATGCAAATTAAAGGAAATTAAAAAGATAAAAAATATTAAATAAACGCTATCACTATTTGCAAAATGATGTTTTTGATTTTATTTTTATAAAACTTGAATTTAAAACTACGTAACGTAAAAATGAAAAAATGTGAAACTTATACAAGATTAATCCTAAAAATATGAAAATGATATTTTTACAAACCTAATGATAAAAGAAAATTATTAGAAAAATAAAATTATTTTTATAACTATTTATCTAATTATTATTAATTAAAAACTAATTTTAACTATTTAATAATAACCTAAAATACAAGAAAATATGAAATAAAGCTAGAAAAATAAAATTATGAACTGGAAAAATCTAAAATAACAAAAGAGAATTTTCAAAACTAATTTTGTATTTTTCTGAATATTTTTGTATTTTCTAGGAATTAAAAACTATTTAAAACTACTTAAATTACTTAAAAATACAAATTTAACTAAGAAAAATCTGGAAAAATATTTTTTTGTTTTTTTATATTTATCTTAAGAAAAATGAAAAATTATTTTTTTGAAACTTTTCTTAATTAATTGTATTAAATGCTAATTAAAAAGTACTAAAAATTGATTAAAATGCAGAAAAATACTAAACTGACTTGGAAAAATCTGAAAAATTCAAGATAAGTCTACAATAATATTCTAAAGCTGAGAAAAATATAAAAACAGGTGCTTGTGTACAAGAATATGGAACTGCTATGATAAGTGCTTATAAATAAGCACTTATTTTAAACAAATAAGCACCAAAAGCCACCAACTTGAAAGGAAGCTATAAAATACTAAAAGTAACCAAATGCAACCATTTACAACTGCTTTTAACCACTGAATTGCAAAATGACAAGATTTGATGGTTTGAGCTAAATGTGAACAAAACAGATTTAGGTGAGCTACTTTAAGCTTAAAAATAAGACACCTAATAAGCTAGAAAATAGAAAACAAAAGTGGGAACCTCAAGAGGACCTGGCTAGCTATATCTAAACCAAAATCCAGACCTAAGCAAGCTTTTGAGGGCTCACGTGCAAGCATCACAAAACCTCAGTGCAAGTCAATATAAAGCACTTCGTTACCGCAGAGGCGAGCCTATTTGACAAGCTCAAATGGAGCTTATAAAAAATTGATAAAAATCTACAAAAATGACAAATAGAAACTAGACCAAGGGAAGTTTTTAAACCCACAATTTCATGTGATTTGACCCAGAAATGTGCTCATGAAAAATCCACTCATCTTGGCCCAAAACTGAAATTTTGCAAATTTGACTTTTGAGACAGAATTAAGATGTTGACTTTGGTGAAATTTGAAACTGATTTTAGGACTGAAATTGATGTTTATTGATGAAATGAAGCTAATGCAAGCTATGCCTAAGATTTCTAAACACAAAACAGGCCTTTGAATTTCTAAAATCCCAACAGTGGGTACTTAAGACAGATTAAAGATTAAATTTTGACTTTTGTTACTGCAGACACAAGTTTATGACTGGACTGGTTCTCAAATGACTAAAGAGATGTAAACCAACTGATTTTAACAACTGCTTAGCCCTCTAACACAATTTTGCTACAAAATCCAAACACCCCTATAAACCACTGATTTGGACTTTAAATAAACAACCTACTGCACAAGCTGAAACAAACTCCTAATCTAAATCTATATAACCTGGGAACAACTAAATGAAAAGATAAAAACTACAGCTACCCACAGATTCAAACTAAATTAGATATTGCAAATTAAACTAGATATGGAGAGAAAAATAAGCACTCACAATTGGCTCAGCTTATTTGCAATTTAAACCAGATCCAAAACTAAACTATCCTAAGCTAATCCAATCCCAAATCAACATGGCATCAACCATTATCCATTGCCAAATCTGCTTGAACCAATTTCTTTTCACAGTTGACTTTTGTTGACTATTTTGAGATTTTGTATTACAGACCATGAAACATCACTAATTTACTTTGTTAACCAAATACAAGCTTAAACAAACAATTTAAAACACTTTCATCAACCTAAAAATTGTAATTTGATAAGAATGGCTTTTGGCGGGAAAATTAGAACAATCATAAAACTGGAAATGAGTTGCTAAAACTGATATATTGATACATAAATTACTTGTTTGTTACATAAAAACTTTGAATCCAGCTAAAAAATTACATAAAAACTTAAAACGACTAAACATGAAATTAAGAACTTGGTCTAAAAACAGTGACAACCCTTTTCTCTGTCTTCTCTCTTCATTTATATGCTTCATTAGGGTTTCTCAACTCAATCCTGGCCATTGATTTGGTTCATTTGATCTCCACCTTTGATTTCCTATTTTGGCGCCAAAAAGGAAGATAGTGGAAAAATCCACTATCTCTGATAACTTGTTGATTGAGGAAGCATTTATTGTTCTTTGGAGTTTGGTGGAGGTGGGGGAACATGGTAAAGTGAAGGTGAGCTGGGGGGATGGGTTTTGCAGAGGTGGAGTGTGAGGAAGAAGAAAAGGGCGCGTGTTGGCTTGTTGACTGGGATTTGACCAGTGGTTAAATATTAAAAGGGAGGGTCAAATTGGTAAGGGTCCAAAGGGTAATATGGCAGGGGTCACAATTGGTTTTTGACAAGGCCAAGGGTTTAAATGGTTTAATAACACAAGGGCCTATTTGTAATTTCTGAAAATTCAGGGACCAATTCTGCCAATATCTGCAAAGTTGCTCCAAGGAACTAAAAGTGACAAGCTCCAATAGTATAAGGACCAAACTTGACATTTTCCAATTTCAAGGACCTTTTTGCCAATTTTTAAACTTGAAGGACCAATTTTGTAATTTCTCAAAACTTTTGATATTTTTCACCAAAGGACTAATTTTGAGAACTTTTGATTTTAAAAGGACCTTTGGTGATTTTTCTTTTGAAATTAGGTGCCTAGGGACTAAATTTGACAATTTTTGAAACTTGGGGGACTGAAACTGCCAATTATGCAAACTTTGCTCATTTTTCATCTGATTTTAAACATTTTGCATCTGAAACATATAAAATGCAATTTTGAGATATTTTCAGTATTTTGATGCATTTCTGAGCATTTTAAACGTTTTGCGGTTCGATTGACCAAAAATGATGAGTATTTACAACAATCATCATATCAAACTAAACTTGCTAGTCCCAGCAATCTTTTGAGAAAAACTTAATGGATTTGAATCTCTTTACCAAAAAGCCATTACTTCTGGTAAAATGTTTCGGTTCAAGTAAGAACCATGGTACCGAGATAACCATGTGATTTTGAGCAAACCACCAGCTTTCAACGGATTTGGTTTGTCTTTACCAGAAGCCGTTTGCTCTGGACTAGCCAACTCTTAGATACATTATCAATATTATCTTTGGTGAGTCGATTACCAATTATGGATTTTCCACTGCCTTTACCACAAGCCATAAACTTGCGGGCTAGCCAACTCTTCACTAATTAAAGATATGGTGAGTTGAATACCATACAATTTTGGGCAAATTGCAAGCCATAAACGGATTTGAGAAATCTTTACCAAGAGCCGTTTGCTCCTGGATTAGCCAATCCTTTTGTTTATTAGACATGGCGGACTGATAACCAAATGAGTAAGTGCAAAACACTTACTCCAAAAAAAAATTTTGGCCAAAAATGGGGGAATTGGATGGTATAATTACATGACAAAATTCGTGAGAATTCCAAACCGTCAAGTTTTCTCACACAAGCCGGCCACTTGTGAATGGCCGGCCGTAAACTTAAAACAACTCAGGCAAATGCAATGAAGATCTGGAGAGTACAGTGTTTCCCCGGGTCGTTATGTCCCATGGCCGTCGATGGATCACCCAACGAATAGTGATCGAGGAATTTGAACGGAAAATAGGATTGAGAATGATTATAACTACAGAAATAGCCTATAATTACAAAGGCTTAAATGCAAATTAAAGGAAATTAAAAAGATAGAAAATATTAAATAAACGCTATCACTATATTTAAAATCTAATGTTTTTGATTTTTCTATTACAAATTTAAATTAAAAAACTACGTGACGTACACAAGTAAATGTGAAACTAAAGCAGTATTAATCCTAAAAATATGAAAATGATATTTTTACAAACCTAATGATATGAGAAAATTTTAAGAAAAAGAAAATTATTTTTATAACTATTTAATTAATTATTATTAATTAAAAACTAATTTTAACTATTTAATAATAGCCTAAAATACAAGAAAATTAGAAATAAAGCTAGAAAAATAAAATTATGACTTGGAAAAATCTAAAATAACAAAATAGAATTTTCAAAACTATTTTTATAATTTTCTGATTATTTTTGGATTTTTTATGATTTAAAAACTATTTAAAACTACTTAAATTACTTAAAAATACAAATTTAACTAAGAAAAATCTGGAAAAATATTTTTTTGTCTTTTTATATTTATCTTAACTTAAGAAAAATGAAAAATTATTTTTTTGAAACTTTTCTTAATTAATTGTATTAAATGTTAATTAAAAATGCTTAAAAACTGATTTAAATTAAGAAAAATAGCAAACAAACTTGGAAAAATATGAAAATTTCAGGAAAAGTCTAAAATAATATTTATAATCTAGGAAAAATATAAAAAATAGGGGTTGTGTGAAGGATTATGAAACTGATGTGCAAAGTGCTTAGAAATAAGCACTAGAAATAAGCCAACACCCACAAATAAGCACTAACAGCGTCTGAAGCTATATTATACTACAAGTACCTAAATGCAACTAATATCAACTGTTTTGAACCTCTAAATCACCATGTACACAGATTTGATGAATTGAGTAAAATGCTAAAATCAGTTTGAGGTACTAAGTTGCACATGAATAAGCACTCAAATAAGCTAGAAGTCAAAAACCAAGTATGGAGACCTCAACTAGACCTGGGTGGCTACTTACAAACCAAAGACCAGACTTTGAGAAGCTCTTATGAGCCTTGTGCAAGGGTTGCACAAACACATACTGCCTCGTTAATCTTAAGGTGTGTCAGGTTGGACCATATTGTCAAGCATTTTTGGACCTTATAAAAATTCCACAAAAATATACAAAAATGCTAATAAGAGATTAGACCAGTTGGAGATTTTAAAAACCAAAATTTCACTTAATTTGGCTTAGAAATGAGCTCATGAAAATTCCTTTCAGTTAGGCTCAAAACAGGTTTTACACTTTTGACTTTTGAGCAGTTTTTGAAAGTTTGACTTACATGAGTTTTGATCTTAATTTCCCAACTGAAAATGATGTTATATGATTAAATGAAGCTACTGCAATCTATATCTATGATATTTAAACACAAAATGAGCTTTTGTTTTGACAAAATCACAACAGTGAATATAAGGGCAGATCAAATGATATTTTGACTTTGGTGGTGCACAGACACAATATATTGACAGCAATGAGTTCAATAGTGCTAAGCAAACATAAACCAACAGGTTTCCACTTTGGAACAAACCTCAAACCGCAGGTGTAACAAGCTGATCCAACACTTAACACCACTGATTTGCAATCAACTCTAAGCTAAACACTTAACCCGGCTAAAATAAATGATCAAACTAAGTTAAATTAACCTAAGTACAACTAATTAAATAGGTTTGAACTTCTTATAACTACAAAGACAGATTTTGCAAATGAAACTTGAAATTAACTTACAAATGTCCTAGCCACTGTGGCTTGAATTTAGTAACCAATGAACATCTATCCTGAATAGATCAACCCATGGACTATAAATCAACAATTTCCTTTGCTACACCCATGTCCATTTCATACCCATTTTTGCTTCCAATTTGACTTTCATTGACCAATATCCAAAGTGACTTGAAACTTAAATATAAGCTCACAAAAAGCTATAATAAGCTCATATAAGCTGTTGGGCGAAAAACAAGCTATTTGAAGCTTTGGTATGAGACTTTAAAATGGAAAATTTCAACGGTGAGCTTGAAACATGAATTCTTAACACAACTTGAATTGATACTTGGAAATAATTTATAATGATACAATACCCTTAGTTTGATACAAAGAAACAAAATATTACAGGTTTTATACTAAATTAAAAACTTTAAGTTAAAAACGACATTGATGATATATAAAAACTACAAGACTCTCCCTTCTTCTCATCCTTTTGCTCTCTTTTATAATCCAAGCTTCTTCTCTCTCTCCGACCGTTCCCACTTATATTCTTGACCATTGGATGTCTTAGAGTGATCATGGTCGTTTAATTGGTTTTGGCGCCAATTTGAGATTATCAACCGGAGGTTGAGTGAGGGGATAAGAGGTGCATTAAATGCATCTTGGAAGGTAGTTGAGGTGGGGGGAACAAGGAAAGTGGATGATTTGGGGGTGTGGGAGGAAGTGTGTTCTGAAGCGGTTAGGGAAAAAAAGCGTGTTGGCTTGTTGGAGGATTTGACCGTGGTTAAATATTAAAGGGAGGGTCAAATTGGTAGGGTCCAAAGGTAATATGGCGAGGGCACAATTGGTTTTGACAAGGCCAAGGTTTAAATGGTTTAATAACACAAGGACCTATTTGTAATTTCTGAAATTTCAGGGACCAATTCTGCCAATATCTGCAAAGTTGCTCCAAGGGACTAAAAGTGACAAGCTCCAATAGTATAAGGACCAAACTTGACATTTTCCAATTTCCAAGGACCATTTTTGCCAATTTTTAAACTTGAAGGACCAATTTTGTAATTTCTCAAAACTTTTGATATTTTTCACCAAATGACTAATTTTGACAACTTTTGATTTTAAAAGGACCTTTGGTGATTTTTCTTTTGAAATTAGGTGCCTAGGGACTAAATTTGACAATTTTTGAAACTTGGGGGACTGAAACTGCCAATTATGCAAACTTTGCTCATTTTTCATCTGATTTTAAACATTTTGCATCTGAAACATATAAATGCAATTTTGAGATATTTTCAGTATTTTGATGCATTTCTGAGCATTTTTAAACGTTTTGCAGTTCAGATTGACCCAAAAATGATTAGTATTTACACACTCAGGGTGCATAACCAACGAAAACTCTAATATCTGCCTTTTCTCTTAGTTTATCTAAGTCTTGACCATTATTAGTTGGATAACACAATGCACCAAACACACGAAGGAATGAGAGATTAGGTTTTCTATTGTGGATAAGTTCATATGGAGTTTTCCATGGCGGTGTGAATGGGTGGAGATTTTGAGTGTAGCATCACGATGGCAATGGCTTACCCATAGAAACATTGAAACCTTTGAGTAAATCAGCATTGTTCGAGCGGCTTCCACAAGAGTTCGATTTCGTCTTTCAACTACACCGTTCGTTGAGGAGTTGTGGAACACTTCTTTGATGACCGATTCCAACACTTTCATAAAACTCACTAAGTTGTTTATTAACAAACTCAGTTCCATAGTCATTCGGATGATTACACGGTTTGTTAAGTCGAACTGCGGTTTGATAAGTTTGATGATGATATCTGGAGTTTCATCCTTTGTCCTTAGGAACTTAACCCTGGTGAATCGAGAGTAATCATCAACCACTACTAACATTTCTTCCCAAAGATATTCGCACTCGTGGGTCCACATAAGTCCATGTGAATTGTATGAAGAACTTCTGTAATAGAGTTTGTAGGTTTAGATTTGTGGGCATACTTCTTGCTTTTTCCCAATTGGCATTGAACAAAGATGATCCTTTTCATACTTTAGTCTAGGTAACCCTACAACTAAGTCCTTTCTGGAGAGATCATTGATGGTGCCTAAGTTCAAGTGATTGAGACGACGATGCCATAACCATGACTTGGTTTTTGAAGCCTTTGACAACAAAAAAATTAGAGAAGACTTCATCATATCTTCGATAGAGATGGTGTATAGATTTAAACCATGTGTTCCTCTTAAAAGTTCCTTACCATCAAGTTCTCTAACGAAACAAGTATGTTTTTTGAAGGCCACTTCTAGATGGAATCACGAAATTGGCCAAGTGAGAGAATAAGTTATGACCAAGACCTTCTACGTAATACCACGGAGATAACACTATCACCGACAACATAATCTCCATAACCCATATGCACCAGAAATGATCGTTCGAATCTAGAGTCCGATGAATTTGCTCACGAAGTTCATGAGCGGCCGGTCGGTCATATACTTGGACGACTGAGTCCAAGTACCACGAGCGATTTGAACGATGCGGGTTGAACCTGACAAGAATGGATAACTGGATAATTGAGATCCCCATGCAAGAATGGGTTCCACTTGGTTAGTGCTGATGATTGGAACACCCATCGAAATAGAAACATCCATATCGTAGAAGCAATGGAATCATTAGGAATGGATGCGATCTTTGGTGTGTTTGACCTATTCAAAGTATGTTCACTTCTTAAGGGAATAGTTCTACCGGTAGGCATCCATTTTCTAGTGGGCATAGTCTTAGCAGATTGAGGGCAAAATTGATTATTCTTCTGGCCAAAAGGTATCTATTGATAACCTATCCTTCTAAATGTTCTTCTGTGGTTTCCTTGTTTTCTAACTTTCTTTCGTTTTTGCCTTTTAGCCTTCTTATCATGATTTTTAGAATTAACAATTTTAACAGGCATTTGACAGACATTAGACAAAGCATTCACACCACATTCAAGATTAGTATGAAACCACGCTCATCATTACATGTTTTGCCAAAAGTAGTAGAATTAGCATTAATTACGATGCTTTAAAGCTAACACTAGAATCAACACGATTCATTTTATTCAAATTCTCCCTACGGTGATCATCTACATTCTTCCAATGCACATTCTTAGCTTGTGAGGTCCTATCATTCCTTGTATTGTCTTGAGACTTTGACATGCTCGCTTTAATGTCACTGATTACTCCTATAGAGGGAATGGGAACATTAGTTGGTTTTGCTACTTTTTGCCTTTCTTGTTTTGAAGTCTTTGGGGCGTGAACTATTTGAAAGCGTCTTCGAAGTTCACTTTCTTAACACTAGAGGTGGGGATCGAACTACTTGAAGGCATACTAAGGTTTACATTCATAACATTGGGCATTGAATGAGTTGCATACTTGGCACTAGGCATGGAACAAGGTATCAAAGGATTGACTTGTTCACCTAAGGTTTTAGGGCATATTGTAATTAGGCATTCTAGAAGTTCTTGAGATCGTTTGGCATATAAGCATGCATGGCCAATTGCATTATCATGTGGTTTTCTAATTTATCCTCTTACAATCTCAGCGAAGACATTCTAGTACGTCCTTAAGATATGAGAAATATGTTTGAATAGCAAGTTTGTTATTTCTAAGATGAGGAGGAACATATTTCCTGAGACAAAGAATATTTATTACAGATATGCACCTTTGAAGCACCATTCTCTCCATTTGTCATTGACATTTTCCCTTTTACGACTCTTGATTCTCAATTTCTTTTGCAATGAAGTTATTTTTTTATTATTTTTGTTATGAGTGACTTTTATTGACTCAAATAACTCATTGAGATGACGTTTAACCTTTTCATTTTCTTCTAGAAAACTCTCATTTTCCTTTTGTAAAGTATTAACCAAATTTTGAAGATAAAAATTTTGAGAATTCCGAGAATCTAAAGGATGAGGCATTTGGGAGCAGTCATTGTTCATTTCACCCTTTAATTGAGAAATTTGGGCTTTCAACTTCGATCGTGTTACAATGAGCTCGAATCTGATTCATCACATTTGCTAATTTCAAAAGCGCATCAAACTCTGGAACATTCGAGGATATCTTGATGTTTGAGGTTTTAACATTTTCTTTGAGATGTTGATATTTTAGTTGTAACTCAAAATGTTCAACTTCTAGTTTAGAAAAATGTTTTACCAGATTATCATGATCATCCCGTTCAATTTTCTCACTTAGTTTAGCGTTTTTGATTTCAAGCTCAATGACACGATCATGGGAGACTTTCAAAGCAATAGACAATTCATGAAATTGAAGCGATAATAGAACGGTTAGTGGCGGTATAGAACACATCTTGAGAAATACAATCCAATCAGATTCTCATTTAAGGTATACAAGTTCTTCCTCTCAATTTCGTTATATTTTAATGCTCGCTCATAGTCACTAACCTCTACAATCATTGCATCAAATTCCTTTTCCATTCCTTTAATATCTGAATCAATCCCTTTTTAAGACTCTCAAAATGATCTTTTAGTTGTTTAAAGAAAGGCATAACCTCAGTTAAATAGCATTCTTTTGTTTGCTCAAAACCCCTTTCCTTCGAGTTATCCCATTGGTGTGATCCTTTTCTTGCAAGTTTTCTCAAAATCAACAAATAGTTGAAAAATAACATATTGATGATTAAGGTCTTGCTCTTAGTGGCAATAGTTCTAGGAACTAAATGCATTGGTGTATTCAGAGGATACACAGTCATTCAGAGCATTTTCCTAGGGGAGGGTTTGTTACAACAAGATTTTCACTTTTGCTTATCTAAGTCCCTTTTCGAACACTTGTTCGGTGTTAACAAAGTTTGAGGCTTGAACTTGTTTAAGGAAATCAATTTTCCTTTTGTAATCATGGGGTTTGACTATTATGTTTTGCTTTTTACTCGGAGGATGTCAAGCTTCATCCATTTTCTCCCTAGAAGCATCATCTAATTTTCTATCTTCCTCAGTGGACTCAATGAAACTAGGTGTCTGTCTAGGTTTAAGGATCTCATTGCCATCATAGATTACCTTTTGAGGCGACCTTTGCAATCTTACCATACTCAGGGTTGGGTTTATCAATAATGGGAACACTATGCTTATCGCTTAAAACTCAATGCTTAGTGACCATATGGCGATCAGAATGGTATTCCCTTATGCGATACAACTTATTTTCAAGCTTGTTCTTCAAAGTTTTAGATTGGAAAAATCATTCAAAAGTTTTGATTCCTTAGCATGAAATTCACCTTGGCCTTTAACATTTTCTTGAAGTTCTTGTTTTTCTTAGAGCTTTTAGAAAGCTTTTCTTGTAAGGAGTTTAACTCTTGTTTTAACACTTCTTCTATGAAATTACTTTTTCTAATAATTGTACGCATTTGGTTATCCAACTCCTCTTCGCGGTAGTTAGCTCAAACTTAGCATGTTGTTCATAAATGGCAACTTGTTCTTTATAGGCATTAAGTTGGAGATAATGAAATCATCATGAGCAATGCATCGGTGTATTCATCAAAAACATAGTCATCGTTGATGCGAAGATGCATCACTTGATACGACCTCACTTTCACTTTGTTTCACATATTGATCATATGGGACAACATTGATATTACCCATATTTTCAATATTTGACTCAATAGTTTCAGTTGATTGTACTTTGTCATGCATCTTTTGCACATCAACATCATCGTATAGTTTTAATACCTCAGAAATGATTTTGTCTTTGGATGGACCAGCTTGTGGTGATGATGAGACTTTAAGAGGGACCATTGGAGAAATGCTAGCCATGAAAATTGTTTGTGATGAGGTTCATCATCAACGTCGAGTCATATGCATCCAATCAGTGACTTGAAAGGCATTGATGATTGTTGCCTATCTCTGAATTGGTACGCTTCATCATCGCCATACATCTTGGCATTTCCTCCGCCAGAAACAACAACTCTTTTCTTCCAAATGCACCATTATCACGAGCTTGAACAAGCAACATCTTATCCTGAAGTAATCACGTTCGAGGTTTTGTGTCGCGGTTCCTTGCAATGTGTCCCCTAACCTCCACCGTTGTAACATTTGATTGGATTTGCTTGACCACGGTTTCCATTCCTTCCCTATTCGATTTGTAGCATAACCTCTACCACTCCACCTCTTCTTGTTCGTCTTTCTGAAGGCGTACGCATAACCTTCCCATCTCGACGGTGGCTTGATTGTGTGAATTGGATGCGATTCGAGATTGTTGTTGGTGTGTGGAAGAGATTTCATGTTTTGACTAATCAGGAGAGCCAATTGATTAATGAAGTTTTCCGTGTGCATCGGCATCAACTTGTTTGAACATAGGATCGGGAATGAGTTTGTGATTTCCATTACCCATGGGTATAACTTGAGATGCTTTGGTGGTAATTCCAATGTTTGAGTAGAAGGCGGTTGAATCATTTGATGAGCTTGTCTCTCCACAGTTAGTTTTGAAGCGATCAAGAATCCTTTTTCAAACATAGCATGTCTCTCATTCCGAAGAAGGAAGGCATAGAGTTGCTCATAGTTTGTATTCTTCAATCCTTTGGTTAGCTTCACAGGAGTGACAAACTTATGCCATTCGGGATTCATGTTGTTCACAAACTTTGAGTTCAGGTGAATGTTTGGCATAGTCATTCCGATGTTCCTCATGTCATTAACAAGCTTGTGGAATCTCACGTAATACTCATAGACACTCTCATCTGGTTTTATCTTGAAGTGCTTAAATTCATCATAGAGTTGTGATTCTCTGTCTTCCATAGATAATTAAGAACCAGAAAGAAGCATCTTGACATTATCCCACAACGCCTTGGCCGGTGTTTTGATTGATAAGCTTGTAGATATCTTTTGGAAGACCTTGAGAATGCGATGTTAGAAGCCCGATGTCAGACATCGAATCTCTTTTCTCCTTATCATTGAGCTCATCATATGTCTTTGGTGTGTCTATTCCATAGATCATTGTTCCATCTGCAGCTGTATCAATTAAGTCTCTTTGTAGTCTCAATCGATAAGGTCCTTCTCAATCGATTTGAGAATGTTGACCCCATTTTCCTTCCAAGACAATACAGTCATTCTTTGAGCCCAAGCGTGAGATTCTGCCGAGCATGGCAGTGGGACGCATCGAACGGTACGCTTGAACATCCCAGCGATGCAAAGGAGATGATTGTAGATGCGTTGGTAGACATGTTTAAAGATTACGGGATTTTATAACTCTATGATTAAACCGGTAAATAGATTCTTTCACGAGATTTTACTAAATCAAGAGAAAGCGTATTACAAACAAAAGTTAATCAAGTCGCTAAGATATCTTGAATCAAGTCGCTAAAAACCAAGTTGCTAAGACAAGTCGCTATGAATTTTTGACAAATTAAGCTATGCACCAAGTCGCTAAGAGATCAAGTCGCTAAATAGCAACTCGCTACTAGTCCAAATCGCTAACACCAAGTCGCTACGAAACTTAAGAACAAGTCGCTATCAAAATTGAAAGCAAGTCGCTACCTTACAAATTAAGCACGTAGTGGAGAATCCACTAATGATTACTTTTTCTGAAACGTCTCTAAAAAGATCGCTAAGCACCAGTCGCTACCACAATACACTACAACTCGCTATGGACTTACAAAGCAAATCGCTACCAAGAAAAGAACACGTGACTCAAGTCGCTAGCATGAAAAATTCAAAACACCACTTTTCAAAAACAACCCAACCACGATGATTCAAGCCTTCCAAATCAAAACCTAAACACTTATGATGATCCTAAACACAAAAGTACAATCAAAATCCAAACTTTAACACTAGAAATCAACCAAATGATGCAAAAACTATTAAACTTTCTCAAACTCAAAACCACCTAAAACCATTAGAAATCCAAAGATATGTTAGAGATGATCTAACCATGGCTCTTGATACCATTTGTAACATATTGGATTTCACATACACATCATACCATAAGCAAAGTAGCGCAAATAAGTTTTAGAGAAAGTTAGAGTTTGGGAACTTTAGTGAGAGAAAGAAAAATCTTATTATGAGCTCCAACTCTACTACGGGAGGTAGAGAATATTTATAGTACTTACATAAAAGCGCCACACGGCCAGTGGATCGTGCATACTGATGGGTAAAGACCCGTCCGATCATCGCGGTGTTACTTAACTAAATACTACTAAACATTAAATAACTACGACTACTGAGCAACGATTACATATCGCTTGAGGTGGCCAAGCTAACTTTCCAAATCTAGCATTATGTTTGATATATTGTTAAAAAGCTAAAGACGTGTAATTTTTAATGTCAAAAGATTAGTCATTTTAAGTCTACACAAATAATTATGCTCTTTTCACGACATCGCGTTGAGTATTCAAACTTATAGATTAATGTTATATTGTGATAAATCAAGCGGAAATCAAGCGGATTTGACTATCAAATAAAAAAATTATTCTATTTATCACATATAGGTTTGAACCTCTAAATATTTTGCTTGATATATCATTTGTAATATAACACTAACCTCGAAGTTCGAAAACTCAACTTCTATAAATAAACTGTATTTATTTGAATGTTTAAAAACTATGTGTGATATATGGTTGGAAGCTAAAGATGCATATTTTTAATCCCAAAAACGATGAGTCATTTAGAGTTTTACAAAAATATTTATACCCGTTTTACAAAATCATACTGAGTGCTTAAACTTAGAGATTCATGTTACTTTTCCCATCCGATCCTGTAAATATGGGTTTGACTTCAGTGGCCCGGATCAACTGACGCTTATCTATTTTGCGAGTGTTATATAATACTTGATGCAAAATATATGAATTGATTGGGTTTTAAGTGTATTTTTCATTTGTATAGTTTTTCATCAAATATTATATAACACAAAAAAATTATTTACGGTCAAAGTTGAGCAGGTTTGAGTTTGAAATCAATGAATGACATTTTGGGGCCGAATATAAAGTGATAGCAAGCAAATACGATTTTTGATATATGTAAATTTTAAAAAGAGAGATTAAAGTGACTTTTAATTAAAAAGATAAGATGAAATGAGTGAAAGTTAATGTTTTTTATTATGTGATCTTTATCTATTAAATTAAATAATTTGAAAGATGAGAATTAGTCTGTGAAGTAAATAAGGGTTATGAACTTTCCTCTAGAATTATCAATCATGCATTTGTACATTTGGTCATTGTCACATTTTTCTTGTTCACACATGTAAGTTAAAAATGGCATACTTTGACTAACAGAAAAGCGAATATGTTAACTATAATTTATTGTAATTGATTAACTATAATTTTATGATATATAATTTGGTCTACGATTTTTGTATGTTTTAATTCTTTTTATGAGTCCCGTGTATTTTTTTATGAAAGATTGTATGGCTATAATTTCTAAAAATTATAATACAAGTCCCAACAAAAATAATATCTTTTATCTTTATCCATTTCAAATCTTTGTTCCGCGGTCTCACTCTCTCTCCCATGATTTCTCTCACACCATAACAAAGGCAACAACACACTTTCATCCTATAAATACAAAAGCTGCCGCAACCTTATTATCATGCCCACTGCATTTCTTCTTCAAAGCTCTCACACTTTTTAATCACTCTGTTTTCACTTTTTTCCTATTTATAAAGATTTTTTTATAAAATATCTAGACAAGGAATTAGCAAATTTCCTTGGTGGGGTTTTATTAAGAATGAAATTTGGTGAAATGGGTATGTTTTGGTTTTTGGTAATATTGAGTGTGGTGGTGGCAATGGTGGTTGATGGTTTTCCGGTGGAGGATTTGGTGGTGAAGTTGCCTGGACAGCCAAGTGTTGGGTTTAGACAGTATGGTGGGTATGTTGATGTTGATGTGAAAAATGGGAGGAGTTTGTTTTATTATTTTGTTGAAGCTGATGGTGGTGATGCTGATCATAAGCCTCTTTCTCTTTGGCTTAATGGAGGTTTGCATTTTTTTATCTTTCACATAGTTAAATACTTACACACAGTAAGAAGATTATGCAAGAATTTTGTTTGTGATTGAATTTTGTATAAGGATTGAGTCTTTTAGGACTTTGTGGATTTGAGTCTGTGTGGCGGTGAGTTCAAACCCCGTGGATTAGTCGGCCAAAAGGTCGGAAACCATGGTTACCTCATAGAAAAAGTTGTAATTGTTGTTTTAGGGGTAGGGTCTAACATTAACGGACATACTTGAGGCAGAGAGTTTGCACGTGCATACCCTTTGAGCCGTCACTAGTGAAAAATACATTCATAGAATTTTCAGAGATTTTAACACTAAGCATACTCTTTGAAAGATTTTTGGATCCACTAGGGTGAAATGATCAAGATTTTTGTATTATAGTTCTTAAGTGTTAAAGATGGTTCATTTGATATTTGAATAATGTGGTAAGAGATTAGAAGGGGATATAAGGGGTTGATTATTGGTGTTTAAGGTATGGAGTTTGTTTAAATGTTTGACGATTCTTCTTGTTAATGGATTTAACTTTTATGAGGTAAAATAAGCAAGTCTCCATTTCATTGTCAGGTAAGTAATCATAAACAATTTGCTTCTAACCAAATGCTCAAATCTGCTCTTCTCAGTCGGAAACAGCACTTAAGGAATAAGGAGTATGAAATTAGGCGAATTAAGTCGAAGTCAATGAAGTTAGGAATTTAGGATGAGGATTGTTATTCTACTTTTGAGAATAGTGGCGGTATTATAAGTTTGTGGCAAAATGAAAATACATTGCTTGAAAAGGCTCAAATATATTGAAGTAACAGGTTTAAAGTCATTTTAAGTATACTCAAATGCTTATAATTTAGTTAAGAGAAATACTACAACCACCTACAATTTACAAAATCCACAAGTGAATTTTTGGATGAAAATAAGAGAGATAGTTTAAATTTTATAAAGAGAAGGCCACAAATTGCATGACACGTGTGAGATTTTTTTTTGTAAATTATATGTGGTTGTAGCATTGCTCTTTAGTTAAACAGGTTAAAGTGTTACACATTGCTATTTATAATCTGGTACCTGATTTAATAGAACACAACTATTTTTTATAATAGCTGGAGCCCATCATAATAAGCATTTTTAGTTAAATAGCAGTAAATGAGACTGCACATGTAGGTGGTGACTTGATGGATTTAAAAGGCATGGAGCTTCCTTTGTTTCTTTTCACACAAAAATTGTACTTTTAGAAGGAGCATGCTCCCCTGACCTTTTTTTCTTTCTTTTTGGTTGTTGGATGCAAAGTTAGTATTTTTAGACACAATTAGTGCTTTATCATATTCTACTCCTATTTTTACACTTATTCAAAAGTTAGTCAGCTTTGAATTGTAATTTGAAGCAATTAGAGCATTTCATTGTATTACGAGTAGTTAAAACTTTGTACTCAAAAATCGTAATTACCCTCGAATATGAAGTTAAGAAACATTTTGTTTGATGATCAAAGTATAAAATGAATTCGTGGAAGAATGCAGTAGACTAGCTCAATGCGCTTAAGGCTATAACTAATGACCAACTTAGTGGTTAGTGATCAGTGATTTAAGAATCACCACTCTACTGGTTTATGGTTAAATATGTTTCAATTTTAAGATAGTATAATCACCTACTTACTGCACTTATTAACCTCATTTTTTCTCTATTAGAACAGTGTGTATATTATTTTTATACTTTATCTCTCAATCATTAAACATATACTTATCATCTGTCATCTGTGTCAAAAAGAAATAAACAATTTATTGATTTTCTTGAGTTGGGAGTCCAAGTAGTTGGGAAGTGTCTAATAAATACCATGAGCTTGGTTCAAAAATGTACTTGGGATTAGCAAAGCATACATGGGAAACGTTATTTTTTTCCTTGTGTTTAGCAGTAAAAAGTTTTAATATCAACTTATATTCTTTTCTATCTTGAATATTGAATATTACGAGAACTTTAATATGATAGTACTTCGATAAAATTTCACATTTTCATTGGAATGCTATAACTAATAACCTATGTACTTAAATGTTTTTTGGAGTAATAAAATTTATCATTATGTAAAAACCTTTTACCCGAAAAAAAAAAAAAAAAAAGCTATGCACAAAAGTGATTTATCTTTTCTTACCAAAAAGTATCTGAAAAAATGATGTACATAACAGTAAAGTACATAAATATTTAACCTTAGTTATTTTTATCTACCAAGAAAGTAAACATTTGAATTGCATTGTGTGTAGGGACCAGGTTGCTCATCAGGGTGGTGGAGCCTTCACAGAGCTGGGTCCATTCTTCCCCACAGATGGGCGGGGCCTACGCCAAAATAAGAAAATCATGGAACAAAGGTATATTATATTATTGTAAAAAAATTAGATTACGGTTTATGAAAGTTTTAAGTTATCGACAAATGTTGTGTCTTAAGTCTTAACATGCCTATTATGACACCTCTGCGTTAACTAAATGTTTTCTTTGTTTGTTGTGTTAACATCATT
>OU343219.1:241460599-241773275 GCA_910596185.1 Chrysanthemum makinoi
GTATAGAAAATATAATCAAGATAAAAGTCATTGGAAATGATTCACTTTCTATTTTTTGCTAATTGCCTAAGGATTTGTTGATGCCATTCATCTTTTATAAGAAATTGACGACAACAAGACCTGATACTATGTGTATATGGTGAGTCAATTTGAGGGTATATTCTTGAGTCTAAAATCACGATCAGTGACACCTTTGCCAAGCCTTAAAACAAAATTGAAAGAAGCTTCTCAATAATCTCTCCCGCTGCTCCTATTACGCATAATTGGCGTTATTTTTAGCTCTCAAGTTACTAAAGGTATCTATGTGTTTACCTTTTATTAACTATATTTTAAATATGGAAAAACTCCATGTTAAAGCTCTGGATTATATTAGTTTGTATAATTAATGATTGATCGGAATAAATGATATGGTTAGATTTAACGATCTACTTAATAATCTGTTAAAGACAGTTGGATTCATTAGTCATGTAGCTTTATTAATTATATGAAGCCTCACAATAATGCATGAAGTAGAGATCAATGGTAGGCAGCAATTTATTTATATAGCAAAGCAGATGGGTATTATGGGATTTATTTTGTCTGCTGCTGAATGTGTAACACCCCCAATTTCGTGATACGCAGCGGAATTCAAACGGGGTGTTACTTCATGGCACAACAATCATAACAATAGAAAACGAACTCTAATGGAGTCGTTTTAAAATATTTATCATTCAATTTATATAAATATCCGAGTTTACAAAAATGAGGTACCGATGGTTCAAGTGTTTTAAAAAATACATTAAATGAGTTTTAAGAATGATAATAAAATTTATAGCCTTCTGAGTAATCCGTGCTCCTCCGTGCAGCTAGCTACATATGACCTGAAATACATGCTTAAACTGTCAACACAAAGGTGAGTGAAATTCATAGAGTTTGTTGATGGTTGAACAATTATGTTGGTAGGTGAGTTAAATCACACCAATGGTTTGAAAACCAATAGTTATTATTAGACTAAGCATCATGCAATCAAGGCGTAACGTGTTCCCCAAATTAATTGGAGAAAATGTCGGTTGCTTGCCCTATCAGGTAATATTGCCGTTTGTACCAATGTTACTCAAATATAGTGCGTGTTTGCCTCTAACGGCCAATACAAACGGATTGGTCAATCCCAATAGATCTTCGTCACAATATTAGCGCCACTCTCCATGAGTGATTAATGATTCATGAATAAGGGACTTAAGTTTGGCAAATGCGGAAACTTAGTGCTAATAACAATCAGATAAGTATGTAGTTTGAAAGCAATTGGCGTTTAAAATAAAACATGTATCTCCCCAAGGGTTGTAAAAACAATTAAGTAATAGAAAGTGGGGCTATAACTCACTCAGAAGTAGTGGTGTAAGTATCGCCAAATAGAATCAAGTAGCAAAGCACGAACGTACACGGTCGGCACGACTTTAGAAAGTAAAACGTATCTATACATATGCACGTTGAAATTAAAGTAATAATATGAGGTTTCGGAGGATGTCGTATTATTGTTTGTAAAAAGGTTTTGTATCATCGTTTCAAGTGGTGGTTTGGAAGTTAAGACTCGAGTATACATACAAAGTATACAGCATTCACGTAGGAACAAAAGAAAGTAATCAAGAAAGGTCAATAGCAGATAAGTATCTGTGTCCAAAATTTATAAAATTGGGCATGATCCGTTTTATATAAGCTTCTAAATTGGTATACTTGATTAACTTTCATTTTCTAAATATACTACGTTGACAAATTTGTTGATATAAGTTTTGTTTTGATTCTCGTTTTAATAATTGTGTTCAGATGTCGAGACTTGGCAACTTTAACCAATGTTATTCCGATCAACTATATTACCGAATAGTTTAGTTTATTATAGTTTAAAAATACAAATTCCCGTTTCAATAATCTTGTCCAATCGATTCAATTTAATAATCCAAAACACAAATATCAGGAATAATAATAATATTAGTTGGATAAATTTAAAAATTGACACAATGACAATGTTGGAATCACTCCTAAACAGTATTTCAAGTATTTATATTTCATATGTAATAGGTAGCTTTATTATGGCCTTTATGTTTGTTTAAGGTCAAGCTTATGTAGAAGGCCCATAAGCTTGACCCAAGCCCAATAAGGATAGGAAGGGAACTAGGAGTGTTGCCCTAGCTTCCCTCCTATAAATACCTCTTGTAAACCTTCATTTGAAGGTTGATTGTTCAAGTTTTTCTCTTTCACTCATACCTACGCATAACCGGTCATATTATTGTTTGTGTGTGTGTTTGATACTTGTTCAATCGCCTCATCTCCTTTCTTATAAGCTTGTGTTGTAAAACTAGTGACCTAACAGTGGTATCAATCGCCAAATAGTTGGGTGTACTCGTTTGTTTTTGAAGTTTTGATTTTTTGACTTACGCGTAAAGATAACGCAACCTTTGGTTATCTTAAAAACTCGTTTTTTACACTTTTTAATCCAAGATTCTTGTACTTTCAATGTTTTGAGGTGTTAAAATACTTGTTTTTGGCAAAAAGTTTCAAACTTTACGCGTGGATTTACGTTTTAAGCTTGTTTTTGTTCGTGGGTGTCGTTCTACGCGTAACCCGTTTAGCAGTTTGGTACATCAAAATTCACACTTTTGTGTTCTTTTGGTACTATTTCAGCTATTCCATAACAAAAATCTGGTTTAGAAACACATTTGGGCAAAATCAAAGTTACGAGTAATCCTACGCGTATCAAAACCCTAAAATTACGCGTAAGATTTTCCTTGGTTTGATCTTCATTTTTCTGGTTTATTCCGTGTTTTCTTACTTGGATAAGTCTGAAAATACGTCGACTTTGGATATCTTTTGCACTGTGAAGTGTAAAAGATCATTTGGGCAAAATTACGCATAAGCATAAGCTTACGCGTAGAAATCCTACGCATAAGATTCACTTTACGCGTAAACTTAGGTCTACGCATAAGGTAATCCTACGCCTAACTTTCTACGCCTAACTTTTGTCTACGCATAACTTTAGTGCTTTTATCCTACTTACGCGTAAGCTAAAACCTACGCGTAACTCCTCATTGTTACGCGTAACTTTTGGTGTTTTACGCATAAGTGCTACTTGGTTCTTGTCTTTTCTACGCCTAAGGACACTTCATCAACAAAGGTTCATTCGACTACAAAGATCCATTTTTACCACACAAGTTTTTCAACATGTCACAACCACCATACTCTAACTATTTCCCTTACACTTATCCTCAACGACAACAACAACTAAGTCCACAACATCAGCAATGGAATCAACAACAAGCAATTTATCAACAACAATTTAATCAACAACATACTCCACAACTTGCTGCAAATCCACAACCTCAAATGGTTCAACCACCACCAAGTTCTCAAGTTCAACCGTACACAAATGAATTCAATCAACATCCATCAAGGAACACTATGAAGGAACCCACTTGGTTTGCAAAGATGTGTGAAGCTTTAAGCAGCCAACAATCAATTCATGAGGCTGGATCACTTGATAGACCTCCAATGCTCACTCCAGGAAACTACGATCAATGGGTGATAAGGTTCTTTAGGTTTTGTGATCTGAAGAAGCCACATGGAAAGTTCTTAAAGAAGGTTATCTTAGAAGGTCCATTTGAGATGCCTACTATCATTGTACCCGGAGATCCAAATGCCATTCCACCAAGAGATGAACAAACCAACATTGCTACTGTTGCAGATTTAAATCCCACAGAACTTCTACACTATGAAGCTGATGAACTTGCAATGGAATACATCCTCTTAGGATTACCAAACCCAATTCTTCGTAGTGTTGATGCTCAAAAGACTGCACAAAAATGTGGGATCATATTCGTCTTCTTATGGAAGGATCTGTACTCAATCAGGAGGATTTGGAATCCAAAATTTACTTGGCTTATGAACACTTCATGATTGAACCTGGAGAGACACTAGAGTCCTATCATCATAGATTTTCAGACATCATCAATGATTTGGATAAACACAACATCATCATGCCAAGAATTGCAGTGAATACTAAGTTCCTGAGTAGTCTTGGTCCTGAATGGGAGAAGTATGTCATTTTTCTCCGTCAAGCGAAGAACATGCATCATTCTACCTACGGATTGTTGTACGATTACTTGAAACCTCATGAAAAGGAAGTTGATCGGGAAAGGATTCTCCGTGCTCAAATTGCTCCACCAACACATCCGGAAAATTCACAACAACTTGCCTTATATGCTCAAAACCGTTATTCTCCTCAACCAGCAACTCAACCAAATGCTTCAAACACACCTTCACAACAACAACCTCAACAAAATCAATTGGTTCCATACAACAACAATGCTCAAGCATATGTCAGTGAAGCGACTGAGGAATCCGATCCGTTCGAAGCATTGCAACAAGGATTTGCTATGATTGCTAATGCCTTTAGCCGTTATACCAACAAATCCAACAATCGTATTCGTTCCTCATCTAACACACGGACTCAAGCTGTTGTGAACAATGGACGTGTTGAAGTTCAGAATCGTGATTATGGTCGTCAGATGGGCGGTGGTCAAGGGTTTAATGCTGTGGGTAGGAATAACAACAGAGCTCAAGTGGTGGAACAGGGAAATGCTCAGCATGGGTTGAATGGTCTTCGATGCTACAACTGCAATGAGAAGGGACACCTGGCTAATGCATGCCCAAAGCCAAGGACTAAGGGCAGTGCTTATTTCAAAGAGGCTCTTCTTTTGGCTCTTAAGGATGAAGCTGGTGGAACTCTCACAGACAAAGAACAGAGCTTTATGGCAAATGCTGACTCAGATGATGATATGGAGGACTTGCAGGCCAATGCAGCTGTTATGTTGATGGCTAATATGCAGGCGTTACACATGAGTGACACAGGCCCAGTGTATGACACTGATGGCTTGTCTCAGGTACCCGAACAAACCATATTTATCTCTGATCTCATATCTCCGCCAACATCTGCATCCGGCAAGGCTCAGAATGTTCAAAATGAGTCATCCACATCTCATTCCGACGATTTTCAACTAGACCCCGTAGTTATATTTGACGATCAAGATGACCAACCGGTTTCCCTTGATAATCAAATTGACTCCGTGGTCATACTTGAGGATCTAAATAATGATCATGTTGTGACTCACGTTGAACAAGATGAACTTTTGCCCCATCCAGATCTTGTTCTGTTACTTCAAGACCAACAATCCCAAATTGCTGCATGTGTTGCATTAAATCAGGACTTGAAAAGTAAAAATGCACTGTTAACAAAGGATTTTGAATGTTTACAAAAGCAACTCAACTTTTTCAAAACTCAAGAAAAACGTGAAAACGGTTTTGAAGCAGCCTTTGCCAAATCTTATCAAAACGAAAAATATTTAGAACGACAGATGCGTGATCTAGCCGCTTCGAAGAATGCTTTGTTGTCTGAAATAGAACAACTGAAACATGAACATAAAAAGCAAATTAACGCTCTCACCTTGGAAAATCAAAAAGCTAAGGCTGAGTTGTTAACTTGTCAAAAACAGTTCTCTGCATACAAAAAGCATTCAACGAAACGAATAGATGATCATCTTGAAGAAATCATCGGCTTGCAAAACAAACTTAAAGAGTTTAAAACTGTTGTTTACAAACATGGCGAGTCGGTCACAACCATTGAAAAGTTTACTTTAAAACCAAATCCAAATGGATATGGACCGAATCTTGCTGATTACAAACCTAAGCTTTCAACCAAAACATTCAAACCAAATCCTGAAGTTTCCAGTGCAGAATATAAAATTGATAATTCTGTTATGAATGTTGTTGAATATCATCGTCAAGAGGAATTAGATGCAGAAGACGAGAGTCGATCAAAATTAAAAACTGTTGTTTACAACAAACCTTTTAATTATTCTAAACCGGTCACTTTCGTCACACCAACGGATTCTTCCAACACACCAAGAGTTATCATCAGAACACCTGAGTCTTCTATTGTTAATCCCAAAACAGACTTTGCACAAACTTATGGTCCTTTACCTTCCATTAGTGAAGTAAACTCACAACCTGAAAATCGAAAAATTCTTCGATATTTTGACATTTTCATGGCTGACCTCAAAATTTTACAACATGAGATAGAATATCGATCTGAAATCAAAGTTGAACATTTTCAATCGCCTCTGGCGCGAGAACAAAGAGACATTTTTCAGAAAAATCTTTTACCTAATGTTAAAAACTTAAAAAGTTGTGCAATTGCCTGGGAAAAGGATTTTCATAAGGAACTTGGGGTCATGAAAACGTTTTCGAGAAAACAGAAACATCTATTTCAAACACTAAACGTAAAAAGAAAATGTTAAGAAAAGATGTTGATCGACTCTTGGAAGATGTTATCTGTGCGGATGTTCAAAATGTTGTGTTATTGAATTCGTTGTCATATGCATTTGATAATATCTCTGCTGATACTGTTGCTTCTGTGGTAAATGTTGAGAACACTGATAATGTGCTTCAGATCGAGTCCTTAACTGTTGAAAACAAACGATTGTCAAACGAACTTTCAAATGCAATACGTCGTCTTAATTGGTGTCAAAAAGATATTCACGATCAACAACTTGCTTTTCAAAACAAAATCAACCAGTTGCGTGCAAAACCTTCTGATTTTAAAATTGAGCAACTGGATGATCAAAACGTGTCTTTCAAGTGTCAAATCTCAAAATATGAACAAGAACTTGTAAAAGTTAAAAAGGAATATGGTGTCATATTTGATTTACTCAAAAAGACTCGTGATGAAGCATCAAATGAACTTGATCATTATCTTGCACACACTAAAGAAGTTATGCATTTTGCTGGAAATGTTCGGTCTGAAAATCAAGATCTGATTCACACTATCATCAAGTTAAGAGAAATGTTAGGAAAGTATGAACAACTTCCGCCAACAATCATTAAGAGATTAGCCCCCGTAACACTTAGTACTCATGCACCTAGAATCTCTACTGCCAAATCACAAGTAGCTAACGTGCTTCCTTCTACTGAAACAGGAATAGTTGAGCCTTTTCCAAACGTCCGCACTTCACAGCCTAAGAGCACTCAATCGAAGAATAGGAAGTTGCGACCTAAGAAAAGATCAATCAAGAATGCTAAAGTAGAAGAACACCCTAGGACTCTGAATAAGACACACGTTGCCTCCACTATAGATATTGCGTCTAGCAAATGTAATAGAAATAGTGATGTAACGAATGCTAAACCGTTAAGTACTTTTGATATTCAGTCTGATGCACCTTGTGTTATTTGTGGTAAAAGTATGAATTCTGATTGCCATGATAAATGTGTTGCTAAAGCTATAATCTCTCGTTTAAGGAATCCTAAGAACCGGAATACCTCTAGGCCAACTAATCTTTCTAAGTCTGTGCTTGGTAGACCGCCATCTTTAGATTCTAAGAAACGCATTGCTGTCCCTGTAGCTCCAGTTTCACCTCCTAGGAATGTAGTACCACCTAGTGAATTCACTAAGACTAAAGCAAAGAGTAGTTATAGATGGCAGAAATGGATATATAACACACTAGGATTTAAGTGGATACCTAAAGCTATTGATGTGTGTATATCTACTAAAACTGTTATGGAACCCTCTAACATTTCGGGTTCCACATCTACTTCTATTCCATCTGTGTCGTCTGTGTGTAATGCAGGTGATACAGATCATTCTCTGGATTGTTGATAGCGGATGTTCCCGACACATGACAGGCAATCTTAAACTGTTATCAAACTTTATTGCAAAGTTCATTGGCACTGTCAGGTTCGGGAATGATCACTTCGCAGCTATCATGGGCTACGGAGATTATGTCAATGGGAACATCGAAATTAGCAGGGTTTACTATGTGGAAGGCCTCGGTCACAATCTGTTTTCAGTAGGTCAATTTTGTGATGGAGATTTGGAGGTTGCTTTCAGGGAGAAAACTTGTTTCATTCGTGATCTACAAGGAAATGACCTTATGTCTGGCTCGCGTAATTCTAGTCTCTACACTATCTCTATGCAAGACATGGTTGCTTCCTCTCCCATTTGCTTACTTTCTAAGGCAACATCAACAAAATCCTGGCTATGGCACCGTCGTCTCTCACATCTAAACTTTCAAACCATCACCAACCTTGCTCGACACAAACTAGTTGAAGGACTCCCACGATTCCGGTATTCAAAAGATCACCTTTGCTCAGCTTGTGAACAAGGGAAAAGCACTCGTGCTCATTTTCCTTCAAAGGTGGAACACAGCTCTCAGCATGTGCTTCATCTTCTTCACATGGATTTGTGTGGCCCGATGCGCGTGCAAACCATCAATGGCAAACGCTACATCTTAGTAATTGTTGATGACTACTCTCGATGGACTTGGGTCTACTTTCTTCGTAGCAAAGACCAAGCTCCACAAATGATCATCACCTTTCTCACAAAAATACAGGTTCAGCTCCGCAACACCGTCAGAATCATCAGAACAGACAAAGGAACTGAATTTGTTAACAAAACCCTTCGTGAATTCTATGAGAAAGTGGGAATTCAGCATCAAACATCTATTGCACGTACACCTGAACAAAACGGAGTTGTTGAAAGACGAAACCGAACGTTAGTGGAAGCTGCAAGAACAATGTTCCAGATTACTTATGGGCAGAAGCTGTATCTACTGCATGCTATACTCAAAACCGGTCTATGATCACCAAACGCCACAACAAAACACCTTTCGAGCTTGTCCATAACAGAAAACCGAATCTAAAACACTTTCATGTATTTGGATCTCTTTGCTATCCGAATAATGATCGTGATGACTTTGGAAAGCTCAAAGCCAAAGCTGACATTGGAGTCTTTATCGGATACTGTGATAATTCCAAAGGTTTCCGAATCTGGAATCGTCGTACAAAACAGGTGATGGAAACGATTCATGCTCATTTCGATGAACTCACGGAAATGGCTTCTGAGTATAACAGCTTAGAACCCGGTCACAACCGCTTAAACTTCCCTCAAACCCCATCATCAGCTGAAGAAAGCCCTCAGCTTACTCGTCACCAAATGGAAAGGTTATTTGCTCCGCTGTTCAGTGACGATATTGATGAACGTGCTCCAGGTGTATCCGCTGTTTCCGCTGCACAACCTGATAATATTCCTATACCTGATACACCTGCTACAACAACTACTGTTGAAGAAGCACCTACACCAGTTGACTCCAACACAACAGTTGAACACACCGCTTCCAACAATGATGAACCAGCTGATGATATTCTGAATGAAATACCCCCACCTGCAGATTTTGATCCAAATGCGTTCTTCAACCCGTTTGCTAATGAGACTGCTGCACCAGATGTCGCGGAATCTTCCACAAACCATTTGAATCCTCAGAATCTGCACAATGTATACCAACATCAACCCTCCACACATAGATGGACGAAAGACCATCCTCTGGAAAACATTATTGGCAACCCGAATCAACCAGTCGTTACGAGACAACGTCTTCACACAGACGGTGAACATTGCATTTATGCACTCACTGTCTGCCAATCTGAACCTAAAAACATCAAAGACGCAATGACAAAAGACAACTGGATTGAATCCATGCAAGAAGAACTCAACCAATTCAAACGTCTTGAAGTATGGGAACTGGTTGAAAGACCAACAGGAGTCTACGTCATTGGTCTAAAATGGATTTGGAAAAACAAATTGGATGCTGAAGGGAACGTCATCCGAAACAAGTCACGTCTGGTCGCTAAGGGTTATCGTCAGGAAGAGGGATTAGACTTTGAAGAATCTTTTGCTCCGGTTGCTCGTCTTGAGGCTGTTCGGATATTTCTAGCGTTCGCAGCTCATATGAATATAACGGTCTATCAGATGGATGTCAAAACTGCGTTTCTCAATGGACAACTTAAAGAAACGGTTTATGTCAGCCAACCAGATGGATTCGTTGATCCTGAGTTTCCGAATCATGTCTACAAACTGAACAAAGCTCTGTATGGTCTCAAACAAGCTCCTCGGGCATGGTACGATAAGCTATCATCTTTCCTCATTGCTAATAATTTCACCAAAGGTTCGGTTGACCCAACTCTTTTTATACAATATCACGGGGAACATATCTTAATTGTTCAAATTTACGTGGATGACATCATTTTTGGGTCTACACATAAAAAGTTTTCAATCGCTTTTGCAAAACTAATGAAGAAAAATTTTGAAATGTCCATGATGGGTGAACTTACATTCTTTCTCGGACTGCAAGTTCATCAATCACCCCGTGGTATTTTCTTGAGTCAGTCCAAATATGCCCTTGAATTGTTAAACAAATTTGGAATGAAAACCTGTGACACCTATGCCACACCAATGGCTCATACCAAGAAGTTAGACGCTGATTTACATGGGAAATTGGTGGACCCTACAAAATACCGTAGTATTATTGGGTCTCTCATGTATCTAACAGCTAGCAGACCTGATATTGTCTTTGCCGTTTATCTATGCTCCCGTTATCAGTCGCGACCAACTGAAACCCACCTCTCTGAGGCTAAAAGAATCCTCCGATACATAAAGGGAACCATTAACTTGGGGATCTGGTATCCGAAGGATTCTGGTTTTGAACTAATCGCTTTTTCAGACGCTGACCACGCAGGATGCTTAGACTCACGGAAAAGCACTTCAGGAGCTTTACAATTTCTTGGTGATAAACTGGTGTCTTGGCAATCGAAGAAGCAGGATTGTACATCGCTGTCATCAACCGAAGCAGAATATGTAGCCATGTCCGCATGTTGTGCTCAAGTCATATGGATGAGAACACAACTCAAAGACTATGGTTACGTATTTGACAGAATCCCGATGTATTGCGACAATCGGAGTGCAATTGCAATCTCGTGCAACTCAGTTCAGCACTCGAAATCAAAGCACATCGATCTTCGATATCATTTCATCAAGGATCACGTGGAACAGGGTACTGTTGAATTATATTTTGTGGGTACAGAATACCAATTGGCAGATCTTCTCACCAAAGCCTTGCCTCCCGCTAGGTTTAATGAGTTGGTCCACCGGATTGGTATGAGGTGTTTGACTCAAGAGGAATTGGATGACCTCCTAAAACAGTCTTAAAAACCTGTCAAACACCAAAACATCTTTTGTGAATAGCTTTTCAAAAACAAAATACAAAATTATAAAACCTGATAAAAACAACAAAAATATTCTTCTAATCTACTTTTCTTTCAACATTGCAAGTACATTTCTTCCGTCAACACTTTAATCTTTCAAAATTCAGTATTTTTCCGATCAAGTGTTGAGGGGGAGAAAATAAACTTACACTGTTTCAAAACATCTGTGTACTTGCATGTTATCATATCTCGGTTGATTTTTTACAAATGGTGGTACATTTTCTGGTTCAAAGACACTCCTCGGACTTAAATTAATAACCTTTCATTATTTTCTCAAGTCGAGAGGGAGTGTCGTCAAGTTTCTTTCCTAAAATCTTCATTTGGTAACCAAAATGGAAGTTAAAAGGCTTTGGATGAAAATGGAAAAGGTGGAGGGACCAAAACTGTCAAAACCTTAAAGTTATTTTTAATAAAACACCCCCACCTAACTTTCACTTCTCATTTATTACAAAAACCTAAAACCATCCTACGCATAAAATTCACTCAAGAAATCCGTGTTTTGATCATCATTTTGTAAGTGATTTTTCGTTTACAACATGTTTTTAAACTATGGTTTTGAATCTTTCAAAAATCCAACGGTTAAAACTTTGTATAATCTGATTTTGTGTTCTACGCATAAGCGTATGAACACATAATCAAGATTGTGTGTTTGTGGTTAAAAGAATTGTGTCAAAACGTTTTAATACATCAATGATACCATTTTAATCATCAAAACCACCCAGAAACACGAATTGATGATTCTTGAAAATTAGGGTTTATGAGTCGAATTGGGTATTTTCGTATGTGAAGTGTTTTGGTCAAAAAGATTGTTGTGTTATGCTTATGTGATGATGAATTGATGATATCCATGCCTTATAACCACCCAGAAACCTCAATTGATTCAGAATTAGGAATTAGGGTTTAATGTTCTAAAATTGGGTATTTTTGATTCACTGCAAACTAAGTGTTAAAACTTGGTCAATATGATCTCACAACATCTAAGATATACCAGAAAAACTTTGGTGCATAATCCATGGCTAGATTTCATACGCGTAGATTTAGGGTTTAGACTACGCGTATGCAGTTCTACGCATAACTGTTAAACTGTCCAATTGTGTTATGATCTGTCATAAAATGAATGTTATGTGTTAAACATTGATGATATGATGCTTTGTTTCAGGCTTGCAACACGTAATATTCAGAATCAAGGTTGTTGTTAATCTACGCATAAGGATCACCTTACGCGTAGCTTGTTATGCGTAAGATTTGTCTTACGCGTAGCGTCTACGCATAAGGTTCTACATATGGGACTACGCGTATCCTGTGAAGGATATGCGTAAACAGTGACCTCTACGCATAAGGTCAACTCTTACGAGTAGCCTTACGCGTAAGGTTAATATATGCCTACGCATAAGCTCTACGCATAAGGTCTCTTTTTCTTACGCGTAAGTTAAGACCCTACGCGTAAGTTTACGCCTACGCATATATCATTCCTGTCTACGCATAACTTTACCAATCCTACGCATAAGCCGTGATCATACCTTTGTTATGAATTGTTACGTGTACAAACTTGTAAATAAACTAATCATATCATCACGAATCCTAAAATGTCACTAATAAACTGAAATCGTTTGATATGTTGTGAACAATAAGTGATAAAATAAACTTTAAAACTTAAAGTTAACTAACTCACGAAACATTTCACGACGTCATTGGACTATTGAATATACAAGTGACTTAGGACTCGTAACAATCATTGACACTGTACATTCAATAACTAGACACTAAGACCTTCTGTTGACTAACATTATGTCTTTCGATATGTTGGTTCTTTTGGCTAATGTTATTTCAGATCACGACATGGCTGAACAAATGAATATGGATGCACCTGAAGTTCTCTCCATTGCTGATATCTATCCTCATGGCTATCCAATGAAGATAGGAAAGAATAATCTCCGTGTTGACTTTGACAACCTCACTTGCTCTGAATCTTCGTGTTTAATTGCTATTGACATTCTGAGGACTCATCCGTATCAGAACATGCTTTCACACTCTGCAACTGTTCCTGAGATCTACATCCAACAGTTCTGGAACACTATGGAAAGGGTCAAAGGACAAACTGCTGTGACGATGACTCTGAATCACAAACAAGTCACCATTACACCTGCAGACTTAAGGGCTGTTCTCCTAATTCCTGATGTCGATCCAACCAAACTATATGCCACACCTGCTGAAGAGCTCACTCTCCAATTCTTAATCAATATCGGTTATGACGAGGCTACAGGAGTAATCACCAAGCACTCTCACGTAGAGCTTAAGAGTATTCCTCAACCCTGGAGAACACTCTACATGATCATCACCAAGTCTGTTTCTGGTCGTGACAGCGGCTATGAGCACCCTAAGCTCATGGAACTGCAAATATTCTGGGCATTGGTCAACAAGAAACACATCGCTATCGAAGCTCTGATTTGGGATGACATGATGTCATTTCTCAACAAACTTGGCTCAAAGATTCCCTACATCAGATATACAAAATTGTTGATCCAGAGAGCACTTGGACTTCATCCTGACATTCCCAAGAGGCTCAATGACCCCAACAATCACGACATGTTGACGGAACCCATTCTATCTGTTAGAATCAAGGAAACGTCTACAAAGAAACAAGGTGCTGTGCTACCAGATTTCCTTCTAACTGAAGATGTCAGAAAGCTCGAAACGTACAAAAGGTATCTGGAAGCAGTTAGACAAGGCAAAGTTGGTCATCTCGACGAAAAATCTTCTGGAACACCTGTAAGGAGAACCAAAAGAGGAAGTGCAGGAAGTACGGCAAGTACTGTGAGTCAAAGGAAGTTCCCCAAGAGGAACCCTCCTTCAAAGAGGATTGTTCCATCTAAGGAAGCTGCTCCCATCCCAATTCCCAAACCCGAACCGCAAAGAAAGCTTGTGGACGAAAGCTCTGACGGTACTGACACAGATGAAGAGATTACCTTCTCTGAATCTGCAACCGTATCCCATCCTCCAGCAGCTAAATCTACAAGTCCAATAGCCGAACATGGAAAAGGAAAGACTCCTGTACTTGAGTCTCATGATGAAAGCTCTGAAGAAGAAGAAGAGCAACTGGATCAATCCTACAGGAAGAAGTTTAAATTAGTTAGACAAATTCAAAAAGCTGAAGAATTTGAAAAAGAACAAATGGGTGGCCCCGGAGGGTCAAGTGGTGCTGCCCACTCTTCACCAGGTCCTGATGCGGTTAATCAACCCGATAAGGGATCTGGTGCCACCACTCTTGTGCAACAACAAACGCTTGTGAAGGAGTCTACTGATCTTAACATTGAGGAACCAGAAAAGAATAAGACTGAGAAAGAGATAACTGATGAAGAAGCTAAGGAACAGACGGAAGAAAAGGCTAAAACTGGACATGATGACGAAGAAGATTATGATGACTTTCTTCTCAGCAGTCCAACTCGTTCCAAGGAGGATACTTCTGCACCTCCAAAGGACCCCGAATCTCCTCATGTCCCCTCCTCATCAGATTCTTCATCTCACTCATCACCACCACCATCAAAAAGATCAACAAAATCATCATCCAAATCTGTGAAGAAACCACCTCGATCTTGGATTTCTCAAGCTCATAAACGAATTCACAATGCTGTCAAACAAGTCAGAAAGAAAAACGTGCTCTACAAAAGCTAAATTTCTTTGCTGATCACATACAGCATATGTATGACGAGCATGACAAGATGGAGAAAGAAAGGGAATTTGTTCAGAAGTTCATGAAGAGTCATCGTAAAGAGGAACTGAACGAAATGATCGAAGGTTACACTAACAAGTACCTTCAGGATATCGTTCCTAAAGTCCAAAAGGAACTGGAAAAGACAGCAAGAGATCATACTCACAAGTTTCTTCTTGACACTGTCCCCGGTGTGACTAGAGAAATATTTTCCAGACAACTCACCCCTAACATCGTAGCATTGGTTAAAAATACAATGGCCAAAGAAGCTGATCTCTCTGAATCTGAGTTAATCGCTAAACTTGTGATACAAATGTCAAAGCGATCTGGAACGTTTACTTCGGATGAAGCTAAATTTTTCGAAAATCTACTTGATTTTCAACTCAGATCATCATGCAAGGAGTCAGCCGATCAACCCAAACGACCAAGAGATGACGATGATAAGGATAAGGATTCTGCACCTAAACGTCAGAAGCAGTCTGGTAAATCTACCTCTATGCCACCTCCTCCACCACGAACTTCTTCTCAACAAAAGTCTCCTCCACCTCGGTCTTCTACTGATAAACCTCGGGACGATTCCGAGTTACCACCCCTGACTCATAAAACAGGTGATTACTTTGAGTATACGGGTGGTGACGATGAAGAGGTCCTTGAGCCCCGACAACAACCCACCTCACCCAAACAAGTGCAGAAACCAGTATCATCATCAAGGCCTTCCATAAAGAAGAAGAAGACGACTCAGCCTGGAGTTGTCTCATGGCTAGATGACGATAAAACCGAAGAGTTTGAATGGTTCTCCACACTTGTCAATCAAACTCCCTACCCTGATGAAGGTCAAGAATTGGTAGACGGTTCTACATTGGAGCACGCAAAACTTTTGCAAGAAAAGTTCCATGTGAAGAAAATGACGAAATCTGAATTGAAGCGAATCAAGAATGAAGCATTCCAACTTCTTAAAGACAGCTCTGAAAGCGCTGTCGAGGTCGAATATCATCTTGAGAACATCGCTCGAGCTATGTCTAACGACATGGATTGGCTCAATCCGGAAGCAAACATTGACTTCACACAAAGGGACAACCCTCCATACTACACCGATTGGACCAAACCTCTACCAACCATTGGCCAAACAGACGAACCACGGATTCCCTTCCGATACTTCTTTAACAGAGACCTGGATTTTCTCTTACACGGTAGCGATGGTTCGCGAAAATACGCTACATCATTGACTCTTCCATTCCCAGCGGCTATTTACTCAAACTGCATAGCTATCGAGGAACGTGCAAATCACTTGTTTTCTGACAACGTGCAAGCATACGACCAAGATGCATTGTATGGGATTCATCATTGGCCTGAACGCCGAAGAATCTACTACAGAAGCTGCCTGGTTCAGAAGTCTCAACATGCAGTGTATAGTTCTAAGGACATCGTGGCCATCAAACACATTGATCTCAAGTCTAAGTGGGACTATTCATTCTTAAAGAATATCATAGTCAAACGACAAGATGAACAGGACTATGGATTCTCCGAGGCTGACTTTGAGAACTTGTCCCTCAACGACATCGAAGACATGTACCTTGCCAAGGTACAGGGTCGTATGAGACAATTCTCGACTGAAGTTCAACGTGAATTTATCAAGTCAGTTCTCATCTTCATTAGACGCATTGTGATCAAAGAACGTGTTGAAGATATCCAGATGGCTGTTGAATCTTATCAGACGCGTGTCAACCTCACTCCTCCAATGCTTACTCTTCCCGATCTCAATCAGCTACCTCAATATACGCTCATCAGCAAACCTTTCGGAGTTGTTTACCGCAGTGAACTTCAAAGAAACTGCTTAATGGCGTGTAGTGATCTTCAGAAATTCGGGGATCATACTTTGAAGCTGGTTAGGGACGGATTAGCATACAGGTTGAAGGATATACGCCTGAAAGTGGGATCTCGTAAACGCTGGAATTCTCAGGAAAGGAGGGATGTGAGAAGGATCATCACCATGATTGATGAACGGTTGTTCAGAAGGGATCAGTTCAGACGATTGGAGAGCTATGTTGGTGGTCGACCCAGGAGAAACATCACCGGCTTTCAACGCCCTGTGCGCACTCCTGGGAACATCACTGCACTTCCCGGTACCCCTTGAATTGTTTCCTTCATAATTTTGGATGTATGATATAATATGTCTATGGCTTGTGCACACATAACAGTGTACAACCCGTAATTGTCAAGAAAGGACCCTGTGGTACGCTTCAGTGCCACAATCCTTATAAAAGGAGCGAAAGCTTCTTACTTTTGAGTAAAACCTATCAAACCTTTCATTTTTCAAGGTTTTGCTCAAAAGAACAAGTACTTTCCCTTAAGACTTTCAAAACCTCAACCGTTTATATCACTTGTTGAGGGGGAGTATTTGAAACTTTGTTCACAAATTGTTCACAGTGGTCATTCTTCCCGCAACACTCGAAATGGTCATATTTATTCTCAAACGTTTCAAAAATAACACTTTAATATGCCATTTTTGAGGGGGAGAAAATTGTGTGATAAGAAATATGTTGTACAAAATGCAAATGAATCTGTGTACCTCAGACTTAACCAACGAATTGACGATACTTAACTGTTAGTAACTCGAAAAGACTTGTCCTGGACGGGTAATAATTTCAAGCTAGTTCGCTAGTGATGTAAACGTGTCTCGCAAAGGACTTGTCTGAGTAGAATGTACCATTCGAGAAACTTTTGATAGACATGAACTCTGACGGGTTTGACAACCTTCCAAGGTTTGTCTACACCTTCAAGGTAGTTATTAGAGCTAGTTGTCACCTAAAAGCTGACAATGTAACTCTTTAACTATGCAACGTAACCGTGTCTCGCGGGGGATTGTCTATCTTCAGTGGATCAATTCAAAAGTGCGCGCTCTTTCCTCACTGTGCATTTAACCATTAAAACTATTAAGCACATGTGGAGGGGAGTATTTATGCAAAACATCATCTCTCACAATGGTTCAAACATGTTTTTCATTAACAAACCCTTTGAGAGACATTTTTTCATACAGTGGTTTTAATGGCAAACATAGGTTAGTCATGGAGTTATAAGGTGACTAAGGTTAGGAATAACCGTCCTATGATCCGCCAGAGCCGGAGGGATCTACCCAAGGACACTACCATTAGTTAGTGTTAGAAGTCCTTAGGTATGATTGTAAAAAGGAGAAAATGAGAATCGGAGAAAGAAGGAGTTGAAGAATTAAAAAGAAATGCAAAGAAAAGGGTGAAAAGAAATAGCCCTCCAGATTATTCAACTTAGGGCAGACACCGGGTTCAATTCATATGCTACTGGTTGTCACTTAGTGACGCCGGTATTGAAGATTAAAAGTCGTCATGGACCCAGTGACGCATGCACTAAACCTTCTTATCCACTCAAGTTTCTCTCAACAGAAGCTTGTTTCATTCTCACAGGGAACCCTACGTAAACTATCGGCTTTCTCCTAGAGATTGCTGGTATTGAAGAAGGAGACCCTCTCCCTAGTCTCCGCTCAGGAAAACCAAAACGCACTATTGAGTCTAGAGCCACGAGATTCATCAAAAGATCTCTTAGGAACACTTGACATTTAATCACTTGATGATCAACTAATAAGATCATCAGTGGTTCATATCGAGTCCTTCACAGATCTTAGCAATCTGTCGAGAACATTTATGAGAGGTTCACATCTGTGATCCTCAGTGATTGAATGGAAACTCCTGCCAGGGTCAACATCAAACAGCCCTGTCAGCAGGTCACTTCGGTAACTCCCCGTGGATTACGCGGAGTGTGTCTCAAACGGTCTACAGTCGTGAGGTGATGCTTCGGTGTACCTCAGCGACTCATCTGAACTGTAGATGTACTTCGGTACATCGCGTTATCTCACTTGTGGGACTCCAGTTCAGGAACGGCCTTTGTAAGAATTAGAGTTGTGTCCTCACACTATGCTGTTGACACTCTCGAAGTTCAAACTTGTAAGTGCCGGAAACCGCTTATTACTAAACGTTTGAAATGTTTTCTTCTTATGGAAGCTCCGGAGCGGGATGATCGTGCTGATTCTTCTCATGCTCACGCCAACATCATCACTAATGGAAGTTCTATTCAAAAGCAACACAACCGTCAGAATGATTCTTCGTCAAACCAAAGAATCTACAAAGTTAAAGACTTAAAGAACTTCATCAGTATTGAATTCCAACGTCAAAGAGCGTGTGAGCATGTTGAAGAATGACGTGGAGACACTGGAGCAACGAAGTAGACCTGAGGCAGACCGATGCAGACAACAACATACTATCACTCTCACCACAAAGAACAATGATCAAAGAACAAAGTTAAAGATGACGTCAAAGCATAACTGTTCAAAGATAACTATCTCTCTACACTGGGGAGATTGTTCGAATCAAGGCAATTCTTCTCACAAGAAAGAAGAATGTCAGAAGACGTCACTGCTACTATTACATCAACGCCTTCACCGTTTTCATTCATATATACTTGAGGGGGAGATTGTTGGAATCACTCCTAAACAGTATTTCAAGTATTTATATTTCATATGTAATAGGTAGCTTTATTATGGCCTTTATGTTTGTTTAAGGTCAAGCTTATGTAGAAGGCCCATAAGCTTGACCCAAGCCCAATAAGGATAGGAAGGGAACTAGGAGTGTTGCCCTAGCTTCCCTCCTATAAATACCTCTTGTAAACCTTCATTTGAAGGTTGATTGTTCAAGTTTTTCTCGTTCACTCATACCTACGCATAACCGGTCATATTATTGTGTGTGTATGTGTTTGATACTTGTTCAATCGCCTCATCTCCTTTCTTATAAGCTTGTGTTGTAAAACTAGTGACCTAACAGACAATATTAGTCCGAAGTCCGAATTCATAAAATATAATTCATATATGGTAACTGACATATAATTAAAACCCAAATCCATCTTCATGGGCTTTGGCTCAGTACAAAACCAAACGCCCCTTATGGGCTTTGGCCCAAACTGAAACAACAAAACCAAATTTAAATCACAGAAACATATTTATAAAATCTAATTTCAAATTTCAAATATTATAACACCTTTTGGTGTTTGACTGTTAAACCAAACCAAAGCACCCTGTCGCGGATGTTGAGGTCGGACCAGAAACAAAGCCGACACACTCTTCGTGGGTGGCTCTTGAACCGAACAGAAAAACACACCCTCGTGGGTTGTGTTTTGACACCGAGAGCAACAAACCAAAACACCCTCTTGGGTGTTGTCGAGTCTGGACTACAACACAACGACATACGCTCTTGGATGTCTCGTTATACCAAAAGCAAACACACCCAACACACACCACTCTTGGTTTCTTATTAACACCATAGGTAAAACATAAACAAGCACACAACTCGAGTTTGGTTACACCAAACCGAGTACTAACAAACACTCTCTTGGGTGATATCGTGAGCCGAACACAACAACGACCACTCTCGTGGTGTTTCCCTACTTGACCGAGACTAAACATGAACACCTATCTTGGGCGTCTCAGTGTATACCGAACCAACTAATAGCCCGATAAGCAAGTAGACTCGAGATTAAGCTATAACTAGAAAATTAAGCTATGATTAATTCAAAACAAACAAAAACTTATCCCAGTCGAGACCCATTATGTCTCGTTTAATCCGAAACTAAAACAGAACCATAATATATGCTAAACGAGTCTGTAAATAATCAGATAAGCTATAAGCTTATAAATAAGCCACGAAAATAAGCACATCAATTAAGAATTAAATCAAACCACCACCCATGATTTAACGATGATACTAGTTATTACAAAACAATTGTTAATCCGTTCTAATCACTTAATCATTATACAAATCTTAATTTTTGGGTTCGAATCAAAATGAAACAAAATACAAATCTTGGTGTTTATTCGGCATACCCACGAGATTCACGAGGTAGTGGTGGCGATTTGAGAAGAGCACGACCTAGATATGTGAATCGAAACTCGAACCGAACCCCTTTTTTTATACCTTCGATCTTTCCGTCCTTCTTGACCCAAGATAGATGAAGAGATGGTTGTGGTGGTGTGGTGGTATGGAAGGTGGTTGCGGTGTGGTGGTGGTTGTGTCGATCGCTGGTGAGGCGAGAGAGAGAAGAGAGATGGAAAAATTTTATATGTTTTGTTCTTTCTGTGTTTTATGAGACAGAGAAGAGAAACACATATATAAAGGTGTAAATGGTGATGTCGGTTTAGTATAAGAGGAGATAATCAAATTGAGTTTTGCTTTGATATAGATATTTTAGTTAGCTTAGTAGGTAAGTTTTGAGGTATAGCGAATATAGTTTCTTCCTGGTAATTACGAATGTTAAGCCTTTCAGTTACGGAACTTTAAGTCAGGCAATGCAAAATAAAAAAAATAAAAAAAATATAGAGCTTATAAAAACGTTAAAACTAATCAATATACTCAATCTTAATATCTAAAGTGAGTCGTGGGTTTATAGGAGAGTCTAAACGTTATATAAAGTGAAAATAAAATTAAAATGATAATAAATAGATGTTTATAGTTAATTTAATAACCGAAAAATTACGGGTGGTTACAGAATGTGTCATTCAAAAGGCAACATATGCTAATTATTGCATTTTTACTATATTAGTTTCTTTGCATTGTGTTCTTTGAAAAGCCTGATGTTGCTCTACTGATTTTTGGATAAGGTCTACAAATATCCAATCATAGAAGCTATGTTCATGCTAATGAAAGACGCAATGTGTGTTTGTAATAAATAGTTATGTGTTATAGTTATTATCTTCTTTGTGATACTTTTGTAACATTCGAGTTATTATCATGTGTATAAAAAATCTGCTTCTGATTACCATTCGAGTTATTATCTTCTTTGTGATACTTTTGTAACATGTGTGTCTGTAATAAATAGTTATGTGTTAGAGTCAGTTTCAATGTGAAATTTAAAGGCATACCAGCTGGATGAATTTTAAATGTATCGTTGAGTTCCTGTTGCATAGGTGTAATGCAGAATAATATTTCGGAAAATGCCCCGCAGCAACGCGCGGGCAACCCCGCTCGTTGTAACTCTATTTGATAATTTTAAGATGTCTGGTTACAAGTTCTATAAAGATGAATAAACAACACATAAATATCTATTTTTACAATTTAGTATGTTTGCGAGTTACTTTAATAGCTAAATTCAATTATGTTTATATTATATTCTTATTGTGTAAAACATTAACAATCACATATGTTACTTATAGATGAAATTGAAAATAAACAAAATGAAGGTCAAAAACCTTATGAATACGCACCTGATTCAGAATATTATGAACAAGAGTATGTAGAAGTAGAAGTGTAGAACAACAATGCTAGAAAGGTGAAGATGAAAAGGAGGCAAAGAAACAAAGATCCATTCAGCTTATTAAAGAACATTAACAACAACTTTCGTCAATGCCACACCTTAATTTGTTTGATACCAAATATGATGAAGCTAAAGAAGAAAGTGACAAAAAAAATTAAGAACGGCACAACACTTGAAATCTGACTCCCGAGTTAAACCATCCAAATGGGCAGGCCCCGGGATCCAAACCACTAGAAGAGACCCGCGAAGGGAAACCCCTAGAGTTCACAACTTCGTATTAGGAGGAAAACCTGGATTTTTTGTCTCTTGCGAGACTCGAACCCTGAGTAAAACCTCTTCCAAGCTTCATAAAGAGCCCAGATGGCCAACTGAGCTAAACAAGTTGGTTAAAAGAAAGTGACAATGAAAAATTTGAATGTTACTCATACGAAAATGCACACTTAGGATAATCATCTAGATCATCACCTAAATGACACATTTTAGTTTATTAAACGTATACTCATCTAGATCATCACCTAAATGACACATTTTAGTTTATTAAACATATTTATTTTAATTTAAAGTTTTAGTATTTCTATAATGTTTTTAATAATTAATGTTAGTTTTATTAATTTGTATATGATATATGGCAATGCATCATTATGTGTATACTTGTATGCTTTTCATATAATGTTACTGAAACAAATATTGTATTCGTTACTGATTATGACTGTATTTAATCTTTTTCCTGTTAAACTAGCATTACTATGTTATCCGATAATAATAACGACGATACTTGCAACTGCTGATATATACTACACAAGGGTATGACAAGTTCATAATTTTAAGTAACATTATTCTAGATAGTAGACTAGTAGGCTAGTGTCTAGTGGCTACACAATTGACCCATTTAACCAATGCCCATGGACTAAACTCATTCCTATCAAGAACACCTTTCAACCCTAAACCCTTTCACCAAGAACATCAAGAATTCAAGATCCCACCTTTCATATATAGAATCACAAAGTCAAAATAAAATCCTTTAAGGGTTTTTCAATCAAGGCCCAGATTTTAGATTTTCCAGGTACCTTTTATGAAGGTGGAAGTAAACCCGGGGAATCGGCAGAAAGAGATGGGTCGGAAACTGAAATTTGCCTAAAAGTCCTTACTTTTTCGAGGCAGGGCTTCTTGTATAATCCTGCATAATTCCAAATGTTCTCAGTTCCGGTACGTAGACCAAATAAGAAATGCAAGCAAAATTTCCTAGATTTATGGAGATATAGAACAACGCTTATTAACGTTTGCTGGTGTTTGAAAAAGTTTGGGGCCTCAATGCCTACCCGGTTTATGACAATATGAAACCATGGCTTTCTTGAGACCTGATATGTCTGAAATATGATAAGGCATTTTCATTTCTTTGATAAGTTGCAGTACTATTGTTTTACAAATGGAAAATGCTAAATGTTTCTACATTTTGTTTCTACAAAATGTCTTACTCACTGGATGCTGACAAATGTCAGAACGGACGATTTGGATGCAGAGAGAGAATGAGTGAAAAAAAACTATTTAATATTGTTGTGTGTGTAGCAGGATTTGTAGGAAGAAAAAGTAGGAAGTTATAGCAAATCTCTTTACAAATTTATTTGCTATGGCTACTATAAGAGCAGACGGTATCGATGCAAATAACACGCCAAATGCATCTGATGGCGCGCCAAAAGCATACCAGGCCTTGAGCCATTCGTCCGCCAAACTCATTCCAAATTGATTTGAGCCAGTTGAGTGGCTCACGCCATTCATAAAAAACCGATCATTTCATGCTTTTTTTTTTTTTTTTTTTTTAAAGGGTGGGCAGAAAATGGGTGCAGTTGCAGAAAAATATTCGTGAAGAAGAAGATGTAACATAAGCGAGAGAGAGTGTTGAGGTGTTGTAACATAAAAGAAATTTAATTTAGATTCCCAAGAGTTCAGCACAATAAATACGATGTTTACTTTTTTTGCTTTCTTCGATGGTTGCAATTTTTATTTTCAATTAGTAATTAATGGTTTAATCTTTTACTTTTCTCAAAAGTTGTATTTGCCTTTTTCAATTACTAACTAGTTTTAACTTAACAAATGAAAAACTGAAATATAAAATAAATAAAATGAATATATATATATATATATATATATATATATATATATATATATATATATATATATATATATATATGTGTGTGTATGTGTGTGTGTGTGTGGGACCCAATAACATGTTAGTGATGTGTTATGAGGGAGGGTTGTTTGAGTTATTGGTGTGTTATTGGGAAGTGTATGATGTGGCGCTGAGGTGGCATACCAATAACGTGTTATTTGATATTTGCATACCCTGTGCTCTAAGACTAGATGTAATTATGCAACGCCACATCATTCTATTTCTCACGAGTTTTACTTCGTAATAGTCGCTACCTCGTTACCATTTTAACAACACATACCCCACAACACACTCACACACACAATATTTTTGTTACCTACTACTCATGGTGCCACATACTATGACCATGCGTGGCCATTGGCATCTTCCGGTTGGTCTAAGGGTGTTTGTTTTATTTTATTATCGGGCAGGTAAGCTTATTTTGTACGGTTAGTTTTTCATATTCCTATTTTTATGGCTTATTTTATAATATAAGAGTATACTTTTGAGTTTTGAGTTATAAGGGAGGGAGGAGTGGTACCCGATTACCCTAATACCCTGGGGGTGCCACATCACCTCTATCCAATAAAAACCTTCCAACTCAAAACTACCCCAATACTACCCTAACACTACCCTAACTAGACGGAGTGGTACCCGATCCTACCCTAACACTACTTTTCATAAAAAGACAAAAAAAAAAAGAGAACAAAGTGTAACTTGAGCGGGTTCCGAGCTCGATTTGTGGCAAAGTTTCAAGTACCCTAAGTACTAGGAATGGTGTACCCGATCGGGTACTTGAACTTGATGTTGAGCCCGAGCTCCACTCCGTCCTACCTAACAGATTCATTAGTAAGAAAAGATCTGAATTTAATGGGCTTATGAAAAATACTGAAACATGATATATAAACTAAAATGAACATTGCTGCCCCTAAATGATAAGATGATATGACAAGTCCGGGAATAAGTTTCTACTTTATATGGATTTGTATCTTAAGTTATGATTTGTTTGTGTCACAGTTTCTTGTTAATGGAGGGGGATGTACGTCGAGGTATTAAACACAAGGGAGTCTGCCGACTAGCTTACAAAATCAAGAAGAAAAACAAAAGGGGAGAGACTAATACTTACCTACATGGTATATATCTTTTGTTCAAGTATTTTACCAAACCTGAATCATTGGAGGTAATCTAGACGATGTTGAAGAGGGATGATGATGTGATCAGGTCATCCAGTTTCAAAATAAGGAAATGTAGAACGATTAGACAATTAGAAAGGATTATGATGTTTTGATTATGCAGAAAATCATGAATGTTGGTGTTGCTACTAATATGTGGTCTTTAAAATGCTAAACTGTTAAATAGGGTGTCTGAAGTTGTATTTTGAAATTAATTATGCAATATATATGAGGTGTAAAAAACGCAGCAGCCACTGCTAAACTTTCAATTACAAGCAATAATCATAATGGGATTATCTCCGAATAATTTGACATAAGGATTAGCTAAGCTATTCCAAAATGCAATCTTACACACGTTAAAGGACGATGTTCCACATTTTTTATAATCATAGATAAGAAACATGGCCAAAAAGAGCAACACCAACCTACAATGTTTTAGATAACCAAAGTGAGAGCTACATAAAGTATGCAAGCAAGGGCAATTGATCTTGACGTTATCTTTGATGGCATTTTTCCGCGGTCACTTCTGATGAACATTGCGTCGTAAATAGGCCAGCTGTTTACTACCCCAAAAGCCGACAAAAATAATTGCACAAATAAGTCTTGTAATCCTCCATATGTGAGAAAATGCACGATTCCATAAATAAAAGCACACAAATTGACCAAAGCAGCCATGGATATAGGGTAAAAGAAAGGTGATTCAACTCCAAATTCCAGCATTCCTTGGTCATACCTTTTACGTGCTTCTTCATCGACCACTTTGCTTGTCACATTGAAGGTAGAAGAGGATATGTGTAACTTTGTGAGTGTATACTCGAGTATTCCAAAAGTAAAGCTCGATAGACACCGAATAATCCACATTCTTTGGTGATTGAACCAACCTCGTGTTGTACCACCCATATGTTTAAACTCAATGAATTCTTGTAAATATGCTCCGATGAAAGAGAAGACATAAAACAAAAACCATGGATCCGAAACCTGAAACATATCATATGGTTAATCATTGATTAACATATACTAAAATCAAATGTTACAATTTCACTAATGAGTAATTCAGGTATAGTTGTCACGATACCTTGGGAAAAATAGGAACAGAACGGATCAAGGCTATCTGGGGAAAAATAGAATATATAACAACTGAGATGCATGGAATGCTCCACAAGGCGTAATTGATGTAACACATTACTTGCAAGAGTGGTAGCTGCTTGAGCCCATGATTAAACGGATTATACTTGCAAAAGGCCATATCTAAACCGCCTATGCACCATCTTTGGGTTTGATTAAGCAAGTCATGAAGATTCAAGGGTGCGTCCCCCAAGAATGCCGGCCTTTTGGGTAACCCAGAAACGGACCTCCATCCTTGGCAATGAAGGCGAAAGCCCGTGTAAAGGTCCTCCGCCAATGATCCATAGCGATACCCCAACTACGACACATAAACCTAAATTAGCTAACATAAAATAAGTAACAACTAACAATTTATGATATAAATAAGACCAACTACATAGTACTTACTTCAATACCCCATTTTGTTCCAGCCTCAAAGTTGCACCTAGCTACCTCATGGGCTTTGGCCAACACTTCAGTAGATAGGATTGACCGGTTTCTGTTTTGTTCAGAAGTATGTGATGATGGACAGCCATAGAAAGCCCGTCTTCTGAAAAAACATCCAGTGCCACCATGAGAAGGCCCTGCCAAACCATCAAACCCAATCATGTTTAATCCGGATATGAACTTAAACGCAACACCATATATGTCGTCATGGTTTATCCCGTGAAATGATTGAGGATATTGTAGGTAAGCTATGTTCTGATCTATCGAAGAGTCCAAGAAGTAACAAATTGCTTCTAGTGGCGTTCGTGGGTCGTTTGAATACATATCACAATCTACCGTCATGATTATTGGTGCACTTGTCATAATCTCTGAAACACGAAGCTGAAACATAGAAAAAAAATGGACTATAAGCATTCTTGAGTTAAGTATTTCAATCTTTAACACATGGGAGCCAAGCAGTTCTTTAAGGGGGGTGTTTGGATTAGTGAATATTCACAACTTATGAGCTTATATGTATTTGAAAAATGAGGTTCAACATGTTAATAGTGATCTTCTTGATTTTTCCAAATTCTAATTAGTCAGTAAGATGAGAAAATAAACTAAAATATACTCCCTAGCCATCTTACCAAAACATTTAGGGCTCCGGCCTTATATTTGTGAGGTGTGTCTTCGCGCTTCTCGCGTGAGACATAAGTAAGATTCGGCATTGCATGACCGAGAACATCTTTGTCTGTGGTACCATCTAGCAAAACCTGTTCATTTACTTGTTACGTTTATAAATTTCAGATTCTTAGACTAAAAAATCATAGCTAAAATGATTGATAATGCAACATATTATATATAAAATCCCTTATAGATATATAAAAGTTGACCTGGATAACTGTAGGGTGATTGGAACGTGTGAACTGAGTATCCCAATTGTTGAATACGTGTGTCCACTTTTCATCAGGATGAACATTTCCTCCGACGACAGTTTGCTCCACTTTATTTTTCATGTTCTCATACATTAACTACACATGTTCAACAAAAGGCATGTATCTTCTGAATCATATGATACACATTTCAATTAAATTATGCAATGACTTTACAAACTATATATAAAGTATATAAATAAAGTCTTTGGCCTACAACCATATAGAACTATCGAAGTTAACTGGGTCTTTGAAAGACAAAGATAACTTATGTTTATACATGCAAAAGAGTAAACAAATAAGATGCAAGTGTTTGTTATTACAAGAAAAGAGTCAGTTATTGATTGAAGTTTAGTAGCATACGAGAAGCGTCACAATCTGAGTTCTTACAAGCTTTTAATATAGAGCCATGCTAGACCCACATAAAGAATCCACAAAAAAAATCTACTAGCTGAAGCCGTTGGCATGTCAGCTAAAAAAATCCACTAGCTGAAGCCGCTGGCATGTCAGCTAGTGATTTTTTTTGTAGATTCTTTATGTGAGTCTAGCATGACTCTTTAATAAAATGTGTGGGTAAATGTCTTGTTAAGATTAGTATCAATATTAGTCTATAGTTTAAGGGTTTTAGTGAAACTTTAATTCACATTGTAGTCAAATAGGGAATTCATGTATATGTCGGTTTATCCATGCATGTCAACTATATATATACGTTAGATGGTGTCAAACGATAGCTCAGTCCGAGCATTCATGAGTTACTGTTTTTCTTTTGTGGCAGCCGGTTTTAACTCTTTTTAGGGCCCCCTCATCTCTACAAAAGGAGGTGAGGAGGGAGGGGTCATTGTATATCATTCTTTTCAATACTAACGTTTGGTTAAGGTTAATTCTTGTGCGTTACTTTTTGTCGAATACAACATTTGTTGGTGTGTGTGCTTATTCTTCTACAAAGTTCGAGTATTTCACAACGTAGGTTCCAGTTTGTTGGGACATAAATACCAAAAGTTCTAGTGTGTGGAGTTAATGACAGTTTTACTTTAAGAAAAAATGTATACGAGAAGTGACTAAAACTTAGGAGTACTAAAGATATGCGAAAACAATTGATTGGTTTTTGGAAGTAGTGTGTCTTTTTGTTGAGTTTAGGCATTAGACATATTTATGTTCATTTCTCAATATATATATATATATATCCCACGCTCACAGGCATACCAACGACACATTTACTCAAACATTTTTATGTGTAAATGCAAGATAACACTTGTTTGTTAATTGTTACCATTGATAAGTCGGTAAGTATCATTTACAATGTTTAAGGAGATGAACATATAATAGAAGATTTTAATACCTTTATTATGGAGTACCATTTTAATTTCTTAGAAAAATATCAAATGAAAGTCTTAATATAGAAAAAAATAATTATACCTTGATTTCATTGGTGTTAGGGAAGCAAGTGTAGTGAGACCCAAAATAAGCTTCTGGACACCTAACCAAAATTCCATTTTTCTTACAGTAAGGTAACCAATGTTTTGCAAACTTAGCAGCTTCAGTGAAAGCAAACAGTGTCAACTTCGATCCTCCATCATCCGATAAATAAACCGACAACTTTTTAGTTGGATAATCATAAGCCAATATAGACAAAGCCGTATTGACAACAACCATTGGTGGTTCTTTGTAAGGATCCGCTGTGCATATAAACACATCAATGTCCGGATATTTAGTCTCGTCCTTCAGTAAATTTTCCGGGAATGTATGTCTGTGAATTGGGTTCATTCGGAAGGCTTGGTTAGTGAACCATGTGATGGCTAGAATGATGTTTGCTAGTAACATTAGCAAAGAGACTGTGATGTTGGTTGTGTGGAATAACAGGGTGGTTTCGTGGTATATTAAGGTTACGATGGTGCATGTGTAAATGAGTGCAAACACGCGGTTGAGCCATCTTCGACGTAGAACCAACCGATTGTGAAGCGGAAGATGATGCTTTTGCATGCTGGTTCTTAGTTTTCCCGTAGTGTTGCAACTATTGTGAGTATTGATTGCGGCGGTATTGAGGTATTAAAATGTTAAAAGTTCTTTGTAGTATAAATAAAGCACGAATATTATGAAATAAACACACCAAAAGATAAATTCCTTATTGATCTTTACTTTATAAAAGTTCTTTAATTATGTTGTCTTAGATCTTGTTAATCATAACAAAAGTATTAACACATATATGGTTGATATTAAAACTATACTATAGATAAGCGTGTGGGCTATATAAAGTTCAACCAACGTGAAACACAACTTATGCAATAAAACTATATATATATTTTTTTAAAATGATGATTTATTAGATACATGTTTGTTCTTATTTTTAATTTTTTTATTGTGTTAAACATGGATCAAACTTACAATAACGAAACTAATGTGCCCAGAATGTTTTCTTTAACGTATAGGCATGTTAACAACCCAAAATATGAAAACCTTTAATTTAAACGAGTTGTATTTGTCATGCATTCCTGCAAACACAAAAGCACCCATTTACCCGCACCAACGCGCGGCTTTAGTATCACTCCTTTAATATACATGAAGATATATATTGTGTTATAAATAATGATTCATAGTATTAGCCTTATAATTAGGTCATGGAGATGGTCGAATTCGAGGGATATATGAATTATAAAAAAATTATTTTCTAAATAACCACTTCGTTTACTCGATTCATATTCTTAGCCTAATAAAAACCAAATCAAGTAATAAAATACAATATATCTAGAACTAACATCAAGATGGTCCCGACAATCTTATCTAGCCGATTGAGCGACATAAAGCTACAATTAATTGACACCATATAATAGAACCAAAACACAAATAGTTCTTTCCGGGGTTGGTCTATTTGGGCCCTATGCAATTTTTCAGTGTGGTTTTATTTTGATATCAAAGACTGAAAGTCGTTACAGAAATACGCAATGCTTAAGGAGATTTACCGAGGTAAAAAAAAAAGAAAAAAAAGAAGATATTAAAACTCATAAGACTGTCAGCAAATTTGAGTTTGTGACACTTATCAAAAAGTGTTACTAATTTCGTACTAGCTATCTATAGGAGAAACAAGTTAAAACTTTAATGACACGTTTTGTACCTGTAGTGACTTTTTCGACTTTAGGGTGCTAATAAATGACAAATTTGTTGGAATTTAATAACTATAACAAGTATATATATTAAACATGTAATCACAAAGAACATGTATCGGAAGACTTAAACATAATATGTATAATTAATTAACCAAAACATAAAGTAAACGTACATTTTAGTAATTCAAGCAATCAAACTATCAAGAAACTCAAACCCTAATAATTTAGGGTTTATGAAATCGATTTACACCTTAACCTATTTGGGCAAGAACAAAAATTCAAAATAGGATTTATCTATGGTCTTGTACACGCGTATTGATAACGATTCAATGCGAATGCTAGGTTATTGATCACAATAGATTAACTAAAGATAAATAATCAACCATATATATATATATATATATATCTATATAAAATGTCTTAAAGTTAATATAAGATCGACCTGGATCACTGTAGGGTAATCATAACATTTCAATTGATTATCCCAAATGCTAAAGATGTGGCTCCACTTCTCATCAATATAAACATTTCCACTGACGACGGTTTGCTCCACTTTGCTTTCATGTTCTCATACATTAACTACAAAATTTCACCAAAGACATGTAATCTCTCATACAAAAGCGTCAGATTAGTCTGTGTGGCGATGGGTTCAAACCCCATGAATTAGTCGGCCTAAAGGTCGGAAATCATGATTACCCAAAAAAAGGTCAGATTGAGGTTTAGTGACACACTAGAAGTGTCACAATTTTGAGCTTTAGTGACACTTTTCATGAAAACACTGAGTCGTCACAGACACAGATCAACAAATATATTTACAGAAAAAACATTTACTCAATTTTTTTTTGTGCAAAGGTGAATTATATTAACTTCCAACCATTGTACATCATGAGAATAACATAGCTGAGATACAAAAAGAAACAACTCAAACATGAGACATACAAGGCATAACCAAGACATATACAAAGAACCCAATATCTGATGGAACAAAACTATACCTGATAGAGCTAAACTCAGACAGGAAGCAACCAGAGCATAGCAGAAATAAACCAACTGCAGTAGACATTCTCAAAACTTGAATTCACCTTTATAGAAGCACCCACCATCTAGCTACATTTCCATTACTCCTTCAATACCAAGACCACTCAACCTGCAACCAGAGTGATCAAAGAAGGAAGAAGGATGGCATCACTAGGGACCCATAACCCTTCCAAACAAGAGCTCTTTCAGGAACCTTACATTTCCATCTATGACAATGGCTTCAGATACCTAGAAACACATACCTTGAGTGAAGCCCATCAAAACCTCCTGTGATTGTGTATAGTATGGACCAAGAAGGTTCATCTTGCACACCTTCCTATTCCATCCAATATACACAGTCCTCCTAGTCGATTTACCCTTCACAATGGCAACCCTTCTTTATGGTACATCTAGACTGAATTAGACCTCTCGCTGTCCCAATAATAACTTATCCAATTTCCTCCCAAGGCCAAATTGATCAAGATATGGGGGACAAGTGAGTACACCAGTTAAGACTCCGAGGTACAAGGAATTGACACATTGTAATGACCTGTAAAAATATCAATAAAACAAAAGCCACATACTCTTCCAAACACCCCTTTAAATCAGACATGAAAAGGAGCTTCAATCATTATTTAAGAATCCCTCACCCAAACAGAACCATCTAAACAACATTACCCCTTATTAAGATTCACCTTCCATTGGATCTCAAACTCTCTGATGACAACATTGTTTTTTACTTTCAAACCCAAAAGTCTAGCCTTCACTAACTCAATTACTCTCTTAGCAGTTTCTCCCCACGTTTTATTATCATCTCTGAACATTTTATAGTTTCTCTGTTGCCATAAACAATACACATAGGCTGCAAAAACAAGTCTTCTACCAACAATCCAAATATTGTTACTGTGAGCAAGATGAGACATGAACTATATGTTATCAGACCAACTTCTAGAGACGTGTTGAAGACCAGAAAAACCCTATAAGTACCTTCATACATTACCAGAGTAGTTGCATCCAAAGAATAAATGGTAATGATTTTTCATCCCTTGTTTATATAACACACACATATTAGGAGCATCAATACCTCAATTACCTAATTTGTCCTGAGTACTAAGTCTTTCAAGGATAGCCAACCAAATTATAAATGAATGCTTAGGAAATCATTGGGAAAACCACATCAGTTTAATCCAATGTACACTAGGAACATTATCTCTGAGATCTACACTGATATTTTTTGTATAGAAAATGGAACTTCCACACCATTATTCATCTTCCAAACCAAACTATCATCTTTCATGGGATCTAAAATTGGGTAAGGGATATTAGTGATTTCAGGAAACAAGTCAAACCATTCCCTAGGCCAATTCCATCTCCCATTACTTACCATATCACACACCTTCAAACTATCCATAAGTCTAGCATCATATAGATTCCTATGGGTTAAAAAATTGATTAAAGGACCTATTTGACTCCAATTATCATACCACATTGAAGCATTGATCCCATTCCCAATCTTACATACCAGAAATCTCCTAATTTTATCCCTAATACTCAAAATGTTTTTCCAACCCTAACAATCATTAGAATCAGCCTGCACAAACCATATGCTCTTTCCTCTAAACTTAACAGTGTGTATCCATTTCACCCAAAAAGAGTCTTTCTTAATAGCAATGTTCCATACATATTTAGCAAGTAAGGTTTGATTCCACCTCATAATATCTTTTAACCCAAGCCCACCCTGGTCTCTAGGTCTGCAAACAGATTTCCATGATACTTTAGCTTTACCACTGATTGTCTCACCTTGATTCCATAAGAATATCTTAAGCATTCTATTAATCTATTTAATAATAGTTTTAGGGAATAAAAACACAGAGGCCCAATAAGCTTGAATAGACTCAAGAACTGCTACAATCAATTGAAGCCTACCAGCATATGTAAGACATTTACTTCTCTAATCATTAACTTTTTTCTCAGTCTTATCTAACAGGCATTTACAGTCCTTCACTCCTAATCTTTTAGCAATCAAAGGCACACCCACATATTTAACTGGAAGATTACCAATAGAAAAAGGCATACAACTTAAGATTTCATTTTTATCACTCTCATTCAGGCTTCCAAAGAAAACAGTCTTTTAGACAAATTAGGCTTAAGACCAGAACAAGCACTAAAATCTTCCAAAGCGTGCTTAATTGTTATCACATATTGGAGATCACCATGACACATAACCAATAAGTCATCAGCAAAGCACACATGAGTTAAACCTAACTCCTTACACCCAAAATGATATTGAAAGTTATGATTCTTAGCAATTTTTCTTCTTAAAATAAATGTGAACTCTTCCCTAACTAAGGTGAAAAGATAAGGAGACCTAGGGTCACCTTGTCTAAGCTCTCTACCACTCTTAAAATACCCAATCCTATCCCCATTTATGGACAACGTAAAGGCTGTACTAGATACACATTACATGATCCAACCTACCATCTTACTGTGGAACCCAAAACTCTCCAAGATCTGCTTTAGAAACCCCCAATGGACAGTGACATAACATTTTTGAATATCTATCTTAAATGCAACTCTTTTAGGACCTTGTTTTCTATTATAACCTTTCATAATTTCCCGAGTTGAAAGGATATTATCTTGAATCACTCTACCAGGAATGAAGGCACTTTGGTTTTTATTCACAAGTTTTCCCAAAACAGACTTAATCCTATTAGTAACAATCATACTAATACATTTATACATGACATTACAGCAGGCTATGGGTCTAAAATCAGTAACCTTATTGAGAATAGGGATTTTAGGAATAAGGGATATGAGAGTAGCATTTATTTCACCTAGGAGTTTACCTGCAAAGAAGAATCCCTTAATAGCACTGCAAACATTATTACCTATAATCTTCCAAGTTCTTTTAAAGAAACCTGAAGAAAAACTATCAGGACCTGGGGCTTTAGAATCATCAATATCAAACATGGATTTCTTGATCTCTGCATCTGTAACATCTCTAACCACATTCTCAGCCTTAACTATAGAAAGAGTAGTATCAAACAGGTTGTCACTGAGGTCCATACTAACTATAGGTTGACTCTTCCCCAAAATATTCTCAAAATGCTTCAAAAACAGATTATTCATATCATCCCCTTCATACCTTATAGCAATATCATCACTTTTAGATAGAATCTTATTCTTCTCATTTCTACTCTTCAAAATCTAATGAAAGAAACTACTATTTTATCACCCTCACTTAGCCATTTAATCTTTGCCAATTGGTATAGAAAGTTGTCCTCATCTTTCTCAGCTTCAATAAACTCCTCCAAGACTTTAGCTTCCTGAATTCTCAACTGCTTATTGTGGGGATCAACATCAATATCAGTCTGAATCTGCTTTAACTAAGACCTTAGGTTTTCAACTCTGACAGATAGATTACCTTTGGTCCAACTAAGCTTGTTTAGAGGGGATTTCAGATTTTTTGATTTCTTAACAACTTGAAACATATGAAACACTTTTATCTTCTGATTCTAGATGTCACTAACAAGAGGCATTAACTCCTTTTTGTCAGCAATGAAATTAGAGAATCTAAAAGCCTTCACTTTCTTCTTCAAATCAGTAGGAATTTACAGGGCAATAGGGGTATGATCAGAGATCAGATAAGGGTGGAATATAGCATGAGGTAAAGGAAATTTCTTGATAAACCCTTCATTAACCATAACTCTGTCCAACTTTTTTAAAACTCCAGATTTGTTTCTAGCTTTAACCTTATGAAGGTTCTTAGTCCATGTATAGAACAACCCAGTACTGCAAAGATCTTCCACTTCAATCAAATTCAAACAATCTTAGAAATCAAACATATCTTTAGTCATGTTTGAGCTACCACTAGAGTGCTGATTTGGCCTTAAAGTAACATTCATATCTCCAATAATACACCATGGATTATCATTAACAAAACATTTATCCTGATGCAAGCTTCTCCACACCTCTTTCCTCTCAGCACCAGAATTAGCAGCATAAACAAATGTGAAGAAACATGTAATTTTGAATTTTTGGAGCATTGATGGCTCAAAATATTGTTTGACTAGTCATATTCAGCACTTGTACTTGGACTTCATTATTATCCCATCCCAAAACAATTCTGCAACCTTTAGGGTTAAATCTCATATTATGAATCCAATCCTATTGCATAAAGACTTTCTCACAGTTCTTCTGAAACTTCTTAGATTTTAAATGAGTTTCAAGGAGAACGCATATCTTTAATTTTCATTCCTCATAAAATTCCTAACTTTAACTTGTTTATCAGAGCTATTCATTCCTCTAATCTTCCAAACACCGATATGAAAATCCATTTATACAGAGAAAAAAAGCTTACCATTCTCAATATTCACCACATTCTCCTTCATCATACTAGCCATTCCACTTTTATCATCATACACATTTTGCTCCACATCATTCTTTTCCATCACATTATTGTCCCTACCTTTCCCTTTTTCAACTAATTGCTCCCATTTTTGTTTGAAATAACTAGACATGTCATATGTCCATTTACTTTCTTCAACATCAGTAGGAAGTCTCTTAAGAGATATAAACCCATCTACAATTTCTCTGGACCTCATTGCATTAATTTCTTCAATTTCATTCTCATCATACCTCTCCAATACAATATACTTGTTGGCATCCCTTTTCATTACTGTCAATATTTCTTTGTGAACATTCAATGCCTTCTTAGGACTAACTTCATTATTACGCATTTGGCTGCCCTTCTTTGCTTATGAACTTGGAACATTTTCCTTACTAACTTTGGGCTTAAGGATAACCTTATTGTTCTGTTTAGTGTTATTCAGACCACCAACAGAGTTATGGTTATGATTCTTAGGTTTTGGTGGTGGTTGGGTTGGCTGTGGTTTCTTTATATTATTGGAGTTTTGTTTCTTGTCGTTAACTATAATAAAACCTTCCTCATCCACACTAGTATTGCCTTCACTTTTCTTCTCAACAACCTTAGCAGTTTCTACATTTTCCTTCTTCTTCTCACAATCATGACCAAACACCTTACACTTGCTGCAGCACTTAGGTTTCCACATATATTCCACTTTAACAAGCTTACTTCCAGTTTTCTCATTCATAACATTCATGTATTGTATCTCTATTTGGCTCACAAACTCCTTACTTGCATCAACTTCAATCAATACCCTGGCATATCTAATTCTTCCAGTACCAACATGACAGAATTGGGCAATCATTGCATCCATTATGAGTGGTCTCCTAAGTCTACTAGCCAAAGCACTAATACCATCACGACTCGAGGCTTCCAAAGGTACATTAATCAATTTAACCCATAGAGGTAACATGGTAGGTTCCTTCTTCTCAAAGTTGACATTAATATCCCACTTTTGGGATAGTAAAGGCTTATTGTTAGCAAGACAAGGTCCATTTTCTAAAACAAAATTCATATCATTCCCTCTATTGAATTTTAAGATATACATACCATTATCAGCCTCAACCAATTCCTTAAAACCATAGCTGCTCCACATTCTTTTCAAATTATACCTCAATTCATTAGCAGCCATAATACAACCAACAAAATGGCCACATAAGGTATGGCTCCATCTTTTACTACCACTGGCTATAAACTCTTCATTAAAAATAAACACTTCCTTACCATCATCCATCTCAGTTTGCACAAACTTCAGCTTATTACTAATTTTTACACTATCATTATTCACAGCTTTAGCATATGAGGTACTCACACCACTAGAGGCATTCTTATCAGCATTCTTCCAAACATTATTAGACTTATTATTCATACCAGACTCAACAATATTATTCACATTAGAATTAGCATTCACAGCAACATTTTTAGTAGGACTATTCACATTAGCACTAGAATCATCACCACTATTCACACGAATACTTATAGGGCTTGGAAGACTATTATCCTTACTTGAATGAGTGATTCGTCCCGAACCGTCAAGTTTTATCACTCAAGCCGACCACTTGTGAATGGCCGACCGTAACAAACTTAAAACAGCTCAGAAGCAAATGCAATGAAGATCTGGAGAGTATAGTGTTTCCCCGGGTCGTTATGTCCCAACGAGTGTGAAGAATAATCAAACGTGTAGTGATCGAGAGATTTGAGCGAAAAAGGGATTTGAATTATTATAACTACATAAATAGCCTATAATTACAAAGGCTTAAATGCAAATTAAAGGAAATTAAAAAGATAAAAATATTAAATAAACGCTATCACTATTTGCAAAATGATGTTTTTGATTTTTCTTTTATTAAATTTAAATTAAAAACTATTGACGTAAAAGGAAAATGTGAAACTGAAGCAATATTAATCCTAAAAATATGAAAATGATATTTTTACAAACCTAATGATAAAAGAAAATTTTTAGAAAAAGAAAATTATTTTTATAACTATTTAATTAATTATTATTAATTAAAAACTAATTTTAATTATTTAATAATAACCTAAAATACAAGAAAATATGAAATACAGCTAGAAAAATAAAATTATGACTTGGAAAAATTTAAAATAACAAAAGAGAATTTTCAAAACTATTTTTGTATTTTTCTGATTATTTTTCTATTTTATAGGAATTAAAAACTATTTAAAACTACTTAAATTTCTTAAAAATACAAATTTAACTAAGAAAAATCTAGAAAAATACTTTTTATCTTTTTATATTTATCTTAACTTAGAAAAAATGAAAAATTTTTTTTGAAACTTTTCTGAATTAATTGTATTAAATGCTAATTAAAAATGCTTAAAAACTAATTTAAATAAAGAAAAATAGCAAACTGACTTGGAAAAATCTGAAAAATTCAAGATAAGCTTAAAATAAAATACTGAATCTAGGAAAAATATAAAATCAGGGACTTGTGTGAAGGAATTTGAGGCTGCAGTTACAAGTGCTTATGAATAAGCACTTAGATTAAGCTAAAAGGACCAAATGAGTACCAATCCAACACAGAAGCTGTATTATGCTATAAATACTCAAAATGAACTAAAAACAACAAGCCTAAACCACAGAATTGCAAACTACCATGATTTGATGTTTTGAATTGAAGTGCTAAGAACAGGTTTAGGGGACCTACTTTGAGCTTAAGCACAAGCTACTCCATAAGCTGAAACTGAAAAACAGAAATTGGAACTTGAAGGAGACCTGGCTAAGATCTTATAATCCAAAAACCAGACCTAGAAAAGCTTTTGTGAGCTCTGTGCAAGGGCTGCACCAACCCTGTGCAGACTCAGTATTAACTGAGTCAGTTGCACATGGCACATTAAGCCTATTTGACAAGCTTTTTTAGAGCTTATAAAAAATTGATAAAAATCTAAAAAAATGACAAATAGAAACTAGACCAAGGGAAGTTTTTAAACCCACAATTTCATGTGATTTGACCCAGAAATGTGCTCATGAAAAATCCACTCATCTTGGCCCAAAACTGAAATTTTGCAAACTTGACTTTTGAGACATAATCAAGATGTTGACTTTGGTGAACTTTGAAACTGATTTGAGGACTGAAATTGATGTTTATTGATGAAATGAACTTAGTGCAAGCTATATCTATGAATTTTGAACACAAAACAAGTGATTGATTTTCTAAAAATCCTAACAGTGAAGAATTAAAGACAGATTAAGGAGAATTTGACTATTGTGGTGCACAGGCTCAATATGATGACTAGAATGAGCATAAAAGAGCTACACAAGCATGCAACAATAGGTTTTAACCACTGAACAATCCTAAAACACAGATTAAGCATTAAATCCAAACACACCTTTTATTACTGATTTGCAAATGAAAACTGAACTAAACACTGAATTGCTTGTCTTAATGATCAAACTAAGTTACTTGACCTAAAAACAACTTAATAAAACAATTTTAAACTATCTATAACTATAAATACAAGTACAAACACAATCTGCAAAATGAAGTTGAAATGAAAATGAGATATCTTACTCACATGTGTCCAACTGTTTGCAGGCTAAAACCAAACCCAATCCTACACTAACCTAATCTATTTCAACCCAAATCAACCTCTGCATCAACCAAATATCATCACCATTCCCATTCCTAGCTCAGTTTGACTTTCGTTGACCATGGACTACTTTGCTTGAAACTAGATTTTAAGCTACCCAAAAGCTATAAGGAGCTTATTTAAGCTTATTGGAACTGAAAAAAAAGTTATTTGAAGCTTGAATGCTAGAGTTTAAAATTAAATTTTTCAACAGTGGACTTCAAAACATGAAATATAAATGAAACATTGAATTGATATTTGAAAACAGTCTTAATACACTAGAATAACTTACTTTGATACAATTTAACTTGAAATTACAACATTTGACTTAAACTAAAACTTTTTACTTAAAAACGACATACATTTTAATATAAAAACTAACTACTCTCTTTTTTCTTCTCTCTTCATCCTCTTTTATACTCCAATATGTCTTCTCCTCTCTCTCTTAGTTAATCCCAGCATTTGTTTTGGCCATTGGATGAGTCAAGTTGATTTTGGCCATTGATTCAATTTGGCGGGAAAGGGCATTTTGACAATGATGGAGTGCTTGAGTGTTTAGGGGAGGAGCATTTAATGCGTTTTGGATGTTGTTGAGGAGGAGGGGAGATGGAGTGGAGTAGGGTGGGCTTGGAGTTGGAGGTGTTGCGAACAAAAATGGTCGGGGAAGACAGGAAAAAGGAGGGGTGGTTTGGCGGTTTTATTTAAACCGTGGGTGGTTTCGGGTTAAAAGGGGTAACGGGTTGGATATAAAGGTGGACTGGACCGGGTTGGATTATTTTGGGTGGATTGGGCATGGGTTAGATATATGATTTGGACTTAGGATTAGTTTTGGATAAATGTATAGTTTAGGGACCAATCTTGCCAAACGAAAAGGGACCATGCATGTAATTTCTGAAAAGGTTTTCCAAGGACTATTATTGACATTCTCCAAAAATCCAAGGACCAAACTTGCAAATCTTTAATATTCCAAGGACCAAATCTGTCATTTTAAAATCCAAGGATCGCAACTGTATTTCATAACTTTTGGACTTTTCACCAAAGGACTAATTGTGACAAGTTATGATTTAAAAAGGACCTTTGGTGACTTTTTCTTTTAAAATAAGTGCTCAGGACTATTTCGACAATTTTTGAAACTTGGGGGACTGAACCGCCAATTATGCAAACTTAGCTCATTTTTCATCGATTTTGAACATTTTGCATCTCGAAAACATATAAAATGCAATTTTGGAATATTTTCAGTATTTTGATGCATTTCTGAGCATTTTTAAGCGTTTTGCAGTTCAGATTAAACCAAAAATGATAAGTATTTACACACTCATCAATCCCCCACACTAAACTATTGCTAGTCCCTAGCAATATTTTTGAGAAAAACTTAATGGATTTGAATCTCTTTACCAAAGCCATTACTTCTGGAGTAGCCAAATGTTTTAGTTCAAGTAAGAACCATGGTACATCGATAACCATGTGATTTTGAGCAAACCACCGCTTCAATGATTTGATTTGTCTTTACCAGAAACCGTTTGCTTCTGGACTAGCCAACTCTTAGATAAATTATAAATATTATCTTTGGCGAGTTGATTACCAATTATGGTTTTCCAAATGCCTTTACCACAAGCCATAAACTTGCGGGCTAGCCAACTCTTCACTAATTAAAGATATGGGGAGCTGAATACCATACAATTTTGGGCAAATTGCAAGCCGTCAACGGATTTAAAATATCTTTACCAAGAGCCGTTTGCTCTGGATTAGCCAATCCTTTTGTTTATTAGACATGGCGGACTGATAACCAATTGAGTAAGTGTAAAACACTTACTCCAAAAAAAAATTTTTGGCCAAAAATGGGGGAATTAGGCGGTATAATTACATGACAAAATTCGTGAGAATTCCCCCCCACACTTGAAATGAATATTGCCCTCAATATTCAAAGTACCGGCGGTTATGCCGAAACATAGAACGTAAAAGGGAAATACTACGGCCATTATTTGGAAATTATTTTTTTTATTTTTTATTTTTTTGAATCTTATATATATACACAACATGTTGGGTGGCAACTCCCCCCACTACTGGTGGTGGTAGAAAATAGAAAGAAGTTAGAAATATGGGTGAAAACCCATATGGCATGCTACTGTTTTTGATTACCCAGTCGCTAGCTTGACTCGACCCCGAATTAATTTGTTCATGGGGAAGTAAGTGGAAGAGACAATCTCCATCGGACTTTCATTCAAGATGTTTGTACAAACATTTGAAGTACGTGAAAGTTCCACACCGATGAGATATACATAGAACCGGCTCAATAATGATATATGAAAATGCCGGGGTCAAAGATAGTGTCTTCATTCCCGAAGGAGTGAAGATGAAGAGAAATCACAAGATATTTGAGGAAATGAAGAAAGATTTTGATAACAATCAAGATCCATTCTTCACCAAATTTCCAATGTAGACATATCGGGAGGAAGGGTGAGGGTAGTATCATTAATGGGCAAACTCGTATAATAGAGTACACCTTCCTCCGATCCAATATCATCCTCAAGATCAAAATAGAAATGATCATGTTCCGGAGGAGATATGTCATGAGAGAGTTCACCGGAGAACTCTTCATGAAAAGAATCATTCACATGAAGTGAAATTGTGAACTCTTGTTCCATTGTAGACTCATCACCATCCTTGGTCCAGTATCAAAGAGTGGATTCTCAGAAATTAAAGTGAATTCCGAGTCGAATTCAAATAGAGGATTGGTGAAAGTAGCTTTGAATGTTTCGGGAACAAAGTGAACAACATTCTCAATTGGATTGTTGGGATGAGAGAGTGTGAGTAAACGATCATTATCAAGGAGACTTTCGGTCTCTCCCATCGGCTTCGAAATCAAAGGAACCATCATCACTTCCGATGAAAAGTGGATTGATGTGAGTGAGTTCATCGGTGAACTCCTCAAGAAGATGATCCGGTGTGGGAGTGATGCCTCAACATACTCCATGTTTCCATAGGAAGCACAATCGTCACTAAGATCAGAAAGTTCCAAATGATCATTTGAACACTCAAGAGGGGAAAGAGAATCACACATATGATCCGAAGTTCCCTGTGACTCTCTCGGGATTGGGACAAGGTTCTCAACACTAGACTTTATGACGTCGTCCGATTCCTTTTAGAACGTGTCAGATGCTCGCCCCCATGTTCGAGAGTGAGTGGGAATATCGGGTGTGATAACAACAGGCGAGGAGTTGAGAAGGACTAGCATACATATGTTTTATACTTTCCATTTGTTCTTCCGCTAGTAATTCCATCATAGTCTTGTCTCCCTGATTTTTCATGGAAGGAATTTCAACTGATGAACTTGATGAACCGTTATAAAATTGTAGAATATCAAGGATATCTTCATCATCACTGTCATCAGGAATGAAACGGAAATGAGAGCTAGATTTGGCCGCTTTTTCTTTTGCAATTGATTCCCTAATAGATTTTTCAAAGGCAATTTGGGAATTTAATTTAGCAGCCCGCTCTTCAGCTAACAAAACTTCCATGGATTTTTGATTTGGATTATCTTGGGAGTGTTTACATTCCTTCAAATCTTTCACTAAATCCAAAAGATCAAGGAGAAGATTTTGAGGAAGTAGATCAGGCTGAGGTGGTGCACGATTCATTTGGTCTTGTAGAGGTTGGTCATGATACGAAGAGTCGTAATTGTTACAAGGAAATGGAGTCCTTGTTCGACAATCAGAGCTAGAGTGAGGACCTCCACAATACTCACAACAGTAAAACTGATGTGGCTGTGAGTCATATGTGTTGTAGTCAAAATTGTTATCAGGAAACTTCGCTCATAGACAGCGTGTTTCCCGATTGACAATCAGAACGGGGTGTGAACCACCACAGTACTCACACAAGTAAAAAGCTGGAGTCTCACAATGTGGTAGCTGATGGAATGAATCAGTTGTGTTATGGTAAGAATATGGATCTTGGTTATAGAACAGACCCGTTTCACGATTCCACCATGCTACAACTGGGCAATTGCCACCATTATAAGGACCACCACACCATTGACAACCAAGAGGGTGAGGATAAGACATAGAAAGAATCAAATGTTTTCAGAGGGTAGGGATGAAGAATCAAAGATGTGAGAGGGTAAAGATGGATATTTTTGGATTTTTGGATAAACATTTTGTAAAAATAAGAAAGAAAATCTCTTTGGGTTTTTTGATTTTTTATAAGAAAATATAAATACATACAGATGGTATAAACAAGGAGTGAATATTCAAATCACTAATCTGCTAAGCGTAAGATAATTAGCATACTCCGTGGCCGGTAAAATTTGATTCGTCCCCGATCAAGTTTTATCACTCAAAGCGACCACTTGTGAATGGCCGACCGTCAATAACAAACTTAAAACAGCTCGAAGCAAATGCAATGAAGATCGGAGAGTATAGTGTTTCCGTCGTTATGTCCCAATCTATCTGCAAGAATAATCAAACGTGTAGTGATCGAGAGATTTGAACGGAAAAAGGGATTTGAATTATTATAACTACAGAAATAGCCTATAATTACAAAGGCTTAAATGCAAATTAAAGGAAATTAAAAAGATAAAAAATATTAAATAAACGCTATCACTATTTGCAAAATGATGTTTTTGATTTTTCTTTTACAAATTTAAATTAAAAAACTACGTGACGTAAAAAGGAAAATGTGAAACTGAAGCAATATTAATCCTAAAAATATGAAAATGATATTTTTACAAACCTAATGATAAAATAAAATTTTTAGAAAAATAAAATTATTTTTATAACTATTTAATTAATTATTATTAATTAAAAACTAATTTTAATTATTTAATAATAACCTAAAATACAAGAAAATATGAAATACAGCTAGAAAAATAAAATTATGACTTGGAAAAATTTAAAATAACAAAAGAGAATTTTCAAAACTATTTTTGTATTTTTCTGATTATTTTTCTATTTTCTAGGAATTAAAAACTATTTAAAACTACTTAAATTGCTTAAAAATACAAATTTAACTAAGAAAAATCTAGAAAAATAATTTTTTTGACTTTTTATATTTATCTAAACTTAAGAAAAATGAAAAATTATATTTTTGAAACTTTTCTGAATTAATTGTATTAAATGCTAATTAAAAATGCTTAAAAACTAATTTAAATAAAGAAAAATAGCAAACTGACTTGGAAAAATCTGAAAAATTCAAGATAAGCTTAAAATAAAATACTGAATCTAGGAAAAATATAAAATCAGGGGCTTTTGTGAAGGAATTTGAAATAGGCAAGTTACAAGTGCTTATGAATAAGCACTTAGATTAAGCTAAAAGGACCAAATGAGTACCAATCCAACACAAAAGCTGTATTATGCTATAAATACTCAAAATGAACTAAAAACAACAAGCCTAAACCACATAATTGCAAACTACCATGATTTGATGTTTTGAATACAAGTGCTAAGAACAGGTTTAGGGGACCTACTTTGAGCTTAAGCACAAGCTACTCCATAAGCTGAAACTGAAAAACAGAAATTGGAACTTGAAGGAGACCTGGCTAAGATCTTATAATAAAAAAACCAGACCTAGAAAAGCTGTTGTGAGCTCACGTGCAAAGGCACACCAACCTGATCAACTCCGGTATTAACGAGTCAGTTGCCTGGCTTACATTAAGCCTATTTGACAAGCTTTTTTAGAGCTTATAAAAATTTGATAAAAATCTACAAAAATGACAAATAGAAACTAGACCAAGGGAAGTTTTTAAACCCACAATTTCATGTGATTTGACCCAGAAATGTGCTCATGAAAAATCCACTCATCTTGGCCCAAAACTGAAATTTTGCAAACTTGACTTTTGAGACAGAATCAAGATGTTGACTTTGGTGAACTTTGAAACTGATTTGAGGACTGAAATTGATGTTTATTGATGAAATGAACTTAGTGCAAGCTATATCTATGAATTTTGAACACAAAATAAGTGATTGATTTTCTAAAAATCCTAACAGTGAAGAATTAAAGACAGATTAAGGAGAATTTGACTATTGTGGTGCACAGGCTCAATATGATGACTAGAATGAGCATAAAAGAGCTACACAAGCATGCAACAACAGGTTTTAACCACTGAACAATCCTAAAACACAGATTAAGCATTAAATCCAAACACACCTTTTATTACTGATTTGCAAATGAAAACTGAACTAAACACTGAATTGCTTGTCTTAATGATCAAACTAAGTTACTTGACCTAAAAACAACTTAATAAAATAGTTTTAAACTATCTATAACTATAAATACAAGTACAAACACAATCTGCAAAATGAAGTTGAAATGAAAATGAGATATCTTACTCACATGTGTCCAACTGTTTGCAGGCTAAAACCAAACCCAATCCTACACTAACCTAATCTATTTCAACCCAAATCAACCTCTGCATCAACCAAATATCATCACCATTCCCATTCCTAGCTCAGTTTGACTTTCGTTGACCATGGACTACTTTGCTTGAAACTAGATTTTAAGCTACCCAAAAGCTATAAGGAGCTTATTTAAGCTTATTGGAACTGAACAAAAAGTTATTTGAAGCTTGAATGCTAGAGTTTAAAATTAAATTTTTCAACAGTGGACTTCAAAACATGAAATATAAATGAAACATTGAATTGATATTTGAAAACAGTCTTCATACACTAGAATAACTTACTTTGATACAATTTAACTTGAAATTACAACATTTGACTTAAACTAAAACTTTTTACTTAAAAACGACATACATTTTAATATAAAAACTAACTACTCTCTTTTTTCTTCTCTCTTCATCCTCTTTTATACTCCAATATGTCTTCTCCTCTCTCTCTTAGTTAATCCCAGCATTTGTTTTGGCCATTGGATGAGTCAAGTTGATTTTGGCCATTGATTCAATTTTGGCGGGAAAGGGCATTTTGACAGTGGAGTGCTTGAGTGTTTAGGGGAGGAGCATTTAATGCGTTTTGGATGTTGTTGAGGAGGAGGGGACATGGAGTGGAGTAGGGTGGCTGGAGTTGGAGGTGTTGCAGACAAAATGGTCGGGGAAGACAGGAAAAAGGAGGGGTGGTTTGGCGGTTTTATTTAAACCGTGGGTGGTTTTGGGTTAAAAGGGGTAACGGGTTGGATATAAAGGTGGACTGGACCGGGTTGGATTATTTTGGGTGGATTGGGCTTGGGTTAGATATATGATTTGGACTTAGGATTAGTTTTGGATAAATGTATAGTTTAGGGACCAATCTTGCCAAACTGAAAAACCAGGGACCATGCATGTAATTTCTGAAAAGGTTTTCCAAGGACTATTATTGACATTCTCCAAAAATCCAAGGACCAAACTTGCAAATCTTTAATATTCCAAGGACCAAATCTGTCATTTTAAAAGTCCAAGGATCAAAACTGTAATTTCTCATAACTTTTGGACTTTTCACCAAAGGACTAATTGTGACAAGTTATGATTTAAAAAGGACCTTTGGTGACTTTTCTTTTTAAAATAAGTGCTCAGGGACTATTTCTGACAATTTTTGAAACTTGGTGGACTGAAACTGCCAATTATGCAAACTTTGCTCATTTTTCATCTGATTTGAACATTTTGCATCTGAAACATATAAAATGCAATTTTGGAATATTTTCAGTATTTTGATGCAATTCTGAGCATTTTTAAACGTTTTGCAGTTCAGATTGACCAAAAAATGATGAGTATTTACACACTCATCAATGAGCAGTTACAGAGCTAGTCCCTTTCACTGAAGCATTTCTACAAACTCCTTCCATACTCTCCAATTCAACAATACTCTCACCACTTATCCCGTGAACATCACTTCCTTCCCCCTGATTTCCACCAACATCACAATCATTTTCCTTAGTTATCTGCTCAATACATGCTTTTAGATTCTTTCCATCTTTTTCATAGTTCCCCAAATTAGTTTCACTATTAGCATCTGACACCTTTTCAGATCTATTATGACTCAAATTTCCTACTACATGATCATTGTATTTCACTGAAACTTTTATTTGTCTTTTTTTATTTTTCTTTTTATTTGACATGATGACATCAATGAATTCTAATCTGCAGACTGAAAGAAACACATACTAATCACAAAACAGATAAGATAAATTTTGGCGCCAAAATTGGATTTCAAATCTCAGTGAAATTTGGGGAAACTAAGGGCATCCACTATGGTGGACATTTTTAAAGGTTTATAAAATTGCCACCTATTACATTGTTATTAATTCTTAAAACTTTTCATGTTATGAACCTATTTTCACTATGGTTAAACCTTTTAAGATTTATAAATTGTTCCAACATTAATTAATACTATTAAATACTCCCGCCGTCTCATATTTACTGTCATGTTTGACTTTTTCAAGTCTTTCTTTCTCAACTTTGACCTCAAATATTTTTGTTTGTGTTATATAATACTTGATGCAAAACATATGAATGAATTGGGTTTTAAATTTATTTTTATTGATATAATTTTCATCAAATATTATTAAACACAAACAAAAATATTTAAGGTCAAAGTTGAGAAAGAAAGACTTGAAAAAGTCAAACAGGACAGTCAATATGGGACGGAGGTAGTAAAAGATAGTAAAAGCAAAAAGCAACTAAAACAAAAATTACCCATCACAATACAATACTAGAAATAAAACCAGGAGACCACCATTCACAAGTTTACAAATAAGGATTTGGCTTAATGTTATACGCCAGCTAAGTGGCCTTGTTGAAATCAAGAATTCTAAAACCAAGTCCCCACATGAAATGTTACACGGCAACACCAAATAAGGATTTGGCTTAATGCTTGATAAAGTGTGCAATGGATAGTAGGCCACTAGGCCCCAGCATAAACTTACCCATTTAGCTAAACACTTTGTGACTTGCATGAATACATACTGCAGACATTACACTGCAAGTACCTCACACAAAGAAGAATAGAACATGTCATGACCACGGACTATATATATGACTAAAGGACCACTCAAAAATTAAATATAAAACTTGTACCAACGGTCATTAAATAGCCAAACACCCATAAACTTAAATTGCATATTGCACCTCAAAACCACAGTAGATCATAGAACCAGTGACTTGCAGACCTTAGATCCTGTATCACACTAACTTGCAGACCTTAAACCACTGCATACACACTGTAACATATTTGCAGAAATTTTATTACAATATAGATATATAAAAGCTTTATCACCGTGCAAAAATTCAACTACTAAATCATTGTTACTCTAGTTTTCTTCTTCATCGTGTCCAAATCGCTCCCAAACATGTTCGACCAAATCTGAACGAAGTTGATGATCTACTAAATGATCACGTACTTCTGCCGTTTTCTGAAGATACTCTTGAAATTGTTGAATATGCCCTTGTGTCACTGGCGCATTTACTACGTCATCTGATAAACTACTTATCACATTTCCTTCATTCTCTACTATCATATTATGCAATATGATACAAGCATAAATTATATCACTCATTACATGTGGGTGCCAAAATCTTGATGCCTCGCATTACAATTGCCCATCGATACTAGAGAACACCGAATGCGCGTTCAACATCTTTTCTAGCAGCCTCTTGCATTTTCTTAAATTTTATTCTCTTAGCATCTTGTGGGTGTGGAAAACTTTTTACTATTGTAGCCCATTCGGGATATATACCATCCGCAATATAATATGCCTTTGTATATTTATTCCCATTCACCATAAAATTAACTTCAGGAGAGTTACCTTGCAATACGTCTTTAAACAAATGAGATTGGTTGAGGACATTGATGTCATTGTTAGACCCCGCAACGCCAAAAAAGCGTGCCAAATCCGTAAGTCTTGTGAAGCAACTGCTTCAAGCATAATTGTAGGTACTCCTTGATCACCTCGAGTAACTTGACCTTTCCATGCGTTAGGACAGTTTTTCAATGCCCAATGCATGCAATCAATGCTTCCTAACATACCGGAAAACCGTGATAGTCTGAATGTAACTGCATTAAGCGTTGAATATCATCAGCATTAGGTTTCCTTAGGTACTCGGCCCCAAATACCTTAATGACACATTGACAAAATTTCTTGAGGCATTCAATCGCAGTCGTTTCACCGATCCATATGTGCTCATCATAATGATCAACAGGTGTTCCATATGGTAATTGACGAATAGCAGTCGTGCATTTCTGCAAAGGTGAGAGCCCTATCTTACCCGCGACATCATATCTCATTTGAAAAAATGGTGAATTGTTAGAGATGGCTTCTGTGATTCGGATGAATAACTCTTTATTCATTCGAAATCTTCATCTAAACATTTCAGGTAGGAAGATTGGGTCATCCGAAAAATAATCTTCAAATAGACGAGTATGCCCTTCAACATGTTTTCGATTTATATACTTTCGAATGTTTTTAGCATCTTCTTCTTGGATGATTTTCTCTTCAAGCATTAGAAGCATTTTCTCTTCTGTATCATCTGTTAGTTCCTCATACAAGAACTTATTCACTTATAACAGGAGCTTTCTAATGGAATCTTAGGACATTGTTAAGTAAAGATGTATTAGTTTGAATGATGTGTTTGGAATGTGATAAAGTTTAAAAGTTTGATGTTTAAAAAAGTAGTAAAGTTACTAGTTTATGTAGAAGAAACAGTATTAACAAAATATATGTTTTCTAAAATTAAAAGTAGCCGTATCGGAGAACAATTTTTGAAAATATAGACTTTCTAAATATTAAACTAGTCATTAAGTTCAAATTTTCATCTATGAACATACTTTCAAACTGATAAGCTAAAACCAAACAGAATGAAACATTTTAAAAATAAATATTTGACATAATCAATACTATATATACAAAATTATAATCATAAAGTAAATCAAAATAGCTATAAACTACAAAAGTAGCTTCAAAGCATTATTAAGACATCCCAGTGACTATCAAAACATGAAACAGTAATATCTATATTTTATATTTGGCTTTGATTACATCACAAAGCATGTTGTGATAATGTAGTTCTTTTTCATTCATGCCTTGTGTAACTTTGTTTAGGATTTCCATGCCTTTGATTTTCTCAGAAAAAGCAAGTTCTTCTTCGATTTTTCGGATATTGTCGTTTAGTTCATTTATTTTGCTATCTCTTGTTTCTTTCGATGACGTAATTAGTTCAATGATATCTTCACTGTGTATTTTGTTTTTCTCGGATGTTTTTTCTTTCCCTTTCCTTTTGGCAGCCTTTTGACCTATTGGTCGGACTCTCCTTTCTTCTTCGTCAACGTTGATGCTGGTTTGCACATTAGATGATGACGAGTAAGCCCCTGATGCAGAGGTTTTTGCTCTTTTTGAAGTTTGATCAGTTGAATTTCCACTATTCCATTTAGGCTCTTCTTTAAGCATAAGCCACACATGCTCGTATTTGAAACTCTTTTTGTTATTCGTTGAAAAGTATAAATCACGCGCAACATCTTTCACTTGATCATCGGACCACCCACTGTGATGCTCTTTTTTCATGCGAATATAACATTGGTTGAAGTCGTTAATTTTAGGAACAAATAAAAACCAACGTGATTTCAAGACATTTATTGGTCTTTCAATCATATAATCACGATACTTGTTATAATACTCGCCAATCCTTCACGATACTTGTTATAATACTCGCCAATCCTTCTCCAAAAATATTTACCTTGTTGTGAATTTCCTACTACGCTGTCCGTGGAAACAACAAGCCAAGAGCTCACAAGTAGTTTTTCTTCTTCTTTACTCCATTTGTTTTTTGGGCTTGCTTCTGCATTATTTCCCTTTTTTTCTTCAAGAACGATATTTTTTGGACCCTATTGCGTAGAAAATGATGGTATTTGAGGTTGATCAATTGTATCTTTTGGTACCGATGGATGTGGGTAATAGTATCCATTCATAAAGGAATTTGCAACTGATGGGTTAAAGTACCCTTGACTAAAGGAATTCGAAAGTTGAGAGTTTGGAAGATATGGGAAATTTGTAAAGGTTGATGATGAATTTCCAAAATCGGGATGAACATGAAACTGTGTAGCATGTTGAAAGTTTGGAAAATGAATATTTGTAGGACTTTCAAAATTTGGACGATCTTGGCTGTTTGATGGAGATCCAAAACTTGATGCTTTTTGTGGTTTGAGGGTTCGGAGAGTTTAACAAATTCATAAACGACTTATTTGAATCCATCACAAAAAATTAGACAAATTGATTTGAGACAAGGGAGTGTTTGCGATGAATTGTTTAAAAGATACAACAATTTATATAGAAAATTCCATCACTAAAAATTAGATGCAATTGTTTTCTACACTTGAATGTAAACTAACGGCTATATTACAATCACCATTTAAATCACATTAATTATTTAGTTAAAAAAAAAAATCAAAAAATGATAATAGCACTTCTTGGACCTCTTCAAAATCTTAGACCTTTTCATGCCACCTAGACATGAAATAGTTCCTCACTATAGTACAAAAATCTTAAATTTTTTCATAAGTTTTTAGACCTATTATTAAAATACCATAGTGGATGCTCTAAGATCAAAGTGTGTAGAAAGAAAAATTGAATCAAATGAACCGTTTAGTAATGTGAAATACGTACTAATTTGGTCAAGATCTAATGAAAAGTGAATAAAATTAATGGTGGATTATGGCGGGAAAGGTTGTTTACTCATACTTCTTTAAGTGTAGGTGCAAGTGCGCAAGTACGTAGTCGTTTTGTGGACCTTTTTTTTTTCTAACTTTAGAGACACTGCCTATTTGTGACCCTTATTTTGACCCTTTATCTTTGTGTCAGTAAAGAAAATTCTCTTGTAGTTTTGTTACCGATAATAAGTTGGTACCATTTGACAAACTTTTGCTTTCAGTCATTTAATTACGATATTTGATGAAATGAAAATAAATAGAGTTATTACCATTTTATAAGAAAAATATGAAATATATCTATTAACAGAGAAAAAAAGAAAAGAAAGAATTATACCTTGATTTCATGGGTGTCAGGAAAGCAATTGTAGTTTGACCTAAAAGGCTAAAATAAGCTTCTGGACACCTAGCCAAAATTCCATTTTTCTTACAGTAAGTTAACCAGTGTTTTGCAAACTTTGCAGCTTCAGTGAAAGCAAACAGTGTCAACTTCGATCCTCCATCATCGGATAAATAAAGTGACAAATTGTTAGTCGGGTAATCATAAGCCAATATAGACAAAGCCGTATTGACAACAACCATTGGTGGTTCTTTGTAAGGATCCGCTGTGCATATAAGCACATCAATGTCTGGATATCTGGTCTCGTCCTTTAGTAAGTTTTCAGGAAATGTTTTTCGGATAATTGGGTTCATTCGGAAGGCTTGGTTAGTGAACCATGCAATGGCTAGAATGATGTTTGTTAGTAACATTAGCAAAAAGATCGCGATGTTGGTTGTGTGGAATAACAGGGTGGTTTCATGGTATATTAAGGTTACGATGGTGCATGTGTAAATAAGTGCAAACACATGGTTGAGCCATCTTCGACGAAGAACCAACCTTCGTCCCAACCGATTGTGAAGTGGAAGATGATGCTTTTGCATGCTAATTCTTTGGTTTCCCGTAGTGTTCCAACTATCGTGACTCGTCAGTATTGGTTGTTGCATTGAGGTATTAAAATGTTAAAGTATTACTGTAACATATATCTCTTGATATTTTCCTCTTAAATCATTGGTCTCGTCTCCTTTGACACCAATATTAAGAATTATAATTTTGTCTTGCATGTCATTCAAAAAAAAAAAAGAAAAAAAAAAGAGATGGTTTGTACACTCTAAAAAATAATTGGTACATTGTGTTTGGAGATTTATACCCTCACAAATTGAAAATATAAGAGTATTTGTGAGGGAATAAATGTCCAAAAATAATAAATTTGAGTATACCAATCACTTTGTAAAATGTACAAATCACCTAAAAAAAGATCGTATAAGATTCTTATTTATGAATCATGATCCATAGTATTAGCCTATTAAAAACCACACCAAGTAAAATATAACAAGTACATCTAGAGTCGCTCACAAACAATCTTTTCTACTTAGTACAACATCTATAAAACTATCTTTATCGTAATAATCACAACCTCGCACAAGATCTTGCTCACAAACAATCTTTTCTAGTCGATCGAGCGAAATTAAAGTACAACAATTGACACTATAAAACTATCTTTATCAGTAATCTATCACAACCCAATCTTTTAATAAAATATTATTTTCTTCGATTTCTCGATTTAAAAATCCATTACGATTTAAAAAAATCGCACGATTTGAATGTCCTTATGAATGATCCGTTTATCGTGGGGATCTCGAAAACTATTGGCGGAATATTTTTTAATCTAATTTCGTCATTTTTAAAAATATTTTTTCAAATTTTGCTTTCAACCCCATACAACCAATCCGCATTTAAAACAAGTCATTTATTATTTAAAGAAATTTTGGAGTTATTTAACAAAAAAACGCTCAAAGATAACGGCCATTGTGCAATATTCAAAAAAAGACTGCGAGAACATGAACTGCATGTGAGAATTTATAACAATAAGTATTCCTTTGTTGACTAGATAATTTAGATTGGAAGGAAAGATTGAATGCTAAAATTAAAAAATTATTATTTTGTATGTATATTCCTTAAATTGGGTTGTCAACCTAACTGATAAACATAGTCTAATAGAACCAAAAAATAATTCCTTCCCTCTAGACTAGACCAACTAGCAAAATGAACGCAGGCAATTATAAATTTGGGCCCTATGTAATTTTACACTCGGCTGAATTTGTTTTTATAAAATTACGCACAGAGACTAAGGGCGCGTTTGGTTTAATTTGTCGCTATGAATCATAATGTATGGGAAATGAAAATTTGGGTATAGAGTGAATGATAATGCTATATGGTAAACAACTCACACACATAATATATGAGAAAACATTCACATTTGGGTATCTCATTTCATTGTGGTGGACCCCATAACCAACCAAACAACATTAATGACTTTTAAAGTGATAGACCCATACACCCCAACCAAACGGGCCCTAAATTGATAGAGGGGTTGCACTTGAATACGACCACTTTTGAAGGTCTAGGAAATTGTACTTTTTGCTCCGCGTAAAAACTTGGTCCACCTGCCACAATAAGATTATTTATATATGTTATAATGGGTCACTGCCTCTTCTAAGTATCTTATTTTATTCATTTAAAAATTATTATTTCTTTGGACCTGTTAGTTAGCCCAACATTGAGTTTTTTTCCGCTAATTTTTTGGGACGAGGATAACTTAGACGTTGGGTCTTTCAGAATTTACAGATAACTTCAGAATTCACTTCACACAGGGCCGGCCCGTGAGTTTTGGAGGCCCTGTGCTAGCATCAAAATTTAGGCCTTTTTAGTCGCATGAAAGAGTTATATATGCAAAATTAGTAACTAAAAAGATCGTTAAAGGTCCATTGAACCAAAAATGTTTAATGAAATTATATATATTACACCAATAATGGTAAAGCACCTATAAAGCCTTTAGTTGTAGAGCATATATCAGTTAGAAACCCAACTTTGTCCAAAATCTTGATTTAAAATGTTAATTTTATAACCCATTTATACTTATTATGAAATAAAACTGAAACATTAGAGTAAAACTGTCAAGTTTAGAAACTATGGGGTGCATAATGAAATTAACCCAAAGGCATGAGGATAACTTAGACGTTGGGTTTATACTACACTTTTCATCTATGTTATGTGAATTTACAGATAACTTCAGAATTCACTTCACACAGTCACCGACTCTTTGCCTCTCATGCATATAAAAAATCAGATCTTTGATTGTATAAACTATCTCCATGTGTGTACCTTAAGGATTCAGTATTTTCATGGGATTTGGTTGTTTTAATTTTTCCTCGCCAATTAACTTTTGCGTAATTTTATATTATGCAAAATGAAACCCTAAATTTGTTTTTGGGTTTTTACATGAATTGAATGGCTCAGGGGCGAAATTGTTTGGATCGATTATTAGTTGGGATTTGTTAGTTTTTCCATGTAAGTTTTTATCTTTTTTTTTCTACGCATTTTTTTTAATGATGTTTTAATATTGTGTTGTTCATTGTTTACGGTAAGTAGCAGTGAAAAAAAGTTATCAAAGATTGTTTCAGAAGTAGTTTAGATGGTTTTTAATGTTGTTCATTTGAATGGTTTTTGAGTTAGATGTCGGAGTAAAAAGCCAATCTCATTACAAATTGAGCAGAAGCAGTTTGGATTATCCTAACACTTCAAATTGCTGGTATGAAAAATTAAGCATATAAGCAGTCCTGAATACCCTCTTAAGTGTGTAACAAGTGTCGTTTAGGAAAATTTGACCAAATAGACAGAGATATAGACAGAGATGACGTGAACCACCCGCGAGTTTTGTTAAGAATAACCGGATACATTTTTTGTTGGTTCAGGCTATAATCATTTTTGTTTTTGAAATTTGGATAAGTGTTTTGCGATTGGTTTGTGATGATAGATTGTTCCGATTCGGTTTATTTGGAAAAAAGGAAGTCTTATACTTTATGATTCTGCACATTTCAGAATGTAAGAATAATATGCATAACTAGAATTCCACATTTTCTTATTGTTTAAGTTACCCCTTTAGAAATCAGAATGTCTGTAGACCTTAATCAATAGTAAAATGTGGAAGATTAAGGGTTGCCAGTGGCAAAAGAAATAAATATGCACACGCAAGCAACCCCTTTAATTAATAGTAATAATGTATTAAGAATAGTTTTTGTTTTTATAGGAAAATTAAATTTTGTTACAGTTAGTAAAAGGTTTTAATATAAAAAAAAGTTCAATAGTAAAATGTGAAAAGTTAGGTTTTAACCATTAACCCAACATGTAACATCATAATTTAAGCATTTAGTTGAACCATGTCAATATTGTGTTCATTATTGATGCAATGCTATGATTAACTCTTACATCATTCACTTATATTGGTATAAAGATCCATAAACATACTATTTTTATGTAATGTTGTCTTCATATATTTGGTGTGGTTTATTACAAGAAGAGACTTTTTTGCAGAAAAAGAAGCACCGTCGGCTTAGAAAAGTTCTATGTGGTAGGTGTCGCGTATTATCTCATGGGCACATGGTCACTGCTGTTGGCGACAATGGTGGTTATACGGGTGGAAAGCAGTTTGTTACTGTTGAGGAGCTTAGAGAAAAGTTAACTCACTTCCATCATGAGAAAGCTTTAATTGTAAAACTGGTGAGGCTAATTGATCATTTAAGAGGTGGTTGGATGCATATCTATAACAATACTTATGATTTTGTGATTTTTTCCGATCGAAACATTTATATCTGGATTAATACGTATGAAGTTGCCATAAGAAGACGATTTAAGGAGATAATTCTAAAATTACATAGTGTGCGCTAACTTTAAAATTTTGCTTTATAATTATGGCAAAATCAATAACAATTTTAAGCATACACATCCAAAAACCAAGCCCCTAACGAATTCTATTGTAGAATCATGAAATTTTGTTTTTAGCTCTAATAGTTCAAGGTTGTATGCTTAATTCCCTGTAGGTTGACATAGTGGATTTCAATGGCAGCTTTTTGGCTTATGTACGTGATCTTGCGGCTGCTAATTCAATTATATTAGTTGTGACTTGATTATGTTCACGTTGTTAATCAACGTTGATCTTCTTCTAAAAGGGACAGATTTCAATTGTGTTGGTGAAAGGGACAGATTTCAATTGTGTTGGTGACTGGGTTGTGGATGCCACCATGAGAAAGAATCTCAAGTAAGTTTTGACCTCTATAAGCAATACTGGCATGAACACGTTGTACAAAAGGGTTGGTATCTGTTAATCGACAAAGGTCGAACAAGTAAAAAATAAAAAAGTTAGCTATCAAATGTTCTAACAAATAAAAAGTAGCTCTAATAATATTAATTATTTTCTTAAATTACATTTGTGTTTTGCATTTCCTTGCAGTGTTTTAAGCGTCCACTTGACAAGTTCCAAGTCATTGGTTGGGATTGATGGAGTTGTGTCTGAAATTCAGAAGTGTTATAAGTTATGGTGTGAAATGGGTCCTTAAAAGTTAAATCAGTTAACGATTTAGCATGTGTGGATTTCATATAGAAGGTTTACCCTTTTTTTAAGGACTATTAATCATAAGTATAGTTTAAATGTCCATTACTCTACTAATGTGGTGCTAGATTATTTGTAATTTCGTGATTCTTAGGAGGAGTTAAAAATGCATAAACCTTTGGTGTACTAGAGGTGTTATACTATGATGGTACTATATATTTTAATCTTTCGTTGCTTCTGCTTATCAACAAAAATAATAAACAATTGTATATGTGTCTTTTAGCTTATGTCATGAATTATGTGAAATTATTTATTTATTTAGGCCTTTTTTTCTCTATAGGCACAGGGACACATGCCGTCTTCATATGAGGAAATGTAGCAGCTCAGAAAGTAAACGGCCTCATAGTCCGGTTAGGGAAGGTAGTGAAGCAAGACGTGCAAAAAATGAGCAATGGAATAGGCTAACGGAGGAAGCAAGTATGTATTTTGATGACCAAACTATATGTAAGAAGAAAAACAAGTACCATTATAAACTTACCGAGACTTTTTGACAAAATTTCCAGCGCTATTTGATAAATCATGTATAGTTACGTATAAGGCTGGAACGGTACAGACTTTTATTATCCCACGGTTTGGTTTACTCTACTTCCATTTAACAAGATACCGGCGTAAATTGGTTTCCATTATCTCTATTTTGAGGGCCGTTTAGATGTATAGACAAGTTTTTATTTAGTACAATGTAAACACTAGGTTGTTGCTGAATTTTCTTTTATTTTTTGTAGCTCACTTCAGAAATGGTATGCAATGGGAACCACATTGCATCGCAAGTACAAATATTTTGCTGTTGCTAATATTTATATGTTTCAAGTTTTTCTTATCAGTTGTCAGACTAACAATTGTTTTTTTAAATGTAGGGTGATGAAAGGCAGGTCAGGTCACGGGTAAAAAAGTCATTTTTAGGGTCATATATGCAAGGTCAGAGGTTGGGTAGAAACGGGTCAATGCCGAAGGGGCTTTCTGGTCTTTCTCCATACTTGCATTTTAGATAGCTATCAGCACAACGTTGTGCCTTGCAGGCACGTAAAGTACGCAAACTTAATCAATAAGTTCATATATTTTGTGAAACTAAGCTTTATTTGAATTAGTTATATCAGCATGTATTGGTTTACTTTGATTTTAAATTAGTATAACGACAATGTATCAAAACACGTAGTGCGACGGGTTCAAATTACTTGTTTAAGAAATACCGATCCACGGAATCCATGCAATCCACGTCATTTAGAAGTGTTTTCGAGGACCAAATAGAGAAAATAAGAATATTTTTTATCAAATTTTAGCGACGTAGCGATTTCTGTTGGGCCAAAGTGGATTCACGTTTTCCTCAAATTCTTACGTGGACGAAAAGGTCTAAACCTATAAACCTTCAAAACTTTGATCTAAAACACGTAAATCACTCTATCTTAATCCCTTGCCATGATTTTCTCATTTATAGAAGCATGGAATTTTTATTTGATATCAAAGCTCAAAGTTACAGAAAAATAAGATGCATATAAGGAGGTTTGATGAGATAATAATAGAGAAAAAGGTGAGTGGACAAAGGTGGAGTATCGAAGACGTGGGCATGGCACAAAGTCAATTCCGAATGAAATGCGAAAGGCGGCAGACCGTTTGGAGAAGATAGTTACTTCATTCTTCTTTACTAACTTTCCAGTCGGATGCTAGGAAGCTCAGCTATGGTCAATCTTTGCGAGATACGGAACTATTGTAGATGTATATGTTGCAAGGAAAAACGATAAAAATGGGAAACCTTTTGGTTTCGCCAGATTCATTCGGATTGGAAACATTGAAAACTTTGTCACAAAGCTAAACACCATATGGATTGGTGTCTATAAGTTAAAAGCTAATGTAGTAATGTTCTCAAGACGCAGCAATGATGCAGGTCTTAAACCTTCGTTTCAGGCGGGAAAAAATGCAGACGTTGCCACTGGGCAACAAATAAATTCTGGAAGAAAAGAAGCAACTGGATATCATGGAAAATCTGGTTCGTATGCTGATGCCACCAAAAATCACAATAAACATTGTCCAGATGGGTCAAGTGAAAACAAAGAATGTATTAAAACTATCAGTATTGTTTCAAACATCTTAAATGCTAACTGGTTAGAAGGTGCTCTAATTGGCAAGGCACTGTCTTTTGAAATTCTTTTGAATTTAAAAAACCTTTTGGAAGCATATGGGTTTCTTTACACTAAAATCAAGTATTATGGTGGATTGAGCGTGTTTCTTAAATTTAACTCTAAGCAGGATGCTACTGATGTCATGTTAAACAAGGAACCGACATGGAGGAGGTGGTTTTCAAATCTTACAAGATGGTCAGATGAAAGCGATATGAGGCGTAGAATTGCATGGGTTAATATTGAAGGCATCCCAGTCAAGGCTTGGGGTCTAGAGTCATTGAAAGCTGTTGCTAAAACATGGGGTACAGTCTTAATAGCGGATGACTGTTCCATGGAAGACGACCAGTTAGCCATGGGTAGAGTTTGTATTCTCACTGACCATCAAAAACAAATTGTTGATACCGTTGATGTAAAGGTTGACGGTAGACTAACAAAGATAAGGGTACATGAAGATCATGTTCAGTTCGTGAACTTCATGGATCGCATCAAATCATCTTTCGCTGGGAACACGTTCGAAAGAAAAGATACGGGTGAGAAAGAGTATTGGGTTGAGTCCGACGGTGACGGCGGAGGGCAGGAAGACGATAAGATGGATGAGGAGATTGGTGATTCTCTCTCTGAGTGGATTCCCGAGACAAATTTGAAAGAGTCGCATGTTCCCCATAAATTGGAACCTGTGAAAGTTGTAATAGGGGAGGCGGCTGAGATGATTCCCCAGGAAGAGTATAAGTCAAAACTAAATTCAAACCATCAGGCGGGTATTTTTTGTGGGCTAAATGGAGATGGTGTTTCTGATGGGCCGATACCTGTAGAGCCCAATTCAGCTCCTCCTATTATGAATAAGAACCACAAGCCCAACTTCAATAATAGCTTTCCAATCAACACTCCTCTTTTTGTGTTTGACACGTTAAATATTCCAAATCAATGAAAGAAAAGGAAGTTCAGGTCTCTAAAGATCTCTGAGGTTTCTAATGGTCAAAATAAAAATCAAAACAAGAGACCTTGTGGGGGTTCTGATGATCAGGTTTTACCTAATGTGAGGTTAGTTGATGATGATAACAGGGAGGCTCTCGGTTTGGCTGACTCAGAATCAGACCTAAAGAGGGTTCATAAGAGGCATCTTAAAGGGAAGGATCATGATGCATCTCCAATTAACGCAACCGATGATTCACCAGAAGCAGATTCTATCTCAGTGGAAGTTAATCAGACCATCTTGATTGGTAAGAAGATAGGATTTGAAATGGACGACCACGATGCGGTTATAAGGTCAGTAATTGAAGGTGTTGGGTGTGACAACTTACCTCAATGAATTTTATTTCAATTAATGCATGTGGAATTGGAGGGGATGGAAAATGTGAATGGCTTAACAATTTATGTAAATCACATAAGGCTCAATTTCTTGGTATTCACGAGACGATGTTGGACCATGATAATTAGTCTTTTTTCTTCCTTTTGGGGCTCAAATAATTTTGATTTCCATCACAATCCCGCAATTGGTAAATCAGGAGGAATTCTTTGCTTATGGGACAATAGTGTTTTTGTCAAAAAATCGATTATAAGTGGAAGTGGATACTCTATAATCATAGGAAATTGGGTGGGGTGTAATGACGATGTTATTGTGGCTAATATTTATGCTCCGCAAGATCTCTCAAATAAAAAGGTTCTTTGGGAAGACTTACTTAAAACCTTGGATAGGACTTCAGGAGGATTATGGGTGATGTTTGGCGATTTCAATTCGGTTAGATTGAGTGAGGATCGAAAAGGTTCAAACTTTTTGCAAATCGATGCGGATGTCTTTAACAATTTTATCCATAGAAGTGGTCTAGTGGAACTTCAAATGGGGGGTCGGCGGTTCACGAGAATCAGTAGAGACGGAGCAAAATTGAGCAAGTTAGACAGCTTCTTTGTGTCACCTGAGTTAATCAATATGTGGCCAAATGCTCATATTGTCTGTTTAGACCGAGGTCTTTCTGATCACTGGCCTCTGCTTCTACAGGTGGAGACACGTGATTTTGGCCCACATCCATTCAAATTTTTTAACTTTTGGCTTGATATTCCTTCATTTCAAGCGTTAGTTCAGAATGTGTGGTCCACTTCGGTCTTTCATCCTAAGCCGGATGTTGTTTTTCGGAGTAAGCTGAAGGCTCTAAAACTATCCATTAAGTCATGGCGCAAAACAGAAGATGAGAGAAATGGCTCTACGTTTAATAGCTTAATTGATCAGATGGCCGGTTTTGACAAGGTAGCCGAGGAAAGAAACTTACTTGAAGCGGAAGTAGCTATGCGTTTAGAGGTGCATAGGAAGATACTCGAATTTAGTAAAATCAATTCCCTCAATCTAAAGCAAAAGTCTAGAGTAAAATGGGCGATAGAAGGTGACGAGAACTCGAGGTACTTTCATGGAATTATTAGTAACAAGCTTAGTAGAAACTCCATAAAAGGGTTAGTGATAAACGGTACTTGGGTCAACACTCCACCTGTAATAAAGTCTCACATTTTGGAATTCTATTCCCATAAATTCTCGGAGGTAAATTATGCAAGGCCGAAATTCTCCAGCAATAGATTTAAAACCCTATCTAGTGAGCAGCATGATTTCTTAGAAATGCCATTCTCTAATGATGAAATAAAAAAGGCAGTTTGGTTATGTGGTGGAGACAAGGCCCCCGGGCCTGACGGTTTCACATTTCGTTTCGTGAGGAGATTTTGGGAGGTTATCGGGCCGGATATAATTAAATACGTGCAGAATTTTGGTTCTACTGCTTCATTATCTAGGGGGTGTAACTCTTCGTTCATTTCTCTTGTTCCTAAAGTATCCAACCCCTTATGCATATCAGATTATCGGCCCATCTCTCTAATTGGTTGCCAGTATAAAATTATCGCCAAAATTCTTGCAGAACGACTCAAGCTTTTTCTTCCTTCTGTTATCAGCAAAGAGCAGTCCACTTACTTACATGGTCGTCAAATCATTGATGGTCCGCTTATGCTTAATGAGATCATCAATTGGGTGTCCCATCGAAGATCCAAGCTAATGATTTTCAAAGTAGATTTTGAAAAGGCATTTGACACTCTTAACTGAAATTTTCTTGATGATATTATCCGTCAAATGGGATTCGGTCATGTTTGGAGGAAGTGGATTAAGGGATGCCTAAATTCTTCTTACACTTATATTTTAGTAAACGGGTCACCAACTCAAGAATTCAAAGTAGGAAAAGGTGTGCGCCAAGGAGATCCACTTTCCCCTTTCCTATTTCTTATCGTAGTTGAAGCTCTTAGTGTTGCCATCGAGGAAGCTATATAGGGAGGTATTTTTAACGGTGGCCATATCGGTAATGATTCACTATCAGTATCGCATTTACAGTTTGCCGATGATGCTATTTTTCTTGGTGAATGGTCATACATGAACTTGAAGAATTTACTTCGGATTCTCAGGTGCTTTTATCTAGCATCTGGTCTCAAAGTCAATCTTTCTAAATCGGCTTTATATGGTGTGGGCGTGTCTAGAAATGAAGTTGATTGGATGGCTAGTACTCTAAGGTGCACTCCAAGGTCTCTTCCTTTTAATTACCTCGGTCTTCCAGTTGGGGCCAATATGTCTATTGGCTGTCATTGGTCCCCTATCATTGACAAAGTTCAGAAAAGATTATCTTCATGGAAAGCTCGGTGTCTCTCTATAGGTGGTAGGCTCACTCTTGTTAAAAAGTGTTTTGGGTAGCCTTCCACTTTATTACTTTTCTATCTTTCGTGCTCCACCTAAAGTTTTGAGCCTTTTGGAAAGCATTATATGCATGTTTTTTTGGGGTGGTTTGGCTGAGGAGCGGAAAATTTCATGGGTAGCTTGGAAGCAAATCATGGCGGATCGTTCCATGGGTGGCCTTGGAATTGGTAGTCTCTCGGCAAGCAATCTTGGTCTTCTCGGAAAGTGGTGGTGGAGGTTTCACACTGAACCGGATGCTCTCTGGCGTCAAGTTATATCTTCTATTCATGGCTCGTCTGGTGGGTTTAATTCCGATAGGGAATCTATCAAAGGTTTTGGTCTTTGGATTAACATCCTTAAGGCTGGTTGGAAGACCAACGATAATGGTGTTCCATTAATTAGCTCTTTTAAGCGTAAGGTTATATCAGGTTCCTCCACTAGGATTTGGAAAGACATATGGTTGGGATCTCAAAGTCTTGATTGGACTTTTCCAAGGTTGTTCGCTTTAGCTTTAGATAAAGATTGTTCTGTGCAGCAATGGGTGTCGGCTAGTTTGGAGAATCGCGATCTTTGGAGGAGAGATTTGTTCTTGGGCAGAGAAATGCAGGAGCTCGAAAACTTTGATAGTGTGATCATGGGCTTATCTTTACAAGATGGAGTTGATGGATGGACGTGGTCTTTGGACGCTAGTGGTTCATTCTCAGTTTCCATTTTAAGATCACGTATTGACTTGTTAGTATTGTCACAATCTGATCCTGCCACTTCATGGAACAAGTTGATTCCAAAAAAGGTGAATATTTTCTTCTGAAGATTGATTAAATCGCTTGCCAACAAAACAAACTTGGTTGACAAAGGTATCGACCTTCACACAAAGATTATGTTCCTTTTGTGATGATTATTGTGAATCGTCAGACCACATTTTTGTTGAGTGCAAGATGGTGAAACCAATTTGGGACTCTATAAGTAGATGGTGTAATGTCCACGTTTCTTTGGCCAGATCCCATGAATTGTTGGAGTTATCGGGCTCGGTTGATCTAGCCTCGGTGTTCACAAAAACCTTTGACGCTATTATTCGTATTACGTCATGGGTGATATGGAAACATCGTAACGAAAAGATTTTTAAAAACAAAGTCTTGAGCACTAACGTTGTGGTAACGGAGATCAAAGCTATATCTCACCTTTGTATTCATAGCAGAAGTCGCGGGAATATCGCTAACTGGAATGATTGGGTGTTAAATCCTTGGTGTAGCCCCCCTCTTTCTTGACTGTTTTGGTTTCATGTCTCGGGTGTTGGTTCTTTTCTATGGTGGTTTGTTTTTGGTTAATTCTTCTTTCTTGTATGTTTGTCTAGCTTCTTGCTAGCTGTTTTGTGTTTTAATAAAATTCCGTTGTTCGAAAAAAAAAATGAGATAATAATAACTAAAAGTTGATATTTACCAACAAAAGAAAGTGTCACCAATCTGAGTTTTTAGTGTCACTTACAAAAAGGTGCAAGTGCAAAACAAATGTTACTACTTGTTTGACAATTTTTCATAAGAGAATTGTATTACGGTAGCCAAAATATATACACGCACTCTTTTTTGCCAACATAAATGTATATACCGGCACCATCTTTGGTTACACCTTTTTCATGTGTAAGAGAAACAAGTAAAAACTTAACGACGCGTTTATATATACGTAGCTTCTAGTGACACTTTCTTTTAGTTTTAGCAACAAATTTTGGACTTATGACATGTTTTTTTATATATGTATTAGTGAAGACATGGTTTTCTATGTTTTTAAGAGGATAAATTATTTCTCATTATTACTAAATGACATTTTTTTTACCTGAATGTATTTTTTTAGTCATTTGATTTAGTTATTTATTTTAAACGTACAGCCACTTAACTTGTCATTTTGCCCCATGTAGTTGTCCAGTTTTAACATTGATACGAACTAGTTTATATACGATACAAAAATTCTTATTCATATGTTTCTTAGATAATCTAGAATGAGTCGATACATGATAAAGTTGCACATTTAACTGGGTAGCTATTAGCATATAACATCAAGAAGAAAAACAAAAACCGGTAAGGCGGTAAGACCAACAATTCATCATGTAGCTTATCTGTTTACACATTTCACAAAATCCGAGTCTTTATCCATCAGATTATCCACTTTCAACATACGAACAAATAGTCTGTCTGTGTAGAATAATATAGGCAAATATGGATGATTTTGATGTTCTATTTTTGTAAAACTTGAAATTAGCAAATAGATAGAACCAGATTTTCCATCCATTCAATCACTATTTGATGCAATTGTCAGCTAATGCGCCGCGTTCAGTTTACATTTTATTATAATTATTATAGTACAAGAACTAGAAAGGATATAACTACAACAACTTTTAATAATCTAAAAGACTGCAGGGGAAGCCAGATAAAGTATAATAGCAAGTGCAATTGATCTTATTGTGATCTTTAATGGCATTTTGCCACCATCACTCCTGATGAACATGGCTTTGTAAATAGGCCAACTGTTTACTACCCCAAAACCTGACAAAAAGAGTTGAACGAACAAATCTTCTAATCCTCCATACGTGATAATTTGCATAATCCCGTACGTAAATGCAAACAGATTGACCAAAGCGGCAACAGCTAAAGGGTAAAATAAGGGCGATTCAACTCCAAATTCCATCCTTCCTTGGTCATATCTCTTACTTGCTTCCTTGTCGAACACTTTGCTTGTCACAATGAATGTTGAAGAAGATATGTTTAACTTCGTGAGAGTATGCTCAATCATGCCAAATGGAAAGCTTGATAGACCACGCATAATCCACGCTCTTTGGTTATTAAACCATCCTCTTGTTGTTCCCTGTCTTAGTTTGAACTCAAAATAATCCTGAGTATAGGCGCCGATGAAAGAAAAAGCATACAACAAAAACCATAGATTTGAAACCTGTATAATCAATCAAAACATATGTATGAAATACTAAATGTTACGTATAATTCTGATGTAGAAAAAAGGAATAATAATACCTTGGGAAATATTGTAGAAGAGTGGATAAGGGCTAGTTGAGGCAAAAAGGAATAGATGATAATTGGGATGCACCAAATAGGCCACACTGCATAATGGATGTAACACAGGTTTTGCAACAAGGGTAAGAGTTTAAACCCATGGGTGAATGGGCTGTACTTAGAGAAGGCCATATCTAAAACACCTATGGACCATCTTTGCATCTGATTGAGCAAGTCATAAAGGTTCATGGGTGCGTTTCCTAAAAATGCCGGCCTCTTTGGACAAACAAAAATGGACCTCCATCCTAGGCATTGAAGACGATACCCCGTGTAAAAGTCCTCTACAAGCGATCCATATCTATACCCCAACTACACAGATAAAAACCAAATTAAGGTAGCATAAAATAATAAAAACTTACAGTATGATCATTAACACCACTATTTACCTCACTACCCCATTTTGTTCCGGTCTCAAAATTGCTGCTAGCTACCTCATGGACTTGGGCCAACACTTCATTCGACTGAATTGATTGCCTTCTGCTTTGCTCAAAAGTATGCGATGATGGGCTACCATAAAAGGCCCACCTTTTGAAAAAGCAACCAGTGCCAGCATGACAAGGCCCTGCTAAACCATCGTACCCAGCCATGTTGATTTGGAATATAAACTTAAACTCTGCACCATATAAATCGTCTTGGCTGATCCCATAAAATATTTGAGGATACTGAATGTAGGCTATGTTATTGGAATCTCGTGAAGGGTCCAAGAAGTAGCACAATGCTTCTACTGGTGTTTTTGGGTCATTTGAGTACATATCACAATCTACAACTAGGATTATCGGTGCATTTGTCATGACTGTAGACACGCGAAGCTATAACAAACAAAAGAAGTAATCTATAAGAACTTTATATTAACGTCAATTTTTCCTAAAACTCGTGTAAATAGCTATAAGGATGTTACCAAAACATTAAGATCACTCCTTAAAATGGTGAGGTAATAGTTATAAGGATCTTACCAAAACATTAAGAGCACCACCCTTAAAATGGTGAGGTGTGTCCTTGCATTTCTCCCGTGAGACATAAATAAGATTTGGCATGGCATGACCTAGAACATCATCGTCTATGGTACCATCTAACAAAACCTGTATAATTGTAATAAACATAATAAACTCTAAAGGGTTAATAATAATAGCAGTATGAATCAACATACTTTAAACATGTGGCGGTTTAGTCTCAAAAATCGTGTTAACTTTTCAAGTAAGATTTACTCAGTAATCTCGCGACCTTAGTTTATTAGTTTTATGATCGCTAAACTCTCATTGTGACCAAAAAGACTATCGAAAACCTCGGCCAACAAAAGCTTAATGACGAGAGCACAGTCAAATAACTTTTGCCGATTAAATCATATAATTTTGGTTTATTATTCATATCCTTAACCTTTATAAACATTAGGGACGGAACCACGACCAAATATGACCGGATATACAAATTTTTTGAAACCATTAATATAGAAACACATTTCAATATACCGAGTGCATTTTAGATGCATTTAAAAAAATTGATGTTTTTTTTAAAATTAACACTATATCAAAGAAATTCATAAAGGACACCCGCGAGAACCTCTTGGTTCCGTCCATGATCAACATCGAATATTATTGTTAGTATAGGTTTTAGTATCGGACAATTTGTTTGTTAATATATCAAGACACTTGATGTAGTATCGTATATTAAGTGATGGTGCAGGATAAAAATGGACCTGAATAACCGAGGGGTGATCAGCACGTTTGAATTTAGCGTCCCAAAGGTTGAATACGTGGGCCCACTTCTCATCAGGATAAACATTTCCACTGGCGACGGCTTCTTCGACTTTGGCTTTCATTGTCTCGTATATTAACTGATTAAACATGTATTTATGTAGAAAACGACAAAATTAGTACCACAAAAGAGAATTGTGTATATGTTTCCAAAAGAGTTTTGGACTATGTACTAACTCGTACTCCGTATTTATTAGAGGATAGGTACGGCTCAAGCACGTTCTTAGCCGGGTCTACATTCATTATGATTTTGTTATGCTACGCGTACTCTGTAAATATTTTTACATATAATATAATATCTTTTACGCGGTTTTAATTATTTTAACATGATATTAGAGCGGGTCTAATCCTGATACCTAATCGGTCGTCATGAACCGCTGACTTTATGCTACCTTTTACACTCCCACCATCGTTATCCCCTCCAATAAAACCCTAATTCTTATCAGCATTTGTCCTGCCTATTGCTTTGGCAGTTGACACTTGATCCCTAAATTTGCTTTTGTGCTCGCTTGTGTTGAGTTACTATAATTCATAGACCCCGCAATCCATCTCCATGCAATAAATTCTATCTGATTCACGTCTCATTGTATATGGTTCAATTATTCAAACTCAAACTTACCGGCTATTCACTACCTTTAATGTTTTCAAAGCTTCTGTCAAAAAAATATCCGGTTAAAGATGCTATTGTTGGCCAAAGACCTTTAATCTTTGCTTTATTTGTTTTGCTTTCGTTGTTGCATTCGAAGATATGTCTCCACTTGTTGTCGGATGTCTTCATTAACAAATTTGCTATTGCTTTAATGTTTTTTCTTGTTTCTAATCGAAACCGAGCTTTCGCGATTCGCGCTCGGATTGCGGGTTAGGTTTAGAGGATAGGTATGGCCCAGATTGCAGGTTTGAGTCCACTAGAGTTTCATTATGCTATGTGTGATCTATAAATACTTCGGCAAATAATACAATATCTCATACGAGCGCTCACTTATTCTAAAAGTGTTTAGTTCTTCATTTACGTCTTTACAAACAACAACAATAATAACAACAATGCCTAATCCCACACGAACGAGATATTAGAAAGATATGATATAGATAGTCATACCCCTACTCGAAGGTGCAATAGTTGCTTCGAGAGAAACCTTTAGCATTTACGTCTTTACCAAGATAAAAGGTATACACATATTTGACAAGGACCGGGTGACGCGAAGTTTTCTTAAAAGTCTTCCAATGCCATCAAAATAAATATTTGGAATCAATTTTTTTCCTAACGTCAACATTTCATAAATATAGAAAGATATAAAGATGTGTCTATTAGAACGATTATGAACATAATTACGTGTACTTGCCATTTTTTTTCTGTTTTACATACACAATCAGTTGAACACTTTGCTATTATGATTTGAGATGTGATTTGCATACATGCCACCCTCATCGGCGCATATCAATGAAACTGATAAAGCAAAATAAAAATATAGTACAACTGTCTAGTGCATGAATAGGCGTGTCCCAATAAACAAGGACAAACCTTTGTGGAGGCAAGGAGGATCCCCGACCACCCAAAATCAAAGGTTGTTAGCGCAATAAACCGACAATATTAGGGGTATTTTATGAAATTTTCATCACCGACCCATAAAAAAATAAAGAAATCAAAACATAAGTTGCATTTTTAGTGTTCTTATTTTTTCTTTTGTTTTGCAAGTTAACTCTTTACTTTTTTTGTATATATAAAAATTTATGTTTGAGTCCTCTCAATAAAAGTGTTCAAGTTCCGTTAGTGCCAATAAATAATTGATGTTCGCAAATCAATTCTCAATATGATTTAGTAGACTCTAGTCTATGGTTAAAGAAATGAATTACAGTAAAATGCTATAATATGATGCAAGTTTATTACATAAACATGAATAAGTGAAAAATAAACATATTTAGTACTACAACGTAAAAGCAGCATGTTTTGGTTAGTGAAAGAAACAATACCTTGATTTCATTGGTATCAGCAAAGCAAGTGTATTGAGAGCTAAAATGAGCTTCTGGGCATCTGTCCGTAATACCATTTTTCTTGCAATACGGTAACCACTGTTTTGCAAACTTAGCAGCTTCAATGAAAGCAAACAGTGTCAACTTCGATCCTCCATCATCCGATAAATAAACCGACAACCTCTCAGTCGGGTAATCATATGCCAAGATGGACAAAGCCGTATTTACAGCCACCATTGGTGGTTCTTTGTACGGATCAGCTGTGCATATAAACACATCAATAGCCAGATATTTAGTCTCATCCTTAGGTAAATTTTCAGGGAAAGTTTTCCTCTGAACAGGGTTCATTCGGAATGCTTGGTGAGTGAACCACATAAAGGCTAGCACGATGTCGGCTAGTACCATGAGCAAAGAGACTGTTATGTTGCTTGCATGGAAGAGGAGAGTGGTTTGGTGGTATATAAGGGTTACGATGGTGCATGTGTAAATGAGTGCAAATATGCGGTTGGGCCACACACGACGGAGGACCAACCGACTATGAAGCTGAGGAAGATGGTTCTGCATGGTTTTTCTTTGTTCTATGGGGACGCTTGAACTTCTCTTATAAGATTAAGAGGTGGTGTGGCTATAGCCGTCTTGGGTTCTTGATCGAAGTATATATAAAAGCTTTTAACATATAACTTGGATTTTTAATTATTTATTATCATCACCAATCGTATTATTTTGATAACGAAATGTTTTGAACATAAACTTTGTAGATATATACTTTTTTGGAGACATGTTGCAAGTTGCGAGACTTCATAATTGAAAGAAAGACATTAATGCTTAGATGATATGTTTGTATTGTAGGCATATATGTGTCGAGCTGAGAGTCTTTCAATTTTATATATAAAAAAAAGTATATATATATAAAAGAAATACTTATAGTTAAGAGTTATAGCAGATACAATGTCAAAGTTATATATTTATCTAAAAGACTAAATTAAATGTATGGTATCAAATCCTGAATGTGAAATTAAAGAAAACTAACAAGGATCTAATAAAACAGAGTTACGGAAATTCAGAAAAGAGTTAATCGGATCGTTAATCCATGCACTCTAGCTAATTACCAAGCGGGATTTGCATTCTTATTATCTAAGAGTGTGTGATAGCACCTTAATCTCGTAAAAATCTAGCAATCGGAAATTGAATGGACCTAATTATACATGTAATATATAGCCGGAGTAGTCAGTACGTAGTACGTACTTAGTAAAGCAGGTTTTGACATTTAAACTTTGTGTTTTTCATAGCTTGTTCCTATTGTTGCGTGCATCCAACCAATATAAATTTTTCTCTTTTGCCGTTAAAGAAAAAACAAATTTTCTCTTACAGTATAAGTTAAACGAAATAACTTTCTCTATTCAGATAGATCTCATTATGAACAAGACATATTCATTGCATTCAATCAACTGAAACAACCAAAGCATATTGATCATATATGAACAGTAGTTAATTCTAGATTATTTAATAAGACATTCAGGCAGTGAAGTTCTCTTAAAGTTTCAAATTAAATACTCCGTATGTCATAGCTGTAAATGAACTGAACGTTCAGTGAACATTTCATGAACGGTTCGGTAAAAAGTGCGTTTATGTTCGTTTATTTATTAAATGAACGAACATGAATAATATTTTACGATCGTTTAGCTAAATGAATGAACATGAACAAAAGTCACGTCCGTTTATTTATGTTCGTGAACGTTCAATTATGCGTTCGTTAACGTTCGTTTATGTTCATTTATTTATTTATGTTCGTATATCAAATCGTTTAATTGTATAATTTTTAAATTAGTTTGTTTAAATAAAACGACACTTATAAAACAATATTAGATGCATAATTTAATAAATTTTATGATTGCTTGTCTATGTTCATTTATATTCGATCGTTTATGTTCGTTTAGCGTTCGTTTAGTGTCTTAATAGACGAACATAAACAAACATGAACAACTCATTTTCTTAATAAACGAACATGAACAAGAAATTTCGTCCGTTTAAGCGTTCGTGTTCGTTTATTTGTCCGGTTAAAATTAAATGAACGAACATGAACAAGGCTCCGTTCATGTTCGTCCGATTCGTTTACAGCCCTACCCTAGTCATATGCATCAAGTTACAAAACGTCAAAATGTCAGACAAGTTTTAAATATAGGTGCTCGGAAACGGCGTTAATACCATTGATTTTGTGCAAAGCTTTAAAATTTAGTTAAGAGTACTCATTTAATTATTTGACACGTTAATGTAATCCAATAACAATCTAAACTTAATTAGACCCAATGCAATATATAGCTAAAGCTCCAATTAATTACATTCCTCTTTGAAGTCATCTAGGCTTTAAAATTTAGTTAGAGTACTCATTTAATTATTTGACACGTTAATGTAATCCAATAACAATCTAAACTTAGACCCAATGCAATATATAGCTAATGTAATCCAATAACAATCTAAACTTAGACCCAATGCAATATATAGCTAATGCTCCAATTAATTACATTCCTCTTTGAAGTCATCTAGGCTTGAAGTTCTAGCAGAAAACAATTTTCTGAGTGCTATATGTCAGATATTAAGGTCCGCAAGCATGTTGGATTTAACCCGTTTAATTGTTAAGGTTAGGTTAGTTTGTCTTCTATTTAATATTATGTAATCTTCATTATTTAGTAAATATGATCAATGTATTGTTCATTTCCCTCTAATTACTCATGAACCCGTATGTCAGTTTGATGCGTCGTCATTACAACTTGCTATTAGTTAAAAGAAAAATAAAATAGAATTTATAATTCGCTTGCTTGCACCTCTTGTCGCCGACTGTTGATGGTTTGAAATTGTGTGTCTTTTGGTACTACCAATTTGCCAATTCCGTTGGACTCATTAATCTACCTATATTAGAGCGGAAGGTGGGGTGATGGAGCTCAAGCTCTTCATCACTGGCACCTCAGCGTCACATCAGCATCTCACTTCTCCACAACTAACCACAACTAACCTCCCCCTCATAACAAACTTCAACCTCTTCATTTGAGGCCCATCATTACACACACACACACTACACACACAAAAAAACCTATTTTTACCAATTAAAAGAAAAAGAAAAAAAAATGTCAGAAATCATGCTCGTCGTCAAAACGGCGAGCTCCCCCACGGCGAGCCACGACGAACCAAGGCGGTGTGATGGCGGCCGACGGCAAGCTGCCAACTCAGCCCACGGCGAGGCTATAACGAGCCTCACCTTCCGCTCTTATAAGTAAGAAGCTCAATATTACTGTGAAGGCACAAAAAAATTACACATCAGCAACATAGGAGTCTCCAAAAATTTACACATCAGCATAATCTGTTACCTCTCTTATTTGCTTTTTGAAAATTGTAACCACTAGTACCACTTGACTTGTTCAACCTACAACTATCCACATCTCTCATCAATTATTTTTATTTACTCACTCAAACATCCCAACTATCACTCCCCACTTACAATTTTCCGGTGACGCCTTTTCCAAAACGGTAAATCATCGTTCTTATCGTCATTTATTTTCTACTTGATTATATTCATATCATTAAACTTACATTTATGCGATTTGTGTAGGCCGGTTGGGTTTCTTTAGCTTTAATTTCTGAAGTAGTGATGGTGACTGGTGACGACGTGATGCATCTTTCTTGAGGGAAAATAATGACAATATTTATGCCTTATAAAAAAGCTAGACGGTATGTTTACTTTTTCAACCTCTGTATGTTTACCTTTTTTTTTCCCGCAAGATGCGTGTGTATTTGTGTTTTTTCTTCTTTTGATACGAGTATTTATTAGTAAAGGATTTTGGTATTTTTTTTTTCTTTAATATATTTGTTTTTGTTGGGTAGTTGGTTCCTGGTGGTGGTGTGGTTAATCTTTTTTGATATATTTGTTTGTTCCTGATGGTTGTGTAGTTATTCAAGCTGTTGAAATTCGAAGGATATGAAGAATATTGTCATCAGATTTTGACGGACACTCAAATATTCGTAGATGGTGAGGAATTGTTGATCTTTTCAAGCGTCGAGCTAGGTATCTTCAAAAAAAGTAACTGATATTCATATTATGAAGATTGTCATCAAATTTTGATAGACACTCTAATATTCGAAGATGAAGTATTTAGTTTTATAACTTTTTAGATAATTCCATCATAAAATAAATAATATGAACACTCTCAACCTCTCATTCTTCACATCATAATATCATATATATAGTTACCTACGACTATAAGACAGTCCCTTACATTTGTTTTTTGTTTTTTTGGTGTAAAAACTCATAATGACTCCCGGTGGCATTTTAATTTAAGTTGTCCAGGCTTAAGAAGGAATTGGTTGTTGTTGATGGGGTTGGTTATCAAGAAAAACAATGAAAGAAGATGGTGGGACATGCTGCACAAGTGCACTCGGGTTTTTGTTACTCTCTACATTTTAATTGTTTAGTCGCTAAAAGTAATAATTGGTAAGCTCTATTTGTGATTTTAAGTTTCGCTCAATGTTATTAATTTTTGTGTTTGGTGCTTTTGGCAAACGGACTGTATGGTGAAAATCTGTGATTTTAATGTTACTTTATGGCCTAAGTTATTCATACGGTGGTTACTATTTTATTCATACGGTGGATAATTTTTTGTTTTTTTTTTTATTTTTTTTTTTTATTTTTATAATTTTGTTTATATCAAAAAGCTATAAACCTGAAAATGCGGAATCAAATATAAAGTTTAATAAGCCAAACGCTTAAAACTGGCAGTAAATACGTAATGAAGTAAACTGACAAAAAACTGTGTTGTACTGAAAAAAGTGGGGGGACAAAGAGAATATTCTCTGAAAATAGGGGCAGGTCTACGGGGATAGCCCTCGTATGAATAGTGTATCCCTAGTTTATGGTCAATAGTTTATGACTTTAAGTGCATAACATGAGTTTTGTAATTTTTTTTCATTGAACTTAAATTAGTTTAATTATTAGATGTTTTGGTAACTATTATGTGTATTCTGATGTTTGATCAATAAGTCATGAGATTCTTGTTTTTGGTAAATAGTTCAAATGTGTTGCTCTTTGTATATTTCATAATTTTCTCTTTTTCTATTTCTCTAAAGCTGGATATACTATGTTGAAGTTGGATATCTAAGAATAATAAACATTTTTAATAATATGTTACTTATGAAATAAGGGTTTACTGTGAGTGTTGAGAAAGGTGAGGTTTAGTTGTTACAATGGAAAGATCGAAGGAATAGTGATTTACAGAAAGTTGGTGATGACTTTGACTCTAGCGAAGTTGGTGATTACTATGAGTTATGAAATGTTCTTTCTAAAATGTTACAGTATATCATATATGGTGCTATTGACTTGCTGTGTACCAATATTGTCATTCTATACAAAATGCAATCAAAATTAAAATGTTTCAGTTGCTTTAAGATATGCACGATATTAAAGTATTGACAAATGTTGTTGTTAGCAAATTGATTTTACTACACAATGCAAAAATAATCTGTTAGCAAATTAATAAATGTGGTAGAATTTAACATATTTATTGATATAAAAGTATAAGGCCTTAACCTTGCGAAGTTGGATAAGAAGCAATTTATAAGATTTGTTGTTAACATGTTCCTAGCTCTAACGTTCTTTTCTCGGTTAAATGTTTGCGAGTGTATTTTCTCAGTTAAATGTTGCGAGTGTATTTGCCCTGACACATTGATTTGCATCGAGCATCAAACCACTATTTTGAGTTCAACCCGGAAAAGTATAGCTGACGTCTCAGTGTCTCACAATTGCTAGATGTTCTGAAACTCATAAATGGCTAATGTTGATTCGAATATTTAATAATTATCATATGATAACTAATGTATCATAAAGTTTAATAATAACATATAGAATCACCCATTTAATGTCGGACAAGTAGCTTAGCTTTCTTTTTCAAACAAAACTTCTAAAAAGAAAATGATACCATATAATATATTGTGTTGCTTGTTCAAATAAAAAAAGAATACAAACTACACATGATAGTGTCATATTATTACTTACACTATCAATGGGCATAGACTATTGATAGAAAAAAGTAAACAAGATATTGCAGGAAGTAAGGACGGTTTGGTAATAGTATCCATGACCATATCCTATCTAATTATTGACTCTTTGAAAACATACAAGTAAAATCTGAGTGGGGTTACTAGACTTTATTATTGTTACAAACTTTAGGATACTATGTATGGTAAGTATATTTTGCTAAGAGTGATATATAAACCTAAAACATAGATATATTATGGAATTAATTCAATAATGTATACTGAAATTTAAACTTGTAGTTTACTTTGGTATACATGTTTGGTTTGCAATTAAAATTAGTAATGGTTATAGGTTTGTGATAAAAAAGAGAAAAATATAAAATTATGGTTTCTAGATAAGAGATGATTTGCAAACATTATGTTTTGATTTGCGCACTTATTTCTAGAATCGATTAAAGAAGTGTGTATACAAAGTAGAATAATTAATTCATATGATGTGTCCCAATCAAAAAATGAAATGTGCAAATAATTTCCTTTTTTTGATACATATGTGTAAGAGGAAGTTGAAGAAAGTTTATATGTGTAAAAGAAGAAAAAGAAAAGAAATACATGTATACGCATGTGTTTTTTCAAATCACATGTGTGTTTTCAGGACGTAAATTTCAACATTTAAAAGAAACTCAAAAGAAGTCCTCAAAATTATATAGAAGTGCCCCTTTATAGAAATATGATTTTATTTTCATTGTGATCGTATGATTCGTTTCTCGTAATGATTAACGGCTTGTGAAATATTTAATTTTAAAAAGTATAATGAAAATTGTTTTTTTTCAGTTGATGAAAAAATAAATGACCAAAATTTATTCATTTAATATTTAAACAAATTATGATCTATATTGAACTTTGCTCTATCCACTATTTTTGTTTTGTTTTTAACTTTTAAGCACTAACTAACGGTTATCTAGATTATAGTCTAAAAATAAATTTTCTTTCATATGGGTCGTGCTTAGCACGACCTAGAAAGCTACCTAGTAATAAAATGAATAACCACATATCTATAACACACATATAGCACATAAATGCTAGAATCACTAACAAAATTTACACAAAAATTCACTCGTTGACGTGTCAGCGGGTGATTGGTTTAATAAGATAGAGGGGAGAGAAACTGCTAAAAAAATGCACCAGTCACCCGCTGACACATTAGCAAGTGGATTTTTTATGTGAATTTTGTGAGTGCGTCTACCATTGCTCTAGAAACATTAACACATACTTTAGTCCTTCCATAATCAAGGCTAACACTGAATCCTTCAACTAATCAAGTCCTTTACTTCACCATACTTCTAAACAACTATAATCAATCCTAACACCTTCATTCATGTTCACATAATACAATAACTTTCATATTAAGCATGTTAATACAAATATCATCCTAAAACGTTATTTATATTTTATGATATTTACCTTGTTTTGTTAACGAAAAAAGTAAATTTCATTTTTGTAAAGTATAAAGCTTGTCAAGATTAATAGACATTAAAACAAGTTTTTCTTAAATAAAGTCTTCATCACTTAAACATTTACATCTTATGACATTTTGATTAGCTATGTATCAATTAACATTGATATCCTTCTAAACTATAATGTGTATCAACATTTTTAGAACAAGTATGTTTAGTTTCTTAAAACATAGCATTACATATGTATTTACTTATAACATCTTAATTCTAAAAATAGAAAAGAACATATTACATCATGGTTTGCATCACATTGGAAATCTTTGGAAGATTGCATAGAATATTTTGGTTAGATATTCACTCATTATATCCTACATGATCTTGGAGAGATTTGGGTGATCATGAAAAGATTTTTTGTAATCTTTACTGTCAGACTGGCGGAACCAAAAATTAACAAGGGTGGAACCCTTTTTTTGGTTCCGTCCAGTTCGTGGCTTTGCTGTACATCTGGCCTATAAATAGCAAGTCAACCCAAGTTGTTTTCTCATCCCTCATTAGCATAAAACACATACATTCTCTCATTCTATTACTTCTAACTCAGTTTCATTTCATTTTAGTGATCATCTTTTGTAGCAAAGAAGATCAAGACATAATCAAGCTTCAACATATAGTTGGAAGGCTTGTTTATTTTGTTGTTGTGTGATCTAGTATTGTTCATACATCATTGTTGTACCAAACCATCTTAAACCTCTGAGTGTGAGTGATTAGTATTTTAGTCCTCAAAATACATAGTATGTTGGGAGTGGTTGTACCCTTGTAAAAGAACTCGACATCTAGCTTTGTGTCAAAAATATTGTGTAAAGGTTTTCTCCGCCGGTTAAAGGAGCTTGTTGATTAGTGAAGATAACTCTCGAGTAGGAGACTCGGGGAGTGGAGTAGGGCAAGGAAAAAGAGTCCTTGTAGACCAAACCACTATAAACAACTTTGTCGTGGTTTGATTGTTTCTATCCTTACTTACTTATATTGCTTGCATATTATTTATTCTTCACTAACATATCCTTGATCAATATCAATTGATCTCACAATAAAGTTTCAAACAAAGATTTTAAACGGTAAAACTATTCACCCCCCTTATAGTTTTCCACAATTGGTACCAGAGCCTCGTTGCTCAAGATTTTCTAAAATATATTGTATTTTATAAACTTGAAACAATCCATGGATTACGAAAACTTCAAAGAAGGACAATCTATGCAAAGACCACCACTCTTTAAAACCAATGGATTTATCTATTGGAAAACCCGTTTTGAAACATATGTAAAATCAAAAGATATTGATCTTTGGTTTGTTATCATTAAAGGTGATTTTAATCCTATAACAAAAGATATTTCACGTGATGAACAAAAGAAATTAATAGCTAAAAATAATGAAGCTAAAATGATGCTTTATAATGCTTTGCCTAGAAAAGAATATGAAAGAATTTTTATGTGTGAAACCGCCAAAGATATTTGGGAATCTTTAATAATTACACCTCAAGGGAATTCACAAGTCAAGGATAACAAAATTGATCTTTTTGTTCAACAATATGAAAATTTGTTATCCTTGAAGATGAAACCATTGATTGTGGATTTGCTCGCTTTAATACTATTGTTACTTCTCTTAAAGCACTTGATGAATCTTTTCGTAGCAAGAACTTTGTCAGAAAATTTCTTAGAACACTCCATCCAAAGTTGAGAGCAAAAGTAACGGCTATTGAGGAATCAAAAGATCTCTCAATAATGTCACTTGAAGAGCTAATTGGAAATCTCAAAGTACACGAAATAGTGATGAAGAAAGATTCGGAGATTATCAAAGGAAAAAGAGAGAAAGTTAAATCCGTTGCTCTAAAGGCAAGAACGGAATCTAGTGATGATGAAGAATCTTGCTCGGATAGTGAAGACGAGGAGTATGCCATGGCCGTAAGAGATTTCAAAAAGTTCTTTAGAATAAGAGGAAAGTTCGTAAGGCAACCCCGAGATGAAAAGAAGTCATTCTGGGAAGACCGAGCTGAAAAAAAAGGGAAAAGGTGAAAAGAAGTGCTTTAGATGCGGTGATACAAAGTCATCTAATAGGAGATTGCCCCAAGCCACCTAAAAGCAAAACTCAACGAGCTTTTGTAAGCGGTGCCTGAAGTGAAAGTGGTGATGACGAAGAATCAAGTAAGGATGAGATTGCTCTCATGGCACATGAATCAAACGAGATACATTCCGATTCATCTTACTCTCCTATTGATGATGACACTTTGCAAAAACAATATAATCAATTGTGTGAGCTTAGCTTAAAAATCATAACTAAAAACAAGTTTTTAAAGACTAAAAACAAGTTTTTAGAAAACGAAGTCTATGAGCTAAAAGAAAGGGCAAAACGATTAGAAAAAGGCAAGGCTAATGACGATAGTTGTAAATAATGTTAAGAGCTTGGTCTTGAAATAGAAAAGCTAAAACTCACACAAGAAGTTCTTATCGAACATAACTCAAAATTTAAGAGATTTAACAAAAACATTTCTTGTGCCGATGAAATAGTAAGAATTCAAAAAGTACCAGGAAATACAAGTGGGTTAGGTTTTACTGAATTAATGATTCCAAGTAGTCAAACCAAAACGGCCGAAAAATACAAACAAACTGTCCCAACTGCAGTTGTTCACCTCGGACCAGACGGAACCAAAAATTTGGGTCCGTCCGTTGTGAAAATTGGTTCCGTGGTGACTGCAGAAGGACAGCAGGTTTGCAAAACGAACCGTAGTGAATTTGTCAAGGTAAATAAGAAATCTAAGGATGTTGTTAAACTAAAACCTGCTGTTACATTAGGAGTAGGACTTGTTAAAAATGAATTTAGATCTAAAACTACTCAACAACGACCTAAAACACCTATTGCCAAACGCCACTTTCTCAAAAGCAACTACAACATACAACCCAACTATCAACATACCGGTTGGAATCAAAACTACCCTAGACCATATCAAACTCCGACATGGAACCCTTACCCATCATTTCCATACATGAACCAAGTAAATGGTATGTTTAACCCAAACGGACCCATGAGATATTGGGGACCAAACGCTTGAGTTATTTGTGTCATAGGTATGCTTGAAAGTTGGCTTAGAACCTAATGAATGGATAAAATATAGTGGATGATCAAGACACATGACGGGAAACAAAAGCCTCTTCTCAACATACCAAGAGTATGACGGAGGTAATGTTACTTTTGGTAGCAATCTCAAAAGCAAAATCATTGGCAAATGTACGATTACTCATAACTCCTTAACTATTGAAAATGTTGCTCATGTTGATAGATTAGGATTTAATCTACTTAGTATTAGCCAACTATGTGATAAATAGTATAAAGTACTATTTGAAGAAAAGGTAGTAAAATACTAAAAGATAGCATCACCATAGCTAAAGGAGTTAGGAAAAATAACATTTACGTCATAAAAATAGATAGAACATCACAACCTTAGATGATAACTCTACTCTTTGGCATAGACGCTTAGGTCACGCTAATATGAGACTTATTCAATCTCTATCATCAAAAGAGCTAGTTAGAAACTTAACCACGACCAACACTTTTGTGATGCTTGCAAAATTGAGAAACAAGTTCATAGTAGCCATAAGGCTAAAAACATGGTTTCCACAACATGGTGTCTAGAGCTTTTTCATATGGACTTGTTTAGTCCATCCGCTATTCAAAGTTATGGAGGCAACTTCTACACTTTGGTCATAGTAAATGATTACTCAAGGTTCACTTGGACAATGTTTTTGAAAACTAAAAACGAAGCTTTTGATAAATTTGAAAAAATTATTAAGAAAATTCAAAATCAACTAGGTGTTAGCATTGTGTCGATCCGAACGGATCATGGTCGCGAATTGTTAATGAAACCCAATTTGGAAATTTTTGTGATACAAATGGTATAACACATAACTTTTCGGCTCCTCGAACACCTCAATCTAATGGTGTTGTAGAACGTAAGCATAGAACTCTTCAAGAAATGAGTAGAACAATGCTTAATGAACAAAACATACCTCAAAAGTTTTGGTGTAACGCCGTTGACACTTCCACCTACATTTTAAATAGAGTTCTAATACGTCCTTTCTTAAACAAAACACCTTATGAAATCTATAGAGGCAAACAGCCTACTTTAGGATACTTTAGAGTGTTTGGATGTAAATGTTTCATTTTAAATACCAAAGACTATCTCACCAAATTTGACCCAAAGTCTTATGAAGGTGTGTTTCTTGGTTACTCACAAACTAGCAAAGCATACATAGTTTTAAACAAAGAAATAATGAGAGTCGAGGAATCATTGAACATAACATTCGATGAAAGTCCACCTCCCTCTAAGACATCACCTTTGGTAGATGATGACTTAGTTGAAAGTCAACTTGTTGAAAGCCAAGAAATCAATGATAATAACAAGGAAGATGAACCATTAAATAAAGAAATTACAAATATCAAAGAATCCAAAAGTCACCCTTTAAAAAGGTCATAGGACAATTAAATCAAAGAACACTAAGATCACAATCCAAAATCAAAGTAACTACTTTTGCTTTGTGTCATCTGTTGAACCGAAAAAAGTAAATGAAGCAATAAAAGACGAATCTTGGGTAATTGTTATGCAAGAGGAGCTAAACCAATTTTTTAGAAATGATGTTCGGAAATTAGTTCCAAAACCAAAAAATCAAACTATAATTGGAACGAAATGGGTTTTTCGAAATAAAAAGGACGAAAGCGATGTAGTGTCTAGAAACAAGGCTAGGCTTGTAGCACAAGGCTATAATCAACAAGAAGGAATTGATTACGATGAAACTTATGCCTTAGGTAGCTAGGCTCGAGTCTATTAGAATCTTACTTGCGTATGCATGTGCTCATGACTTCAAATTATTTCAAATGGATGTTAAAAGTGCATTTCTAAATGGGTTCATTAATGAAGAAGTATATGTTGCACAACCTCCCGGATTCACCGACTTTGAAAAACCTAATCATGTCTTAAAACATAAAAAGGCATTATACGGACTTAAGCAAGCACCAAAAGCTTGGTACGATCGGCTTAAGACTTTCTTAGTTGAATAAAAATACACCACGGGATTAGTAGATAATACTCTTTTTACCAAGAAAAGGAATCACACATTATCATTGTTCAAATATACGTTGATGACATCATATTCGGATCAACTTGTAAAGAGCTATGTGATGATTTCTCAAAAATCATGCTACGACGTTTGAGATGAGTATGATGGGTGAGTTAAACTTGTTTTCAGGACTTCAAATTAAAAAACTAGAAGATGACATATTCTTCAACCAATCTAAATACATAAAGGATATGCTTAATAAATTTGGTCTTGAAGACTCAAAACCAACTAAAACACCCATGTCCCGAATGAAACTCACCAGGAAAAGGATGAGGTATCCGTAGATAACCCTAAATATAGAGGAATGATCGGTAGACTACTTTATCTCATGGCTAGTAGACCCGAAATTATGTTTAGTGTTTGTCTATGTGCTCGCTTTCAAGAAGATCCAAAAGGATCACACCCTAGAAGCCTTAAAACGAATATTTAGATACATTAAAGGCACTACATATTTAGGATTATGGTATCCCAAAGGAACGGGTGTAGAAACCATAGTGTATGCCGACTCGGACCATGCCGGTGACTACGTCGATAGAAAGAGTACAAGTGGTATTTATACTTTTGTTGGACAATGTCTCACCTACCGAAGCCGAGTATGTCTCAGCCGAAAAGGCATGTCAACAAGATCTTTGGATGAAGCAAGCTCTCGTGGACTACGGTATTTATCTCAATGACATCTCCATACTTTGTGACAAAAGGCCATTGATCTCGGCAAAATCCCGTCCAACATGCCCGAGCGAAACATATTGAAATTAATATCACTTCCTTCGCGACAATGTTCAAAAAGGAAACATCTCAATCGAGAAAGTCTCCTCCGAAGATAACATTGCCGACATCATAACTAAACCTCTTAAACGAGAACCATTTAATCTTCTTAGACTTGGTTTAGGATTAATGGAACCAAATATGTCACACCCCAAAAATGGCGCAGCGGAATAGCATTTACGGGGTATGACTTCAAAGTAAAGAACACAAGGTTTCTAATAGAGAAGTACTGAATGTAATACATTAAAGATAATAGTCATGAAACTCCCACTACCGGGATAAGTACTAAGTCTGATAATCCATACATAAGTCTTCAAGCCAACCTACATCACAAGAAAATAACCTAATCCAACTCCACGGATACAACCCGAGAGGGTCTTTATTTAAGTCTTGCTAAGTCAGACCAATACTCAACCTCCTAGTGGAACTTCATTCATAACACCCGAAATGGTTTTCGAAAATGTCAACATAAAGTTGGTGAACTCGTAGGTTTGAGAGTTAAACCATGAAGCTGTGAATAATATAATGTGGGACAATAGTGAAAATGATGACAATATACATGCACTTAGTCACAAAACAACGATTATCAGTCAACGAGCCTAATATGTAGTATATCCAAAACCATGTGGGGGCTACCCGATAGATCTATCATCCGTGGGCCCTCCTGAAGGATTACGATTCTGCATTATTATGCCACACAAGCAAGATATTGTTCTGACATATAATCGCATCATATCACATATATGTCCAAAATCAAGTAAGCAGTAAATCCTGACATGAAAGCAGTTTAAAATATCATTTGAGTACCATTTCCCCAAAGAAAACAAGTTAAAAGTGGGCTACGAGAACTCACCTCAAACAGAGTAACACGATGCAATCAAGTGTGTAGCACAAAATTCGGTAGCTACTTTATCCATAACCTAAAGTTATGATATGTAGGTTTAACAAAATGATTGTGTATGCAATTTTATATAATATTATATCACCCGTACACGTTTGCATGAAAGTTTAGTTGTGAAAAAGGTAGTTACATTAATGTGCTTGTTTATAAGTTCAATACACTTTTTATAAGATTTATCTAGTTGTTTCCGTTATTATACTATACTTGACTCAACAAATTGTATTTTAAAAAGCTTCTAATGCGTCTAGTAAATATGTATAACATGTTACTACTTTCGATCAAGTTATCTTGGCTAAAACTGTAAAACCTGAAAATCTAAAACATGAATAAAGACTAAAATACCCTTGGAATCGAAATACGTAAAAGACATTTATATTCATTTAACGAATTTAAAAACTTAACTTATCTATAATTAAAACTTAACGAATATGTGTACGTGATCGATTTTGTACGACGAAAGATTTAAACGTCTCGCGCAAAAGTTTGGCCCTCGCCATTTGTTTGATTTTTGGATCCGATGGACTCGTTTCTTTTTGCCAAGCCGAGAGTTCAAGAAGCCATGGGGCGTTGTTTTGTTAGTGTGGATCAAGAAGGCCATTGGGCCGTGGTTTTGTTTGTTCGGTTGGACCAAGCGAAACCAACCCCTCCTCAACCCTAACGAAAATGCTACCACTATAAATATAACACATAAACTCAAAAGTGAAACCCTAGTTTTTGGTTGCCTCTCTTTTCTTTTGTTATTAGGCGAATACCTACACCTTGGTGTCGAGACTTTGCTTCATCAAAGCTAAGGTATAACACGTTTCTTGTCTTATTTTGATAACACCTAACGTATCATGTGTTGTAGCTTGTTTGTTTTAGTCGACTTGTGTTTCTTCTTTTTTGTCGAGCCGTGTGAAACCAACAAAGGCAAACCATAATGTATTGAACCTTGTAATATTAAGAGAACGTGTTATGTAATACGTAATAAGTATTATTGAATCGGATCGTAGTTAAGTCGAGCTATATAAGAACCGAACCACATGCATGTGAACGAATAATATGTTTTAGGCCAAGGTATAAAAACATGATAACTTGAATATGTAAAGTACTTAGGTGAGCTAGGGCTTGCGTAAAATGTTGTAGCCAAAACCCTAGGTTTGAACCGAACCATATAAGAGTTTTGGAAGTGTGTTTAATAAGTAAAGGTCATGTAAACCTAAACCCTAGTTTGAATGTGTGAACCGAATAATGCAAGATGAACCATAAATGGTTTATGAACCGTGTCTCATATGTGTGCGTTTTATAAGTCAAGTAAGCTTGTTGATGTGTAAACGTAGTACGTGGTCATATCTAGTCTAAACTATTGTGCATGTGTGTGTAGATGTGTAATTAATCCGGGTAATAAGTAACTTTGGGGTCACATGAAATCATAAACGTGCATGGGTATAAAAGTTGACGTATAATATGTGTATAAGTAACGTATGGTTAAGTCATGAATGTGTTGAGTAAATAAATAAGAGTAATGAGTCATTAAAAAGACGTAACATGAAAAGTAAATGCATATTAATGTGATATTAAAAGAATGAGAAAACCCTAGAACATAAATGAGAGTCGATTAAGGTTTGAAGCTAATTATATTAATTCGTTATTTCATATGTGAGTTATGACTTTTAAACTATTTTCACATTTAACCCTAAACTTTAATAAATGACATAATGAAACCTAATCTACGATATTGATATAAAACACTTAAGTCTCATTTAATCATAAATCTCTAAAGTATTAAGGTCATTAAATATACTAAGTATAAACACCAAACATTTAAAAGATCATTTCGACGATTATGGAATCATAAATAACATGTACGACCGTTAATGTGTATAGGTTATGTGAAGAAGGAGTAATCCTTTGCTTTCCGTATTTTGCTTTTTGATCATTTGCTTTGGAATAAAGTACGGATATTACGACCTTTTCATAAAGTTCCTTATAACGTTTTCTTTAGTTAGCTTTTATATTAAGATTTCTAAGCCTTTGCTATGAACCCCATTCCGTTTTGTTGGTACATTTGCTTATCGAACTCGATTTATGAATTATAAAACATCGATTTTGAACTATGTTGATATGAAAACTCATTTTGAAAATATGATTAATCTTCGATAAAGTATGATCGTGTCGGTTTGACATTTTGATTTGACCTAAGATAGTTTGACACCCGAGCCAAATATTTCACTAGTCATAGGGGTTCCATGTCGTGTCGATGATGCACCTCGATATGACTCTAGAGCGTTAGAGTGATGTTCGCCATGTCCCTTATCACATTATGAGCTCAAGTTATGTTATATGACCAATATAAATCGTAGGGGTATGGATGCATCCTAGATCTGTTATACGTTATATGTTATATGTTATCATGATTGATCTGCGTGCATGCCGTCCTTCATAACTCGGTAGGTCTCCCCACAAATGTTGCCTTATGTGAATATGATTATGATCGATATTTGTTTACGGGCTCGTGGTAGTTAACTATAAACTTTATTCGTTAATTACGATTATACTCACGAAAATAATTATGATTTTGCTATTTTTAGTTCGTTATATTTTAGTATTCGATATCGTTTTATTAAGCTTTGCTTTTATATCGTTCAGGCTTTTGAAGCTCAACGCATTTCTTTTCTTCCTTGGTATCTAAGCATTGGAGGTTTTTGCTTTGGGATGAGTGCATGAGTGGACTTACCTTAGAGATTTTTTAGCTTTGATCCTATGATGCCATTTAAGACTTCATTATTTCAGATATTTTGTTGGAGTTATTTTCCATTGGGACCTATGTATTGAAGTCATGTTGACTTGAAATATTCTGAATTTATGTTAAGACTTCTTTTGGATATTTATGTTTGCTTTGATATGACACCATTACTTGTAATTCCTTTACCCTTTAGGGTCAGGCGTTACAATTTATGGCATCGAGCCAGGGTTTACGACTTGTAGTCGGGACACATGACATATGGACCCTAGGTTTTGAGACCCTTAGAGCTTATGCTATGACCTGTGAGGATTGGGTAGACTTTAGGATTCCTTCTGCGAACTTCCATTTCGTATCTCACCTTTGTTCATTTTGCTAATCGTTTGAATATTGTTTAGATGGTTCGAACTTCGTACTATGATGCGTGGATGAGCGATGATGCTCCTAACTTGGATGCTCGATTGCTAATGCTCTCAACACTCTTTTCTGGTCTTACCACACCGAGATGATGACAATTGATCAACAACATTCATAGCAATTTGGTACTTGGTAGTGGTAGAAATCAAGCGTCGGCATTCATACTTGGCTCGGCGTTTGGTAAGCTCAAGCCTCTTTCTTTGCTGCTAACGCTACTCCACTGGTAGAGAATTTGGATCACTCATATTGAAATTTGTTTGAAGTATTATTGGGTGGAGGCGAGTTTAAGACGTTTGGCTGCATTTAAGTTGGAGGTGATGCATTGATTGGTGGAAGGCACTCAAACAGGGCAAGAGGAGGAGATGCTTTTGCTATTACGTACTTGGGCTGAGTTTGGACTATCTTCTATAACCGTTACTTCCCGATCTGGCTTGCAAAGGTATGAGAGGATTATCGAAATCTACAGTTTGATCATGAGAACTCCAATGATGCGTGGCGGGGTTTATGATGGTAAGTTTTGTGGGAGCGAATCTTTGGAGATGGTAGGCGTCAAGCTAAGCACTTAGTGGGGAATGAAGAAGTGGGTGTTGGACCGCTGCTGAACATTGAGTATGAGGATGTGTCGCTGCAATGGCCGATGCGTATTTTGATGAGATCTTTCTTGAGGTTTCGGGTTCCAACAAGCGTATCGCGATGGTGTCAGTTCAGGTAGGACTCAAAGTAATGATTATAAGGAAATTGGCGGAGTTATGATTGAAGGGTCAAGTGGATAGGAGTTATGATCAGCGGGGTGTCGAGGGAAGGAATGTGGACTCGGCTACGGTCGGGGATATAGCGAGAGGCTGGCGGCAAGAATGGAAATGATTGTCGAGAATCAAGGTAACAACAACCAGGCGTTACAACGAGGATCGGTCGGCTCGAGGATCATATCGAGGTCGTGCCGGGATCTTCACGTCGACAAAGGACAATGAGGTTTTGCCTCCCCCTTATCGTACTACTTGTGGAAAGGCTCATCCGGGACCGTGTTTCAAGGCCAGCGGTGGATGTTTCTCTTGTAGTTCCACTACTCACAAGATCAAGGATTGCCCTAAGAAGAACCCGGTGATTCCCGGAAACTACATCAAGCCGCCACCTACTCTTTGGGCGTGTTTATGCTACTACTTCGAATCGGTAGGGCGCCTTCAGGTACCATTCACGGGCACTCTTTTCATTGATGATTATTATGTCTTCGTTTTATTTGATACCGGTGCTACACACTCCATTATATACATTACATTTGCTAAGCTTAATATGAAGCCCAAACCACTAACGGATCACTTATCAATTTCTACATGAAAAACCACATGATCATTGATCTTAAAATCGTTAAGTGCCTCTTCGTTTTGATGATCGTGTTAAATACGAAATCTGTATCCTCTCGATATAGTGCGACTTTGATATCATTCTAGGCATGGATTGGTTGGCTTATCATAGAGCTTCCATTGCTATGCTAAAATGTGATCTTTGGAGGCGTAAAACATCCGAATTTGTTTATTATGGTTCTCAACCCCTCAAATATGTTAAGCTCATTTACCTATGAAGGCAGGACCATGCTTGCTCATGGGTGCCAAGGTTTTCGGCATCATTGGGACACATCTGGAGAGTCCTAGCATTGAAAACCTTTATTTGTTTGTGAATTCACATACGTTTTCCGATGAACTTCGGTCTTCCCGACTAGAGAAGTTGAGTTTAGCATTGAGTTAATTCTGGTCTTTGAATCGATTTGAAGGCTCCGTATCGTATGGCTTTGTAGAAGCTGAAGGAATTGAAGGAGCATTTGCAAAGATGATAGAGAATGGATTTATTCGACCCGGTGTTTCTCCATAAGTGCACTTGTTTTATTTGTGAAGAAGGATGGAAGCATCGTCTATGTATCGACTAAGTGAACTCAGTATTACCATCACGAAACCGTTATCCTCGCGGCGTATTGATTTGTTTGATCAGCACGAGGCGAAATTCTTTAAGATTGATCAGAGATCTGGTTATCACCGGCTACGTGTGAGGGCAAGATGTTCCTAAGACGCATTTCGTGCAGATATGGTCATTACAATTCCTCGTTATGCTTTTGGTTTGACAAATGCTTCGCGATGTTTATGGACCTAATGAATCGTGTTTTCCATGAGTTTCTCGACAAGTTTGTTATCGTTTTCATCGACGACATTTTGGTTTACTCCAGTCGAAGAAGAGCATGAACAACATCTCCGGATAGTTTTGGAGATTACGAGGAAGAAGAAGAAGTTATGCGCCAAATTTTGAAGTGTGAGTTTTGGTTAAAACAAATTAAACTTTCCTTGGTCATATTGTATCTGCTGATGGTATCACCATGGATCCGTCTAAGGTTGAGGCTATCAATAAATGGCCAAGACCTCGACGATGTGAGGTTAGGAGTTTTCTAGGACTTCTTTGGTTACTACAGGCGTTTTGTTGAAGGTTTCTCTCGTTTAGCTTTGCCCTTAATGATGAGAAGGAGAAAAGTTTGTATGGACGGATGAGCGAAGAGAGTTTTTGAAGAGTTGAAAGCGAGAGATTGGTGTCCGCTCCTATTTTGACTCTTCCATCTAGTTCTGAGGATTTCAAATTCTGATGATGCATCTAAGAAAGGATTAGGCGTGTTTTGATGCAACATGGAAGGTGATAGCTTATGCTTCGAAGCTAAAACCTTATGAGGAGAATTACCCACTCATGACCTTGAGTTAGCTGCAGTGGTGTTACGTTGAAGATCGGAGACATTACTTGTATGGAGGCGTGTGATATTTTCCTTGACCATAAGAGTCTCAAGTATATTTTCACTCGAGAAGAACTTAACATGAGACAAAGAAGATGGTTAGAACTTCTTAAGGATTATGACACCAACATTGATACCATCCGGGTAAGGCTAATGTGATTCTTGACGCACTTAGCGAATGAGCATTCTTGCAAGTATTGAGATCGAACCTAGGATTCTTCGTGACTTAGAGCATTTGGATGTTGAGTTGTTATGCGAGGTTTTGATGGATCTTTGGCTAGTATGAAGTTGGAGTCGAACCTTATACTACAAATTAAGCTTCGAGAGAAAGATGATGGTGAGTTGTGGGCGTGGCCAAAATGTTGAAAGAAGCAGACGGAGTTTAAGGTTGATAATGATGGAATTGTATGGTATGGAGATAGGCTTTGTGTTCCCAATGATTAGGTACCGAAAGTTATGGTAAGCTCATAGTTCTCCTTTCACTATCCATCCTGGTTCTACCAAGATGTATAAGGATTTGAAACAGTACTTCTGGTGGAATGGCATGAAGCAAGATGTGGCGACGTTTGTGTCGAAGTGTATGATTTGTCAGCAGGTTAAGATTGAACATCAAAGGGCTAGTGGACTGTTGCAACCATTGGATATTCCGACATGGAAGTGGGATAAGATATCTATGGATTTTGTGACTGGACTACCTCTTACTCGGAAGAAGCATGATGCGAGTTGGGTAGTTGTTGATGTAACAAAATCTGCTCATTCTTACCAATTAGAAAGGATTATGGTATTGGTAGATTGGCGAAATTTTTGTGAGATCGTTAGACTTCATGGTACTCCGGCATCTATTGTGTCAGAGCGAATCCGTTTACTTCCGTTTGGAAAGGTTTGCAAAAAGCTTGGGGTACTTCGACTTAATTTCGATGCGGCATTTCATCCTCAAACAGATGGTTGTCAGAGAGAGGACTATTAGGACCTTAGAGGACATGCTAAGGGCTTGTGCTTTATAATGGGCGAACAGCGGGATGAATATTTGTGTTTAGTAGAGTTTGCATACAATAACAGTTGGCATGCTAGCATTAAGGCAGCACCGTTTGAACTTCTTTATGGAAGGAAATGTAGATCACCTACTTGTTGGGATGAAGTAGGTGAACGTTTAATGAAGGTCCGGAAATGATTGAGATCAGTAATGAAAGTAAATTTGTTGCTAGAAAATTTGAAAGAGGCTAGGTCTCGTCGAGAAAAGCTATCTTCGACAAGCATCGTCGTGATTTATTCGGGTTGGAGATCGTGTATTTAAAAGTTTAGCCGTTTAGAGGTGTGAAACGTTTTGGAATCAGGGCAAGCCCATCCTCGATTCATCGGTCCGTTTGAAATGCGGAGCGATATAGGAGAAGTTTCGTTATCGGTTAGCACCAGCCTCATTATCGCATGGTCATGATGTTTCCATATATCTCTCTAAGGGGATACAACTATCATCCGTTACTGCCATTATCCGTTTGATCAAATTCGATCCGATATGTCTTTATCGAAAAGGAAGCTATTTTAGAAAGACAAGAAAGAGTCATGAGAAGTAAAGTCATTCCGTTCATTAAGATTCTTTGGAAAATCACCGGGCGTGAGGCTACACTGGAAACCGAAAGTCGATCGCGAGCTAGTTATCCTCATTTCTTTGAATAGTTTGGTATGTTCTCATTTCGTTTCATTTCAATTTTCAAGGGCGAAAATTCTTCTTTTAGGGAAGATTTGTAAAACACGAAAATCTAAAACATGAATAAAGACTAAAATACCCTTGGAATCGAAAATCGTAAAAGACATTTATATTCATTTGAATTTAAAAACTTAACTTATCTATAATTAAAACTTAGCGAATATGTATGCGTGATCGATTTTGTGCGACGAAAGATTTAAGCGTCTCGCCAAAGTTTGGGCCTGCCATTTGTTTGATTTTGGATCCAGATGGACTCGTTTCTTTTGCCAAGCGAGAGTCAAGAAGCCATGAAGGCGTTGCTTTGTTAGTGTGGATCAAGGCGAAGGCCATTGGGCGTGGTTTTGTTTGTCGGTTGGACCAAGCCGAACCAACCTCCTCAAGCCCTAACCGAAAATGCTACCACTATAAATATAACACATAAACTCAAAAGTGAAACCCTAGTTTTTGGTTGCCTCTCTTTTCTTTTTGTTCCATTCGGCCGAATACCTACACCTTGGTGTCGAGACTTTGCTTCATCAAAGCTAAGGTATAACACGTTTCTTGTCTTATTTTGATAACACCTAACGTATCATGTGTTGTAGCTTGTTTGTTTTAGTCGACTTGTGTTTCTTCTTTTTTGTCGAGCCGTGTGAAACCAACAAAGGCAAACCATAATGTATTGAACCTTGTAATATTAAGAGAACGTGTTATGTAATACATAATAAGTATTATTGAATGGGATAAGTAGTTAAGTCGAGTTATATAAGAACCGAACCACATGCATGTGAACCGAACCATGTATATGTTTCGGCCAAGGTATAAAAACATGATAACTTGAATATGTAAAGTACTTAGGTGAGCTAGGGCTTGCGTAAAATGTTGTAGCCGAAACCCTAGGTTTGAGCAGAACCATATAAGAGTTTTGGAAGTGTGTTTAATAAGTAAAGGTCATGTAAACCTAAACCCTAGTTTGAATGTGTGAACCGAATAATGCAAGCCGAACCATAAATGGTTTATGAACCGTGTCTCATATGTGTGCGTTTTATAAGTCAAGTAAGCTTGTTGATGTGTAAACGTAGTACGTGGTCATATCTAGTCTAAACTATTGTGCATGTGTGTGTAGATGTGTAATTAATCCGGGTAATAAGTAACTTTGGGGTCACATGAAATCATAAGATGCATGGGTATAAGTTGTTGCGATATAATATGTGTATAAGTAACGTATGGTTAAGTCATGAATGTGTTGAGTAAATAAATAAGAGTAATGAGTCATTAAAAGGCAACGAAAGTAAATGCATATTAATGTGATATTAAAAGAATGAGAAAACCCTAGAACATAAATGAGAGTCGATTAAGGTTTGAAGCTAATTATATTAATTCGTTATTTCATGTGTGAGTTATGACTTTTAAACTATTTTCACATTTAACCCTAAACTTTAATAAATGACATAATGAAACCTAATCTACGATATTGATATAAAACACTTAAGTCTCATTTAATCATAAATCTCTAAAGTATTAAGATCATTAAATATACTAAGTATAAACACCAAATATTTAAAAGATCATTTCGACGATTATGGAATCATAAATAACATGTCGACCGTTAATGTGTATAGGTTCTGTGAAGAAGGAGTAATCCTTTGCTTTTCGGATTTTGCTTTTCGATCATTTGCTTTGGAATAAGGTACATATATTCTGACCTTTTCAGTAAAGGTTCCTTATAACGTTTTCTTTTGTTAGCTTTTATATTAAGATTTCCTAAGCCTTTGCTATGAACCCCATTCCGTTTTGTTTGGTACATTGCTTATCACGAACTCGATTTTGAATTATAAAACATCGATTTTGAACTATGTTGATATGAAAACTTCGATTTTGAAAATATGATTAATCTTCGATAAAGTATGATCGTATTAGAGTTTTGACATTTTGATTTGACCTAAGATAGTTTGACACACGAGCCAAATATTTCACTAGTCATGGGGTTCCATGTCCGTGTGATACTGATATGACTCTAGGAAGCGGTAGAGTGATGTTCTACCCGTCCCTTATCACATTATCTGTTATGAGCTCAAATTATGTTATATGACCATATAAATGCATTGGGTACGTATGGATGCATCCTAGATCATTATCATTTATCGTTATATGTTATATGTTATCACATGATTGATCTTTGCGTGCATACGTCCTTCATAACTCTGGTAGGTCTCCACTACAAATGTTGCCTTATGTGAATATGATTATGATCGATATTTGTTTTGGGCTCGTGGTAGTTAACTATAAACTTTATTAGTTAATTGATTTATACTCAGAAAATGATTTTGATTTTGCTATTTTTAGATTCGTTATATTTGTTATTCGATATCGTTTTGTATTAAGCTTTGCTTTTATCATTCGAGCTTTTGAAGCTTCGGCCGCATTTCTTCTTCTTGGCGGTATCTAAGCATTGAGCTGAGTTTTGCTTTGGGATGAGTGCATGAGTGGACTTACCTTAGAGATTTTTTAGCTTTGATCCTATGATGCCATTTAAGACTTCATTATTTCAGATATTTTGTTGGAGTTATTTTCCATTGGGACCTATGTATTGAAGTCATGTTGACTTGAATTATTCCGCATTTATGTTAAGACTTCTTTTGGATATTTATGTTTGCTTTGATATGACACCATTATTTGTGATTCCTTTACCCTTGTCGGGTCGGGGCGTTACAAAAACCGCACTTAAAATGTCCAAAATCCTTTTTAAAAAGTTCTAACAGCTTTTATATTAGTGAAAAGCTGTCAAAAATTTATGTTTCGTCAACAACTTTATTTGGCCATAACTTTCTCGTTTTAGGTCCGTTTTTTAAGTTCTATATATCCCCGCGAAGGTATTTAAGTATACTAACAAGTTTTTAGTGTCCCGACTAGTCTAACTCATATTTAATGTCCAGTTTTCTCAATTGAAAAACTCTAACAGCAACGTTTTGCTTCAGGAAAATAGTTTTCGTCACCTATCTTAAAACTAGCATAACTTCTTCGTTATAAGTCCGTTTTAACCCGTTCAAGCGACCACGTTTTCGTTATTAAGTCTATTTCCTATTTATTTAGTCAAATATTACTCAAAAACCACTGATTTTTCTGTGTTTAGTCGAATGGAACAGCCTATACTTTATTTAAATGTTAAACGCGTTTCTTAGCTTCTATTACCAAAAAGCAACTCCATATCAATCCCAAAACTAAATCTTCCACCAATTCCTCAATAATTAAAAACAGTGATTTAACAACTTGGTTAGCAATATGTAAACTTTTAATTCATCATAGTTATAAAATTACGCAAACATGTACATGGTGATATCATAGTGTATGTAAATCATAAGTCATGAAATTTTACATAATGCAAAGTGTGTAAAGTTTATACAAATTGTGTAGTGACTTACTTGGACCTTAAAAGTGTATGTGAAGTTAGTGAACACCAATGTACCCAAGTTACTACTCCAATAGTCAACTTCCAATTAATTTACAACCCAAAAGCTAGATTATAACCCAACTCCATTAGTCAACTTTCAATTTACCCAAGATTTCCAAGACCAAAACCTTTGAATGAGCTAGTAACTTAGTGAGATTTGCTAGTAAAATGTGGAGAGTAATGTGAAATGAGTGTAATAGTCTCCTTATATAGGAAAATCAATGTATGGTCTTTAATACTTGTTTATTGACCTAGTTTAGCCTATGATCTAAAAAAAAATATTAAGTTTGTGTCATTGGATTCATTTCAGCCGAAAGAAAGGGTGGCCAAAAAGAGTAGTCATGTCTTGCCTCATGCCTTGGACTAATACTCATTGGTTCTAAAGTTTACTTATTGTATTACAAAGTCAATGGTCAAAATATAAGAAATGTTAGTATGGTCTAATGTTTTTAAAAATGATCATATATGACAATACATGAGGGAGGGGCGACACTAGGATAAAAAGAAGAAGAAAGCTTGTGATTTTTAAGTATAATGTATTTTGTAAGTGTATTGAGTAGTAAAAATTTAGTATTGGGTATTAGTTTTGTAGTTAGAATTAAATATACACATTTAGTGTTTATAATAAAAGAATTATATAAAGTGTAAGAAAACATATTTTTGCAAGTTTGTAGGGTTTTAGGGTGTATGAGAATGTATTAAAAATAATCGTTGGGAGTATTGGGTACATTATGTGTTCATGCAAATTATGAAAATCGTTTATTAAACTAATTAATGTACGTAAATAAAAATATAAATGTGATATTAATTAAATGTGAATTGTAGTAGTGGCAATGTACTAAAAATATGTAGACTAAATCTTAGTCCAAAGTCATAGTGCGCAAGAGGGTGCTACTTGTTTTATGCGATTCAACTAAATAATTATACGAAATGGTGAATGTGAAATCTTTCAAAATAGAATAGATTTTGAGTTTGAGGTTGAGTAAGGACTTGAAATTTTGCGGTTGTTATAAAATATATAATCAAAAACATAGCTTAAACCTAAGAATGACCAAAACACAATAAATTAGCAAAATTTGCTAAGGTTCCCACGGAACTAAAATTCAAAATGGACGGAACCCTAAATTTGGGTTCGTCTGGTCCGTGGTCTTCATAGTAGCAAATTTTTTAAATAAAAAACATCTTCTTCCTCACAACCCACATAACCAAACGACCTACCAACACACCTAACTCATAACTAAGGTTGCTTCTTCAACTAATCACAACCAAAATCATCATTGTAAGTATCCTAACTACATTACTTCTTTTGATTCTGAGTCTAGGGTTCTAATTTATGCACAAAACCATAACATGAGGATTATGCATATTCTTACACAAAACATGAACTACATTGTTAAATTGCATCACTAATTAGACAAATCATATAGTTCAAAATAAAATTAGACAAATCATGAACTACATTGTTAAATTACATAACTAATCATGTTTCCCACTAGTTAGGAGTTACATATCATAAGGCATTATCTTAATTAAACTAAAAACCCCATGCCAAAATTTTGAAAAATTACTCACTTATAGGACAAACAATTTCTCATTGTTCATACAAATAAAAACGTTATTTTCATCACTTGCATAATGTCTTTTGAATACTAAAGGCAATGCATAACTAATATGCATTCTCGGTTATATTCAAACGAAGCCACATTGAATTAGGAGCGTTTGGGTTATCTCTTGCATTTTGCCAAACACTACTAATAAAAACTATTTTATGCATAAAATGAGTTGAGATAACCGCAACTCCACATTGTTTGCATATAGGCACACACTAGAACAAAAAATGCTAATTTAGCTTTCGTTTTTACTAAAACATGTAATTTCTTGCTCCTAGGAACAAACATGGTAGCCGCAAAATTTTACGATCACAAAGACACCCTTGGATACATCCCTCAACACCACAAAACTAAGGGTCTTACCAAAGACCAAGTTGAGATTTTTAAGAGTCTAGAGAACATGTACTTTCATGAGGGTAGGACAATTCATACATCCTTTGTCGACGGAACAAACCTCTGTCAAGAACTAGCCACCATTTACTTCGATTGTCTCCTTGACATTGACGAGCCAATTTGTCCTAGATTTGTCCTAGAGTTCTATGCTAGTGTTATTTCCGTAACAAATGATGATGGTCTCATGGCTCTCAACTTTAGAATCAACCAAAATGACTACACCATTTCCCTCACCCAATTCGCTCAAGTGTTAGGAATTCCTTGTGTTGGTACTTGTCTATACTCGGATAAGTGGTCACTCACCATTCTTGATGCAATTCATGACCGTTCTCCTCCTTACCAAAACTCCTTTGGTTGACAAGGAAGTCATTCGTGAGCACCTCTTCTTTAATACGGTAGCACCAACCCGTGTCACTCGAACGGGAAAGGAAGTCAACCGAGATCCATACGGAATGGAACTCAATGAGCATAAGCCTCAATTCAAAAAATGGGAAGAACTCCTTAGAGCCAATGTCGTAAGCACCATAGGAAACCGAGACCACATCAATGCTTGCCTATGCTACATGCTCTATATCTTGTCTACTCGTCAACCATTCAACTTGGCATACAACATTTCTAGGAGGATGGTAGACATTCCTACTCAAGGCTCCGTTGCTCTTCCATACGGGATGCTTCTTACCCGTCTTTTTAGAGCTTATGTACCCATTCCGCCAAGTCCTGGAGGGTTGAAACTTGACTATCCTCTCATCCCTCACATATTTGTGCCCTTGAGTAGGGAACGAGCATCGGGTCGGAACCCGACCCGACCCGACCCGAATATAACGACACCCGACTACACTATAAAATCATTACCGATACCCGACCCGAATGATAGTCGGTCGGGTTCGGGAATCTGTCGGGGTAAACGGTCGAGCTGTCGGGCAAACGGGCCTAGCCCGAGTTCACATTATAATTTGAGCCCAGCCCAAGTTCACAAAACAGTTCCAGGCTTCACAAAAACCAAATAGCCACTGATGTCACAAAATACAGCAAATGCTATTTCCAAAATACATTTCCAGCACATTTCCAAAGGCTATTTCCAAAATACATTTCCTTAAGCTACTGATGTCACAAAATACATTTCCAAAGGCTATTTCCAAAACAGTTCCAGCAGATACATTTTCAAAACAGTTCCAAAAACCAAATAGCCTACTGTCACAAATACCAAATACCAAATACAAATGTCTAGAATCATGCCTCCAATTACAAATACCAAATAGAAATACAAGTTCAAATTAGCAACCAATTAACCAAATCACAACATTCTTGAATTTCCATGTTCTCCTTTTTGTTTCTCTAACGCCTCTTGAATTTCTAGAAAAAACATGAGAACATAAGTCAAACATAAGTTACTTATACAACCAAATAACCAATAAACTAAAATATAAATACTTTACCTTTAGCAACCTCGTCGTCTTTCATTAAATCCTCTAACGTATCCAAAGTGATGTTTCTACTTGATGTACGGATCCAATCTTGTGTGCACACCAAAGCCTCTATAATGCTAGGCGCTAAAGAATTCCTATACGGGTCTAAAACTCGACCGCTTGCGCTAAAGGCGGATTCGGAAGCAACGGTAACCAAAGTTCATGACTTCATGTTACATCAGTACCAAATTTCAATGTTACCTTAAAAGTTTCAGTTCATAAATGTTTCATACCACATTCATAAATGTTACCTTAAATGTTATCGTGCTAACCACGAATGTTTCTTATACCACATTCAATGTTACCATCATTTATATTTCAATCATAAATGTTTCAGTTCATAAATGTTCATAACCTTAACATCATTTATATTTCAATTTTACCATTATTTCAATGGTACCATCGGTTCATAAAAAAAATACCATCGGTTCATAAAAAAAATTCAATACCACATCAATTAAATTCGTACGTAGGTAAAGAAGATGAGATTAAAGATATTAAAAATGTACAATACTTACTTCCATTGTAGTGTTTTGTTGAGAAGCGAATGATTCGTACGTAGGTAAAGTAGATGAGATTGATTCATGTGGGGGGTTTTTGTTTTGAGGTTGATGAGATTGATTCATATTAGATTCGTCCATTTGATGAGATTGATTCATAAGAATGAAGCAAGGAAGAACTTAAATGTATTTCTGCGTTTTTTTTTGTTTCTGAGTTAGAATGAATAAAATGGGGCGCTTTGTTTTACTAAACCTAAATGCATTTCGGGTCGGCGGTTTTGTCGGGGTTTAGTCGGGTTTTTCAGCCGACCTGACCCGATACCAATTGAAGTGAAAATGTGTAACCGACTCCCGACGCGAATGGCAATCGGTCGGTTTCGGGTGTGTGTCGGGTCGGTCGGGTTGTCGGGCTAGTCGGGTTTCGGTCGGTTTTGCTCAGCCCTACCCTTGAGTGATGAAAGAGTATCCAAGACTAAGACCAAGGGAAAAAGGCCACAACCTCCTACTCCTTCATCCTCATCAAATAGCTCCGAAGACGGTCTCCCCAACTCGAGGTTTCAACCTTATGAGTACTACGCCTTACTTCCAGAGATTGAGAACCAGACGGAGGAGTTCAAGCAAAACAAGGGGATGTTCAAATGCCTTGGTAGGATGATGACCAAGATATACAAGAAGTTGGACAAGTGAGATGAGGTTTTAAGAGGGTGTTTGGTACAAGGACAAAAACAATGTTGTATGATATTATTTGTGTGTTCTCGCTTTCTAGGACGATAAACAAACTTAAAACATTGATGTGAACTAACTTTTTCATGCAGGGGGATAACATTCGGATGTTATTAAATTTTACCCGTTTTCACTTTTTAGTGAAAATCACTAGCCCTTTTTGGAAATACATGTTCCCTTATGTTTATATGTGCGTTATTGCTTGTTCCTAACTAGAAATAATTATCTCCATATGTTTTAAGAAAAATTTTAGGATTCGGAAAAGTCCCCGGGTGTTAAAAAAACCCCACTGCCAAGTTTTCTGCACAGTACGGATCTCACAGACCCAAAATTTTGGTTCCGTCAGTGTTAAATTTTGGTGCCGCCATTTATGCCTGGCGGACCAGACGGAACCAAAAATTGGGTTCCATCTGTGTATAATTTTGGTGTCGTGGGATGCCCAGGTAAGTTGCTGAATTTCGCTCATTCCCACATTCTAATTTACCAAAATTTGTTTCTAGGATAGTTTTTACTGCTTTTTATTCATATTACAACGACTTTAACTCACTTAGACATATAGGATATCCATTTCCCACCAAAATTCAAAAATTCTCAAAATTCACCCAAGGAACCCTTTTCTATAAAGGAAGGAACCAAAATTGTGGTTCCTTGAAATCCGTGGATGATCTGATCCTCAAGATTTTTGAATGATTGAAACCTATTTATTGCATATCTTGGTCATTTTACTCAACACTACTTGTATGGATTGACTTAGAGAGATTTGGCATGCATTTAAACTCTTCCAAATCATTAGGAACCACTTCACTTGTATTGCTTAACATCAAATCAAACACAATTCTCTATAATCTCATGATCCTATAAATTGAGACCTCAAAGATGATCATCTTCACACCTCAACAATTTCTTTCTTCTTCTCTTAGATTAAGCTTAATCAAAAATGACAAAGTCATCCACATCATTACCATCTTCCAAACCACTAAAGAAAACCGCAAGAATAAGTGTTAGACCTTGTTGCTTCGTAAACCTTAGCTCCTCCTCCGAATCATCACCACTAAACATTTCATCCCCAATAAGAGATGAAAACTTCCTTACTCTAAGCACTCAAACACCACCACCAAAATCACCCATTATCATCACCACTCCCCCACCTACTAAAACACCAATTGTCACCTCTCCACCACCAGCTCCAATCCAAACATCCAAATCACCATCACTACCAAAATATCCAAAGCTTGTACCTATAGAACTCTTCTCAACTCCACCAACAACTCCAAACCCATTCTTAGAAGACTTAAAAGATCTACCTCTTAGGCCAGCAAATCCACCTCCACTTCCATCATTCGGAAGTATTGAGCGCATCGCTCATGAACCACCACGACCATCATTTGAACCAAACACCCCTTCGGAACCTAGACCTCGTCTCTTCCACCCAATCCATAATGACATTCATGGGCCATTGTATGGAGACCATGCTCTACCACCTACATCATTTTCTCCTCATATAGATGACATTGATGTATCAATGTGGGAAGATCACCCACAATCTCAAGTGGAGATACAAGCTCATCTAGAAAACTTCCATGCCTTCTCCAATATGGTGGACTCTCACCTAAATGAGGCTTTGCAAATGCAAAATGCTTTTCTTTCCTTCCTCATCACTCCATCAAATACCAACAACACTTCCACCAATCCACCACCACCTAATAATGATCCTACTCTCCTAGCTTGACACGGTTGCTCCCATTGCGAGCGCACCGTCCATCTTAGCGAAAGGACCCGAATCATGGTCCACGAGTTACAAGATGAGATGAGGTTCATCCTCAATCACATCCTTGAGCGTATTAATGCTCTTTCTCATCCTCCTCCTCAATAGGATGGTTTTAGCTTTATCGTTAGGAACTTTTAATTTCTAAGTCATTTTTTTTATTTCTCTAGGATTTTTTTTATTATTTCAAGTTATTTTTCTAATTTTAAGGATTTCTTTTATGTATCAACATCTCCATTGTGTTCCATTTTATGACTTATAAGTCATAAAAATTTTAACAAGTGAATGATGTTTATTATATGGTTGTTGGTAATTACTTGTTAGTTGGAATTACTTGTATGATAATTGTTACTAACCTTTCTTTTGTAGCTTTTCACAATCCATGTATCTTTCTCTTGGCACCCAATTCAGGGGGAGCATTGGCCAAGGGGGAGAAATTGGCTCAGGCTCATTGCATTTTTCGCCTCGCCTCTTCTTTTTGTTTCGACAAAAAGGGAGAGTATACTATTAAACTTGACTATTGACTTTCAAAAAGTCAACATCATGCTTTGACTTTCAAAAGTCAAAATTTTTAAAGACCAAATAATTGGATAAACTAGTCATAAGATAAAATAAGCTTTTGATTGTCAACTTTGTCTAACTAACTAATTCTTTCAAGTTCAAATTAATCTCATATTTTTATAACTCTTGTACATCTTTACATCTTTGATAAAAATAAAAATTTATGTTTTGTCCTCAACAAAAAAGGGGAGATTGTTAATACAAATATCGTCCTAAAACGTTATTTATATTTTATGATCTATACCTTGTTTTGTTAACGACAAAAGTAAATTTTATTTTTGTAAAGTATAAAGCTTGTCAAGATTAATAGACATTAAAACAAGCTTTTCTTAAATAAAGTCTTCATCACTTAAGCATTTACATCTTATCACATTTTGATTAGCTATGTATCAATTAACATTGATATCCTTCTAAACTATAATGTGCATCAACATTTTTAGAACAAGTATGTTTAGTTTCTTAAAACATAACATTCTATGTATTTACTTATAGCATATTAATTCTAAAAATAGAAAACAACATATTACATCATGGTTTGCATCACATTGGAAATCTTTGGAAGATTGCACAGAATATTTTGGTTAGATATTCACTCATCATATCTTACATGATCTTGGAGAGATTTGGGTGATCTTGAAAATATTTTTTCTAATATTTACTGTCAGATTGGCGGAACCAAAAATTAACAAGGGCGGAACCTTTTTTTGGTTTCGTCCAGTCCGTAGCTCTGATGTACATTTGGCCTATAAATAGCAAGCCAACTCAAGTTGCTTTATCATCCCTCGTTAGCATAAAATACATACATTCTCTTATTCTATTACTTCTAACTCAGTTTCATTTCATTTTAGTGATCATATTTTGTAGCAAAGAAGATCAAGGTATAATCAAGCTTCAACAATTAGTTGGAAGGCTTGTTTGTTTTGTTGTTGTGTGATCTAGTATTGTTCATACCATTGTTGTACCAAACCATCTTAAAACTCTAAGTGTGAGTGGTTAGTATTTTAGTCCTCAAAATACATATTGTGTTGGGAGTGGTTATACCCTTGTAAAAGAACTCGACATCTAGCTTTGTGTCGGAAATATTATGTAAGTGACGTGTAAAGGTTTTCTCCGCGGGTTAAAGGAGCTTGTTGATTAGTGAAGCTAACTCTCGAGTAGGAGACTCGGGGAGTGGAGTAGGGCAAGGAAAAAGAGTCATTGTAGACCGAACCACTATAAACAACTTTGTCATGGTTTGATTGTTTCTATCCTTACTTACTTATATTGCATGCATATTATTTATTCTTCACTAACATATCCTTGATCAATATCAATTGATCTTACAATAAAGTTTCAAACAAAGATTTTAAAAGGTAAAACTATTCAACCCCCCTTCTAGTTTTCCACAAAGCACATAGTAAACAAGTTACTTATAACCTTAGCATCCAAGCTAAGTTATCACTACTATTCACCATCAATATCATCATCAACAATCTCCTTTCTTGCAATTTTGGTCAAATCATCATAACATAACACATAATCAAACTACTATAAATATGGTTAATACAACCATAGCTCACAACTTAACACCTCTAATTAGCATATAATCATATATTGCTCATATGATAATCAATTCATAATATGACTAGCTTTAAAACTATAAAACTTATCTCAAAATTACTATAACCTTATTAATTAGCTTAAATCATATCTTTACCCAATTTTCTTAATTTAGGGTTCATGAACTCTAATTTCTTAATTCATAATTAAACATAGATTAAGGTTACTTACTTGCAATAATCATTGCTAAGACTTAGACTCTTGAATACAAACACTTAAATCATCATAAGCACCACTTTCTCTCCATTCTTTCTTCCTCAGCTCGTCACCACCCACATAAACACACTTTCCAGAAGTAGAAGTCCATGTGTATCTAAATAAAAGGGGTGACTCAGCTTAAAGGGCAAATTCATCATTTATGCTCATTTTCAGCCAATACGCCGTATCCATTCCCATGGATAAGCCATATCCATGCTAGCCACCAATACACCATATACACAATCCTGGATACGCCGTATCCTAGCTAGTCTCAATACACCGTATTCACTTCCTTGGATACGCTGTATCCAGGCTATAGCAGGCCTCAATTTATTTTCAGCATGTATTTATAAAACCGTTTTTGGACTAGTCAACACACTTAGACCTGGTCAAAATCGGCCAGGGTCATACCCGTAATAAAATACTTAAAACGGTTTTGGGTGTGACACAAAACCAGTGAATATCAGCCCATACTGGCACCCACCCACTCAGTAGGATGCCATTGAGGCAATGGTGAATGAGTTATTGGAAGTTGGTGTGATTAAGCCCATTCATAGTCTACTTGCCTTACCAATAGTAATAGTAAAGAAAAAGGATAACACATGGAGGATGCGTGTTGACTATAGGCAACTTAACAAATGCACAATCAAAGATAAGTTCCCTATACCTATTATTGAAGAGCTCATTGATGAACCACATAGAGCTACTGTTTTTCAAAGTTGGACTTGAGGTCTAGGTACCACCAAATAAGAATGTGTGAAGAATACATAGCCAAAACAACCTTCAAGACACATGAAGGCCACTATGAATTTTTGGTCATGCCATTTGGCTTGACCAATGCACCTTCTACCTTTCAGGCATTATGAATGAGGTATTCAAAAAGTTAATTTGAAATTTTACTTTGGTTTTCTTAGATGACATTCTGGTGTATAGTAAGACCATGGAAGACCATGTGATTCACTTAGGATGGGTTTTATATACAATGAGAAGTGACAAATTGTATGCTAAATTGACTAAATTTATGTTTGGGACAACTCATGTCGAGTACTTAGGCCACATACTCTCAGCTCAGGGAGTATCTACTAATCAAAACAAGGTTTTAGCAATGTAAAACTGGCCAATACCAAGTAACATTAAGCAACTCAGGGGGTTTTAGGTCCCATTGGATATTACTGAAGGTTCATAAAAGGCTTTGCTAGTCTTAGCAGACCATTGACTCAGTTGTTAAAAAAAATTCCTTTCACTAGAATGTAGAAGCACAATCTGTCTTTGAAGCTTTAAAAAAGGAAATGATGGAAGCTCCAATGCTGAGGTTACATGATTTCACTGAACCATTTATTGTTGAAACATATTCTTCATGAACTGGTTTGGGAGCAGTTCTCCAACAAAATGGCCATCCCATAACTTATTTGAGTAAGTCTTTGGAACCCATGCATCAAACACTGTCCACATATGAAAAAGAGTTTCTAGTTGTTATGATGGCTTTAGAAAGATGGAAAGGCTATTTGCTAGATAGGCATTTCATAATCAAAACAAATCACTACAGCTTGAAGTACTTGTTGGACTAAAGAATCACAAAACCAACTCAAATGAAGTGGCTTCCAAAATTAATAGGTTTTGACTATGACGTGGTGTACAAAAATGAAATTGAGAATGGTGCAGCTGATGCATTGTCAAGGGGTAGAAACTGACATTGAGTTATTGAACATGTTTGTCTCTATAGTCACTATCGAGTTAATGTAGAAAGTGAAGGACAACTGGTTGCAAGATCCTACCTTACAACCTATTCTAAATGCACTACATAGTAGATTAGCAGCCAAGAAAAACTACACTTGGGCCAATGAGCAGTTATCGAGGAAGGGTAAGATGGTGGTTGGAGTGGATGTAGTGTTAAGAAAGGACCTGCTGCACTATTTCCCTAGAGGCACAATTGGTGGACATTCTGGAGTTAAGGTCGCCATACAAAAACTATGTTCACTATTCTATTGGAAAGGCATGAGAAAATAGATTAAGCAGGTTGTTAGGGCTGTTTGGTATGTCAGAATTATAAACCAGACTTGGCTGTATACCTAGGATTTCTATAGCCATTACCTATTCCAAAGACAATGTGGTCTCAAGTGTCTATGGATTTTATAGAAGGTTTGCAAAAGTCACAGGGTAAGGATGTTATAATGGTGGTAGTGGACAAGCTCAATATGTTGGGAATTAAGGTAACAGTTTGTACTGTCAAGCTTAAGGACTTTGTACTGCTAAGCTTAACAGATAGACTGCTTGGAGAATACACTAGCAGTACAAACTGCTAGTGCAAACATTCATACTGCTTATATGATAAAGACAGAATTCTGAAGTTGCGTGTAGAGATATTTAAGGAATAGATATTGTATATATCTTTTTTATTTAGAGTGATACAAATGTTTTACTATTATAGTTATCTTGTAAAGGACTCCTTGCACTATAAAAGGAGATCCTAGGTTAGATTAAGCGTACGTATCATTCTAAGAGTCGTTCACTTCAAGGTTTTGTAACCCTAATACTTTTGAGTATTCGTATTAATATATTGAATTGTTTTGTAAGATAACAATCATGTCAATCATTCTCTTTATTGTTAAACATAAGTTTTCGCATTGTGTTTAATCTTGTACAAGACAGCTTGCTATACTTTAGTTGTTTTAGATTTATCTAAGACAATTAATAAGATCAATTGCTCATCTGGGCTTAACAAGTGGTATCAGAGCAAGGGGCTCGTGATATATGGGTTTTACAAGGTTTTATGTGTCGAAGAATGATGAAAAAGAAGAAAAAATTCGAATATGAAAAAATTTCGGTTTCTGCAGGTCAGTTTTCAAACAGCGATAACTTCTTCGTTAACCGTTGGATCAGGCTGCAATTTTTTGTGGAGGCTCTCAGTATATCAAGCTAACGTTTCACTGGAGGGATCTTCAATTGGATATCTCAATTGAAAGTTATTCAGTGTCAAAAACGGCTGTAGAAGGAGGTATATTTTTTGAATTTTAGGGTTTCTTTAAGGATTATGGCTTACTGATTTCATAAACTAATTGGCATCAACTACTATGGAGGTCAGTTAAGTGTTTTATTCTTGCTCTATGACGGTTAAGTGTTATATTATTTGCCTTTGCATGCAAATTGGGTAATACAATTCAACCAAAACCCTGTACCAACACTAATTTGCTTTAATATTATTGGTTCATGGTTTGATGGTACCTAGGATTAATTAATAATCATGGGACGATGCTTATTTATTTATGTGGTCGGTAGATTCATGATCTGGTGATTGACTTCGAATCATCTTATGTATAACTGATTGATTGATACTTTATTTAAACCTTGTACTGTTTAGTATCATTATTAAATTGGTCGGTTGCCATGCATTCAGTTTGTTCCTAGAAGTTACCTCGTACTGTTGTGTTTGTGTGGTTTTAATAATCTCTCATCAATCGATTATCAAGAAGAAGGTTGGAATTTTCAGCGTTTGCATAACTCTTAACAACAGTTAGGGTTTATTATATCAATGGTCATGTTTTGCTATGTGATTGGGGACATTATGGTAATCAGTTTATGCTACTCATCTTACTAAATTGTTAATGCTACGAGCATTGAAGCTGCTCAAAAACAGTTTGTACTGCTCCTTATGATTGTTCTAGCAGTTAGTGTTGCCTTCACAGAAACTTTTTACTGCTACTTGTCGATTACTACTACTCGAATGTATGTTTCTGTTGCTACGCTAAGGTACTGCTACACTTGGTCCTTACATGTCAAGTGATGACATTATTTTATTGTCAAGTAATGACATTATTTTATTGTCAAGTGATGACAATATTTTATTATCAAGTGGTAACCTTATTTTATTGTCAAGGGTTAAGTATGGTTCTAATTTAATTTGATAATCTGGTGTGCCATTGATATCATGTGCCATTGTTGGTGACGTTATTTGGTTAATGAGAATTTTGTTCGTAATCGGATTATATATGGTTTTGGTTTTCGGATGAGATTGGAATTAATTTGTCAGACACACTCATTGGTTAGTTGGTTCACACACACAAGAGGTTTGGTTATGGTTTTATTTGTTCTTAAACGTCAAAAGGCTCGTTTTTGGATTTATTGCATAACTGATTACGAAGGAGATTATTTATCACTTAATTGGATATGAAGTGGTGTTTCTTAGATTCATGTTCTTATCATATCTTAAACGGCACCATTACGTTTAAAGATAAATTGTTCGTGCTTAAAGGATGTTGACGAATACTTGCAAAATCTAGTTTACTTAGGTCAAGGGGTGGATGGACGAAGACCTAGTTAACTATCACTTAAAGGAGTTACATTGTAGTGCTTAGTGTCTCGTTGAAGATGAGGATTTTGTCAAGAGGTTGCGATCTACATATATTTTTGGTTAGTGGTATAAGTTCGGCGTCACGTGGATAGTACAAGACATAAGACACAAGTTTGGGTTATTCTACTTCTACATCAAGTTTGTTATATTTGGTTTTCTTCACAAGTGATCATTACAAGAAGCTTACAGATTTGAAGAATCATGAATATGGTTAACACATTGATTTCAGGGGAAAGATATTAGGATGTGTTTAATCATTTGATGTACATGCACTACTCGAGGGGAAGTTTCTATTGCTTACATTCTCTATTTGTTGATAACAAAAAGGGGAAGAGATATTGGAGTGGCATGGCATGGATTAAGGGGAAGACAGAGGGAAGACAAGATTTGTTTCATTCAGGGAGATGTTTAAATCTCAACTTCTCTACTTCGTCTAGGGAATTTCGTACACGACTTTGTTTGTTTTGTCATCATCAGATCAAGAATCGCAACAATGGCAACATCAACTGTGTCTAGTCTTAACAGGCTTGATTCAACATATGGAAACCCAAGCCAAATGGAAAATATGGGTGGCTTTAGTGTTCCTCCTAGTCCAACTAGGATGAATACTGAGTCTATGCCCCATGATGCACCTCTGCCAGAAGGTAACACATCTGGAAGTGCTGAGGGCAGCCATACACTTAAGGAATTGACGGATCTATGTACTAAATTGTCTACCAAGGTGGAGGTTTTGGAAAAGGATCTGAAAGACACAAAGGAGCTATATGTTAAATTCTACACCACACTAGTTAAAAAGGTCAAAAGGTTGAAGCTTAAGTTCAAGGCACTACAAGCTCCTAGAAGATCAAATATTATTGATTCCTCAAGATCAGATGGTACTGCTCCTGAAGATACTATTGGTGAATTTTTCAAACAGGGGAGGAAGACTGATGTTGAAACTCAGGGGAGGAGATTGAGTTCTGACTTAAGTGGTGGTGATCAGGATATGGGTGATAATGTACAAGAAACTGAACCAGTTGATCTTAATGCTCCTATAAAAGTGGTAGAAATCCAAGAAGATGTTGCAGATACTGCTACTAACTCAAAGAAGCCAGAAGGTACTGTCAGTCTGCAAGAAGGTACTGCTAGAGTAGATAAAGGAAAAGGTATTTTACTTGAAGAAGAGCCAGTTAAGGAGAAGAGAAAGGTTTCTGCATAAATGGTTTTTGATGATGAATTAGCTAAGAAGGTGCAAGAACAAGAGGTGGTCAGATTTCTTGAGGAACAAAAGTTGAAAAAGTCTACAGAGATTACTCAAGCGGAATCTGCCAGATTGCTTGCTCAAATGTTACAAGAAGAGGAAAGTGCAACAGTTCCTGATGAAGAAAAGGAAGATGCAATTCAGGATTTGCTTCAAAAAATGAGAGAAAAACAGAGGTCAAAGGACAAGTGATGAGGAATATGAAGATATACTTGAAACATTAAGACTACAAAAGGATTCTGAGCTCAAAGGAAAAACATTTGAAGAAATTCAAGAAATGTATGTCAATTCTTATAGAAGAATACAAGATTTCAGACCACAAGGACATGAAGAACCTAGTACCAGAACAAAGAGAGCAGGTTTGATCTTGAAATCTGAAACATCTAAGAAGCAAAAGACTCAAGAAAGCTCATCTGCAGCTGCAAGAGAAATAGATGAAGAAGAGTTGCAGGATTTAATGATAATTTAACCTGATAAAGGTGTTCACGTTGAAGAACTTCAAACCAAGCATCCTATCATAGACTAGGAGATCTACACTGATAAGTTTGGAAAAGCTTGGAAGATTATCAGAGTTGGTGATATTGTAGAGATGTACAAGACATTTGCTGACATGGTGAAGTCATTTGACAGGGATGATCTGGAGAAGTTATGGGAATTAGTACAACAAAGGTGTAATCACAAAGAATGTGAGGATGAAAAGGAACGGGAGCTTTGGGTAGAATTAGAAAGACTTTTTGAACCTGATCCTTATGATAGACTTTGGAGTCAAGATGCTACTGTCCCAGGAACTACATGGAGTCTATACAGTTCATCTGGTGTTCATCATGTATACACAAGTACTTCAGATTGGTTTATGCTATTGGAAAAATAATATCCACTCAGAATGAAGACTCTTATAGTTATGTTATCTTCAAGGTTGACTGTTGAAGAAGATAGTGAAATGGCAAGAAATTTGGTAACTAAGATCTCCATACAAGCTCAAAGACCAAGTAAGTAGATGTTTGCAAAATTCCCTCAATATCATGAAGAAAGGATTAATTCAAGAAACTTGATGATTTGAAGTGAAATCACAAGTTTAGGGGAGGATTGTTTGGAATTAAGCTAACAGTTTGTACTGCCAAGGTTAAGGACTTTGTACTGCTAAGCTTAATAGACGGACTACTTGGAGAATACACTAGCAATACAAACTGCTAATGCAAACATTCATACTGCTTATATGATAAAGACAGAATTACAAGTTTCGTGTAGAGATATTTAAGGAATAGATATTGTATATATCTTTTGTATTTTGATTGATACGAATATTGTACTATTATAATTATCTTTTAAAGTACTCCTTGCACTATAAAAGGAGATCGTAGGTTAGATTAAGCGTACATATCATTCTAAGAGTCGTTCACTTCAAGGTTTTGTAACCCTAATACTTTTGAGTATTCGTATTAATATATTGAAGTGTTTTGTAAGATAACAATCGTGTCAATCATTCTCTTTATTGTTAAACATAAGTTTCTGCATTGTGTTTAATCTTGTTACAAGACAGCTTGCTATACTTTAGTTGTTTTAGATTTATCTACGACAATTAATAAGATCAATTTCTCATCTGGGATCAACACAATAAGTATGCACACTTTATGGCATTGTCACACCAATTTACATTTACAGTTTTTCAAGTAGCTCAGGTGTTCTTGGATTCAGTTTATAGGCTACATGGGCTACCTGAATCCATCATATCTGATAGGGATAAGGTGTTTACTAGCACTTTCTGGAATGAGTTATTCAAGGCCCTGCAAGTGAAATTCTTGATGTCCACATCTTACTGCCCTTAGACATATGGCCAAACGGAATATTTTCATCATTTCTTTTTTATTTGTTTTGGAGTATGTTACTTAATGCTTGTGTTCTCATGATCACATGCCTTAAATTCATATCTAATCATTAGATTTTAATCCACATTTTGGGTTAAACATTCATTACAATGCATTATTTTTCTATAAATAGGATTCCCAAAATGCTTGCATATTCATCACTCTCAACCTCACAAACAAACATCATCATGTCACCCAAAAGATCTTCCAACATAGAGGAATCACCTAGTGCAAACAATCCCTTTCAAGAACTCTAAAATTTTGTCCTCCCACCTTCCAAAATACCAAAACAAAATCTACGAAATCCGCACGGATTAGCATCCGGCCTTGTTGCGTAACAAAACCATCATCAAATGGTTCATCACCAACCACTCACTCACCAAAAAATGCTTCTATTATAGCACCTCCTTCATCACCAACAAGTACACCAACTTCATCACCCATCAAATCACCACCTAAGGTCACTCTTTTGGAACTCCTTAAGACTCCAACAAGATCTCAACAAACCAAGCAAAAAGAACTAGTCTTTTTGACACCTCCTACTTCTCCAAACACAATCTTCAAAGACCTTGAAACCTCACCATCTTTAGCTCCCATTGTGTTACAAGAACATCTAGGTTCTTTTCCACCACCACTTCCAAACATTCCGGATTTTGATCCATATTTTCCAACTTTTCTACCACAACTTCCGCATCTACAAATCAAAATAACCCGGAAAACTTCTGCACTCTTTACCCACATCACTTACATTGTGAACATTGCCAATCCACTAGGGATCTTGCAATAAAAATTAGGGAAGAAATGTGAGTCATACTTAACCTCATCCTTGATCGCATCAACATCATCACTCACCAAAACTTCCATCTATAACCTTATGCAAGCATGGAAGGAATCATTTTTTACTTTTAGTATTTCTCTTTTGAGTCATTTTTAAGAACAAGTCTTGTTCTTAGTTTTACATTCTTGTATGTGGCATAAATACCACTACATTTTGTTGTTTTATTACAAGGCCTTGTTTACATACCTTGGCTCCCAATCTTGATTCTCGTCAATCACAATATTATTTATGCATGTTACTACTAACCCTTTCTTTGTAGGATATTTATTTTTATTTTTTTCTCACTTGACACCCCATTCTAGGGGGAGCTACCGTCAAGGGGGAGTTTGAGATAAGTGGACTATTTTTCCACTTTTTATTTCTTCGTTAGGGTAACTTTTTGTTTCGACAAAAATGGGGAGAAGAAGTAAAACTTAGGCTTTCAAAACATACATCTAATCTTAAGTTTTACTCATCATGACATTATGTTTTGTCATCAACAAAAAGGGGGAGATTTTTAATACAAATAAACCGTAAAAACGTTTATTAATATTTATCGATCTCTTTGTGTTTTGTTGATAACAAATATAATGTTATCATAAGTAAAATTATAAGGATACATGTTAATTTTGTAAAGCATTTACATATAGTCATTTAATACAAATTGTTGTAATAAATCATTTGTTATAATAGTTTATTAGGATGGGTAAAAACCACAACCCATGAACCATACCCATGGAGCATATCCATGACCCATGGTATTAACCCATGATCCATTGCATCTATTAGATACATTGTATCTAAATAAATAACCATGGACCAACCCATAACCCATGACCCATGACCCATAGCCCAAAAACCCATGGGCAAAGAGGAGCGTCCCACGGATCCCTGGAGTTACTGACGGATCCCTTAAGCAAGGGATCCGTGCAACAGTGGCAAGATTTTGCCTATAAATAGAGAGCCATTTATTCTTTTTTAGTTACCCTTCTTCTTACTAACTCTCTCATATATTCTTACGCTCTTCTAACAAAAGATCACTTGATCTTGAGAGTTGTTCTTCTTTCTTCTATTGTGATTCTCATATAGGTCATTTTCTAAGGCGAGATCACGAGCATTCTACAAGTCATCCAAGCAAGAGGTCCATGATTGATTTGTTCCTCCACAAAATTTCACATATTTGTTGTGTAATAGTCGTGTTGGTTTGGTCCTCCGTGTTACGGACTCGGTATTTAGCTTTGTACCGGAAAAAGGTGTAAGCAACGTTGTGAAGGCTTCTCCACCAAGTTGAAGGAGTTTGTTGACATAGTGCTTGAACTCTTGAGTAGGTGACTCGGGGAGTGGAGTAGGGCAAGGAAGGTGTCATTGTAGCCGAACCTCTATAAATCGGTTGTGTCATTTCTATCCCTTACTTTACTTTCTTTATTTGCATTACTCTTAAATCTATACTCAATCTTCATCCATACGATTTCACACAACATCAAATCTAAAGTTTTTGGAACTAACTTAAAATCGGCAAAACTATTCAACCCCCCCTTCTAGTTTTCCACAATTCTCTCTAAAAAAAACCATCCTTTGTATGACTAAATATTACAAAGGGCCACACAAACATAAAATTCATGTGGCCATTGGATGATCAATAGTAACACAAAACACACATTTTTTTACTTTAAACACCATATGGTCACACTTATTAACACTTTTGGCCACTTTATGCTTAATTGTATGTGACTAAATACCCAAAAGAAACATGCTTTGTGTGACTAAATGTTAGAAAAGGCCACACAAACATAAAATTCAAGTGGCCATTGGATGATCAATAGTCACACAAAATGCACATTTCTTCACTTTAAACACCATATGGTCACACTTATTAACACTTTTGGCCACTTTATGATTAATTGTATGTGACTAAATATCCAAAAAAAACATGCTTTGTGTGACTAAATGTTAGAAAAGACCTCACAAACATAAAATTCATGTGGCCGTTGGATGATCAATAGTCACACAAAACACACATTTCTTCACTTTAAACACCATATGGTCACACTTATTAACACTTTTAGCCACTTTATGATTAATTGTATGTGACTAAATACCCAAAACAAACATGCTTTGTATGACTAAATGTTAGAAAAGGCCACGAAAACACAAAATTCATGTGGCCATTGGATGATTAATAGTCATACAAAATACACATTTCTTCACTTTAAACACCATATGGTCATACTTATTAACACTTTTAGTCACGTTATGATTAATTGTGTGTGACCAAATACCCAAATAAACATGATTTGTGTGACTAAATATTACAAAAGGCCACACAAACATAAAATTCAAGTGGCCATTGGATGAACAATAGTCACACAAAATACATATTTCTTCACTTTAAACACCATATGGTCACACTTATTAACACTTTTGGCCACTTTATGCTTAATTGTATGTGACTAAATATACAAAAAAAAAATGCTTTGTGTGACTATACAGTGTTTATGGTCACTAATACTGATTAATCCAACAAATTTGTACCTAATTAGTCACACATGTTAAGGTTTTGGTTACTGTTTTGTAATAGAGACAAAAAAAAAGTCAAACATGTGACCATAGGTACCCTACGGTCACGCGACCTTTAGTCAGACACACTCGAAAAATCATGTGTGATTATATGTATATCATCACACTTATTGGGTGTAGCCAAATCTACTTTTTTTCTAATGAGTGATAAGGATTTAAAAGGTACACTTTTGAGGTGTCATTTAAGCCCTTAATTGATCACTTTTGTATCCGTTACTACTTAATTTTGTTACTTTTCACTTTTTAGATCTCCTAAAGGCAAATTGCTGGAATGACACTTATTCAGACGAAAAGACGCGAATATATGAAGAAAATGGCCAAAGTCAAGAATCGAGACACTCAAGCTGCTGGAACTGAAGGGGACGGCGTCACAGCCAATTCACGACGCCGTCGCTACACACCTTGAGACGACTCAGAGAGCAAATTGCTATTTTGTACTTAACGACATCAGGTTTAAAAGAGTAGGGCGTCACAACTCATACGGCCTAGATTTGGATCCCGACAGTCGAAGATGAAGCCGACGGCGTCACAAGCATAAGATGACACCGTCACAGAGTTGACGTGGCCAAGACGAAAACCTAATGGCGGCGACCCGACGGCGTCACAATTAAAGAGTGACGCCGTCGCATATTGTAACTCTGAGAGGTAGTTTTTGTGGAGTAAAACCTAAACCGAACCTAGGTTGTCTTAGGCAGTATCTTAGGGTTCCATACCCTATTTTACAACAAGATAAGTGATTTACTTCATTAATTCAATTATATCTTCAATTGTTTGTGTGTATGCTTGCATGTTTTCCATGTTCGGCTAATTTACTTGTGTGTTTGCTTAGATCTATGAAACCTAGATATTGAATATTGATTGGTTGTCTCTTATCTTAATTGTGATTGACCTAGTATTGCGATAGGTCATTCGTTGTGTTTTTAATGCTTGAGTAATCTTTGTGAACATTAGTTTATAATCACCTAGAGTTATTGTAATCTAAACATCCAAAGATAACCTTAGAGTTAGTTTATGAATCCTAGAGATTTCGTACGCAATAACCTTAAGGTAGTCTCAAAGAGTTAGGAAAAAACGCATACCCTACGACCTTAGAAGACAATAAGAATAAGGCGTGCAATTCAACCATCAATAGGAGATAACTAGGGAGTAATAGCATCTGAGTAAATACATTTTTAATCATCATAAGAGCACACAACAATAGACATAGACTACACTCACCTTAGCTTAGTTAATTAGATAAGTAGAGTAATCGGTAGAAATACCAACCCCCCAAATCCAAACCCTGAGATTCGTACCTTTCCATTTTTAAAAATATAAAAAAAGATAAAAATAATCTTCCTCAACCCCAACCTTAGCGTAGTAATTTCTCACTAGCATTCCTATTCCCCTAGAAAACGATATCAATTCCCGAGGCTTACCCTAATACTACACTACAATGATTAGGTTCACTTCCTAGGGTGTTGAAAAACTTGCTCGACGAAAAGGTAGTTTCTTTGACCCCGAACAGCGTTGTGCGCGTATCAAGTTTGGCGCCGCTGCCGGGGAATAGAATAGCTAGTTAGATTTCCACCTCGTTTAGGTTCCCTTTCTTGATTCCTATCAAGTAAGCTTTTTTCTCATTTTTAGCTTCCTCGTAGTCTATCCCCCTTTTTCGTGACCTTTGTTAGTAATCCTATCACTTTTCATCATGGAAGGTGATAATCAACCCCCACTCATCAACCCACCACCAAATGACCCACCACCAAGAGGTCGTACTCTTGGTGAATACTCAAGACCAAGCCACCTAGGCTATAGAAACACCATTGAGCTTCCCGACTAAGCCCAAACTACGGCCCTTCGATCCGACACCATCCGGTTGGTGCAAAACGGTGCATTCCATGGACTTCGTTCCAAAGATCCTAATCAGCATCTTAAGGATTTCCTTAAAATCGTCGATTCCATCGACCTCGATGCTACTACTAGGGAGACCACGCGCTTGCATCTCTTCCAATTCTCTCTACGAGACCAAGCTAGTAATTGGCTTGAGCGACTTCCCGCCGGCTCCATCTCAAGTTGATCTCACCACTCGGTTCTTTGCCCAATTTTTCCCACCAGGGAGAACTACTAAGCTTAGGAATGAAATCTTGATGTTCCAACAACGTCAAGGTAAATCTCTCTACGAAGCATGGACTCGATTCAAGGACTTGCTCCATAAAGTCCCTCATCACGGCATTGATCTTTGGCTCCAAGTCCAAATATTTTACGATCATGTCAGTCCCTCCATCCAACAAACCATTGATTACGCCGCCGGTGGAAGGCTAAGTAACCTCATTGTTGAAGCATGTTGGGAAGCCATCGAGGACTTAGCACAATATGAAGAAGAAGGATGGGAAATTCCAATAATCCAGGAAAGTGGGACAGATTCCCGCGCACAAATGTTTATGAGTATTGAGGTTCAAGTGAATGAGTTAATGGAAATGACCACACATGATAATGAGCATGTAGACGCGGTCAAGGAGTTTTGGCTTCAAATAAAATCATGACAAGATGAATTCGAGGACATAATGTTGACATTCATCAACAACCAAGAGAAAGAAATACAGCACCTCGAAGCTTACATTAGAAAAACCACGACACTTTCTTGGAACTAGCTGACAACTTCATGATGAAACTCCGTGAAGAAATCGCAAAGAATAATATACCTAGAAAGATCAAAAAGGTATATGCGATACCGGAGCTCGTGAGTATAAATCCTGAGCCCTCTTCAATCTCAACAAATGAGACAGTCCCTCTCAAAGACTCACCATTTGGCAAGAGCTCGTGTCTCAACACTCCTTGCATAAAAGAAATATTTCCTAGAGACATGTTCATTGGAAGGGTGCAAGTTTTACTTCCCAATTTCCATAACATAAGGAAACGTTCTTTTGGGTTTAAACCGGGTTTATTAGGTCAAGATGGATCATTAACTAAGAATCTTTTGAAGTTGATAGAAGATGATCCATTTTTAGGAGAGAGATTTGATTCACCCGCTACACCAATAGAATTAGGTAAGGTTATAATGAATGGAGCACACCTCTTTGAGCATATAAATCACCCATCGCCCTCTCCTCACGTAGAAAATTTCCACCCTAAGGGTGTGTATCGCTACTATCACCCGCAATTAAGCTTAAGTGTAGGAAAAATTTCCCTTTATCCGTTAAGTAAGGGTAGAGTCAAGCTCGTAACTCTAACAAAAACAAGCGCTTCTTGGGAGGCAACCCATGCTTAATTGTTTGCTTGTTTGTGTGTCGTATATCTTTTATTGATTGTTTATTCTCATGTTTGAATTTGTAAAAATGCTTTATTTTGTCTTTAACCTCGTCTTAATTACATATAAAGGTATTTTTACAAAAGGGATAAGTGTAGGGAGGATTACACACATTTTCAAAAAGAACGTGAACATGAGAATAACGATTATTAAAAGATATACATGTGTGTTTGTTCGAGTCAAATGCTTGTATCGAGTCATAATGGATGTTTTTAGGAGAATTTTTTCGAGAAAATCGCATACCGGTTTACTGTCAGGGATAACTGACGGCGTCGGTGCAACTAACGGTGTCGGGAGGGTAGAAAGCGACTTACTACTTTTTCTCGTTTTCTGAGCTACTCATAAATTTTTGGAATTTTCCAGGTCTTAATATTTTATAGAAATTCTGTAAACATCCATTCCACAAGTATTATATCCTAGTTTAGTAGAGTCATATATATATATTGTTACCGCCAATTTTACGCGAAGGTTTCGTTTGTTTTCTTCAAGTGTGCAGGTTTTATTTATCAAGAAGAAGATACATAAGATTGGATGGAGCTTTTCACGCATACATTTTTCTTGGAAAAGATTTAACCACTACTTCACACGGATCCTACAGAGCTAATCACGCGAATATTAGTTTCTTTCATTTTTAATTACCTTCTATTATCATAACTTTGATACTTTCGGGGAACATTGGGGACAATGTTCAGTTTAAGTGTAGGGAAGGAAAATAAAACGGGAGCTTTGAAACTATAATTATCCTTGACTATTTGCCTTGTCCAATTTCATTTGTGTAATAAACCATGAGAATATCGGTTAGGGTAATTTTGGCACCAAATTTAAAATTTTTCATGACATGTAGGAGTGGGCCATTAGTCTTAATAAAGCGTCTCATGGATAGGAGGTTATATGACTAGCACAAAACCCTTTACTACTTAAATTCCACCCAAAATGTGAGGATCGCCCTTAGATTTGTAGGAATTAAAGCATTTCACTTTAATGCTTCGAGAGTGTACCGGTAGTATAATAGATTCTAAAACTTGTTTTGTGATGCATTCTGAGATCGCTAGTGAGACTACACTTGTGTAGTTAGGAATAACTAAATGATAAGAGGCATTAGGATAACCCTTGTTTGATACCCGTATTATAATTACTTCTTCCACATTGGTTGAGTAATTCCCCCACACCCTTGCGTTGTACTCATCTTTAGTACACGATACCCCTAGTTAACCCCTCAGAGCCTATCTTTTTCGCGGTTCCCATGATGTTTCGGTTTTCCGGAATATCAATGAAGAGCATTGTTTACAATCTACCCCAAATGTACACCCAAATCGCCTTAGCCTACCTTGTATGCACTCACTTTTAGTGCATTATTGTTATCATACTAAACCCTTAGTTCAATTATCTAGTTGCTAAGTCGAGTCATATCAATTGTATACAGTTTTGGGATGATTGGGACTCATGGGAAAAGTTAAATTTTATGAAGTGACGGGAAGGAACGTTAAATTTAAATTCCCTTTATTTGCGTAATAATGTATTCCAAGTGTTTTGATCTTTTCAATTCGGGTCAAATTAGTGTTAGAATAATAAAAACTCAAATGTAGGGATGTGCCTATAAATCCCTATTATTTTGATGTTATCGTAGAGGATGGTAGAGTAAAAAGGTATGAAAAAAAAAATCAAAAAAAATAGAAAAAAGAGAGAAAGAAAAAAATAGAGTGTAAAAAAAAAACGGGCTACCATCCTACATCTATCTTTAAATTTATGTTTGTTTGTTTTAATTTATCTAGAGTTTAGAGTGTCGAGTCTTGGCTTAGCAACGCCATTCTTCTCATGCTTGTAACATAAAGATTTTTGACTTGCCACCACTAAATCGCCTATCCCACCAAACCCTTTTTTCCCTACCGTAAGCCTAACGTTACAACCCTTTAAAAGACCTCTTGGATAGTTTTCCTAGGTGCTTACGCCAAAGCGATGGAGGTTTGATCTAGTCTCAAGGCTATGGTAATCTATGTACTAGGAACGGTTAATGAGTGTTTATCTTCCATTTCCAACTTGATATATTTCATATACACCCAAGAGATGAGAGTATCTAAACACCACTTGTGAGGTGCTAGTATGTAATTTCCGTGCTTGTTATGACTTTTGCAGGGCTTATACGTGTTGTGAATTGTTCTAAACTAATGCTTCATGACCCCTAACTTTTAAATTAATTGGCTAAAAGCACATTTGCTTGAGGACAAGCAAATACCAAGTGTAGGGATATTTGATAAGGATTTAAAAGGTACACTTTTGAGGGGTCATTTAAGCCCTTAATTGATCACTTTTGTATCCGTTACTACTTAATTTCGTTCCTTTTCACTTTTAAGGTCTCTTGAAGGCAAATTGCTGGAATGACACTTATTAGGACGAAAAATCGAGAATATATGAAGAAAATGGCCAAAGTCAAGAATCGAGACACTCAAGTCTGCTGGGAACTGAAGGGGCGACATCACAGCCAATTCACGACGTCGTCGCGACACACCTTAGAGCGACTCGGAGAGAAAATTGCTATTTTGAACTTGGCGGCATCGGGTTTAAAAGAGTAGGCGTCACAACTCGACGGCCTAGATTTGGATCCGCGGCGTCGAGAAGATGGAAACGGCGTCACAAGCATAAGGTGACGCCGTCCGCGAGTTGACGTGGCCAAGACGAAAACCTAATGGCGGCGACCCGGCGTCACAATTAAAGTGGCGCCGTCGCATATTGTAACTCTATATATAAATTGAATTTTCGATTATTTTAGAGGTAGTTTTTGTGGAGTAAAATCTAAACCGAACCTAACATCTTGGGCAGTATCTTAGGGTTCCATACCCTATTTTACAACAAGATAAGTGATTTACTTCATTAATTCAATTATGTCTTCAATTGTTTGTGTGTATGCTTGCATGTTTTCCATGTCCGGCTAATTTACTTGTGTGTTTGCTTAGATCTATGAAACCTAAATATTGAATATTGATTGGTTGTCTCTTATCTTAATTGTGATTGACCTAGTATTGCGATAGGTCATTCGTTGTGTTTTTAATGCTTGAGTAATCTTTGTGAACATTAGTTTATAATCACCTAGAGTTATTGTAGTCTAAACATCCAAAGATAACCTTAGAGTTAGTTTATGAATCCTAGAGATTTTGTACGCAATAACCTTAAGGTAGTCTCAAAGAGTTAGGGAAAAACACATACCCTACGACCTTAGAAGACACAACGCGTTAAGAATAAGGACGTGACAATTCAACCATCAATAGGAGATAATTAGGGAGTAATAGCATCTAAGTAAATACATTTTTAATCATCATAAGAGCACACGACAATAGACATAGACTACACTCACCTTAGCTTAGTTAATTAGATAATTAGATAAGTAGAGTAATCTGTAGAAATACCAACCCCCCAAATCCAATACCCCGAGATTCGTACCTTTCAATTTTCTAAAAAATATAAAAAAAAAGATAAAAAATAATCTTCCTCAACCCCAACCTTAGCATAGTAATTTCTCACTAGCATTTCTATTCCCCTAGAGAACGATATCAATCCAGAGGCTTACCCTAATACTACACTACAACGATTAGGTTCACTGCCTAGGGTGTTGAAAAACTTGCTCGATGAAAAGGAAGTTCTTTTGACCCCGAACGCGCGTTGTACGCGTATCAGTGACTTAACCTTCACATATCAAGAAGGATTAAACATATGTCATACTTATCATTATACGAGTACATCCTCATACTTCACAAGTTATATAGTATCAACGAATTCAAAGTAAATGATACATTATATCATTTATGACCACTAGTGAGAATAATAAATGTTTTTTATACATTTAACTATGACACCTATAAATCCATATTGTGATCATCATCTTTATAAGTAAAGAGGTATTTCTTCATCAATTGACCTCATAAACATGAGCGTCGTTTATCTATATAAAGATATATAGCATATTTCTTTAGCTTTCATTATCCACAATGATTTCATCTTTAAGATGTTTAATTCATAAAACAAGACAAAACTTTGTATTTCATTTCAAAGTATTCAACCGTCTTGAAAATCTCCTCATGAGTTCCATTCACATTTACCTCATCAAACTATATGTAACTTATACCATATTCAAATTCAAATATATTTAAAACTAACATGGGTAAATTTTGTTATTTCAATGGCTCATTTTAAACCAATAGATACTGCCTTTCACTTATATAGTAATTTATTCAACTTGATCAAGTGTTATTCTTGAAAACTTTCTTATATGCTTTCAGCATTTTAAATCATGAGACATGCTTTATGCATTTTATATCCCTCATGGAATCTCAACTTCAAATGATCTCTATTCATTTTCTTTTAGACGTATATCAATTATTTATCACATTGCTAGACTTATACAATATAAAATTATAATCCACCACATGTGAACATATATCGTCATTATCATTTCAAAATCTTTGTGAAAATATGTGTGCCATCACTTGTGCTGATGCACAATTTAATATCGTTATCTCACAAAGTCATATGCATTTCCGATAAGTTTTACACATTTATGTATATTAAATTTAAGTCCCAATGACATGTCTCATCACACGAGACTTCAATCGTTTATTATTTACATGCGTCATTATATTTGGCCATTCATTAATCCAAGATCCTCACATTCATTTTAGCGCTATATTATTTACTTACATAATCATTCATATGTAATAGTACTATCGACATCGATTTATTTCTTTTCGATTTCGTAATCTACTAGACATTATATATCATTTATTGAGATCTCATAGTTTTTCATGTACCCGGGGTTTTTCAAGAACCTTCATGTCTAGTGTCTCTTTAGGAGACTATTATGGGGCCTTGTGACCTCGATTTGACCATCTTCATTTTCTTGCTCCATTCTATCACTTCAATCGAGGACTTTTATTTGGAATCGATTAGTCTATCACGTTGCAGACGTGTCATAGACTTACTACCAATCATTGGTTTTACTGGTGGGACACACATTATAATTGGAGCACTAGCAGCGTATATATGATTTAGTCACTTTATTTAGGTCACTAAACATGTCTAGCAGTTACTATATCTGGAATGTAAATTTTCCTTTGAACTTTAAGTTCATATTCATTAGTGTGAGGATCAACATTTATATTCATAATTCATTCCATATCACTCACTGCTCATTCTCTCCCCCGAATGAATTATCCATTTCAATATCCCATTGTTGTGCGTTATGGTGGATTTACTATAAGAAATGTCGCACATTTAAAAAAAATCTCACTTGGGAAATATGGTTTGCAATCAAACACCATTCTAATGGGGAGGATTCATTATAGATTGTTGGCAAGATGTGAATTCAGATATTATAACATGCCCTATAAACTAAGACTTTTGTTCTCAAAATTATTGGCTTTGCAATCAACTGAAGATGTTTTATGAACGTTTCAACAAAAGCAATTCGTGTATGAACTTAGGCTACATAAAGTTCAATACTTATTCCAATAATCGCCCAACATATGAAAGTATTTACCACCATTTCCAAAGATACAATATGGAAAACCATGATCGCATTTTATAAGTTGATCCGTTAATCACGCTAACCTTAAGTTGCGTCCTTGATGATCATTTTGATGATGCATCGATTTTAAAACTTAAAATGATCCGCATGATGGATGTATAGGCCTACATACATCCCCTTTAAATTCTCCCCAAAAATTTATAGGACAAAGTCCTTATTTATGGTGATATATGAACAATTAACTTCCATTGAGAACAATAAAATCTATTTTGGAAGAAACTTATTGTTCTTCTATATGTTTCGCATCTTCATTGACCCAGAATGGTTTAACCGGTCATGCCACTTAAACTAATCTTGGCTCATAAACTTTTAGTTTATGACCACATGTGCTTCAACTGCACCTAACTTTATAAAAAAATCGAATAATATGAGAAACTTAGGGCATGTTTGGTAGGGGGTTATGGGGTAAGGAATGAGAAAGATAATGAAAAAAGATATTTTATAGAGTATAATGCAATGACTCATTACACAATAATGGGTAATGGGCCATTATCAAATAAATTGGGGGAATGCTTTTCTTTCTCTTTCCTTTTCCCCGCCATTATCATTGAATTTCCAGTTCCCTATCCCGAGTTTGAACCAATACATCACGTTTAAACAAATACCTCTCCAATCATATATTTGAATACAATACACGTAAAAAAAAACTAAAAGTACCTATAATGCAATCAAAGCCATAGGATGTTATGTTTTTAAAATATCAACGGGCCAAAAGAAAAATAAACATACCCTAGAATCAAGTTAAGCATGCCTTCATGACTATACAAGCATTTATGGAATAATAAAGCCATTTGTAGTTACATTCAAATTTAACATAATCTTATCAATATAAAAGTGTAGGCAACTTATATGTCATTTTATGCAAACAATATAGAGATTGCATATTTAGTATCCCCAACAAGCAAATTAACTCATACCTGAGTACTGCAAGTTTAAAAAAAAACCAATTTTGACAACGCATGTATACATACGGATAGATCAAGCCCAAAAACATAAGTAACATTTTCGCAAATAGTATATCAAGATCATCGATACATAACATGCCCACAGTAAAACTTAACATATTGAAAGTAGATTATATAACAAATTGTATGAGGTATCAACTTAATGTATTCAAAACATAGTTCAAGTGTCACACAGAACATGGTTTTAACTACGATAACCATTTGTTGTTTATTTCAGTAAATATCACAAAGATAAGAGGCGCAAAGTGACAATGCATGCCGTATGCTAACTCGTTAAAAATGCCATTGATTCGACTTGATTTTGGTTAAGATAAACACACACGGGTGTCAAAAATCCCTTTAAAATAAATAAAACGGAAGAAAATGTATGAAAACGTACAAAAAATCAAGAGACTAAAGGTGGAAGTCAACGCAAACCGTAAGGACCATTACTGTAACTTTTATAACTGAAAAAAGTCAAAGGACAACAGGTGAAAGTCAACGCCTACCACAGGGACCATTACTATAAATTTTATAAGTGATAACCGGTCAAACAAAGGGTGAAGGCTGAATATACGTAACAAACTTTCTCAAATTTGCCAATATACGTAACATACTTATTTTAATCTCCGCATACGTAATATACTTTCAAATCTTTACCAATATAAATTAACATTGACAGTTACCACTTTAAAAGTTACAATAATGGTCCCTTCCGTTTCGTTGGCTTTCATTTGTTAGTCCTTTGACATTTTTTCACTTAAAAAAGTTATAATAATTGTCCCTTTGGTTTGATTTGACTTTTACCGTTAGTCCTTTGACTTTCATCTGTTTCATACACATTTTAATACATGATTTTTACATGTTTTATACACGTTTTTATACACTTTTTTACACACGTTTTTATATACGTTTTTTACACGATTTTATGCACGTTTTAATACACGATTTTATATACATTTTTTTACACGTTTTTATACACCTTATTTACACATTTTATACACGTTTTCACACACATTTTTATACACGTGTGAAAAGCGTTATAAAACGTATATCGCGTATATAAAAACGTGCATATATTCATGTAAAAAAACGTATATAAAGACGTGTGTAAAATACGTGTAAAAAACTTGTATAAAAACGTGTAAAAGGTGTATATAAAATCGTGTAAAAAACGTATATAAAAACGTTTTTTTTAAATATGTATAAAAACGTGCAAAAAAATGTACATAAAACCGTGTATAAAAATGTGCATAAAAACGTGTAAAAAACGTGTATAAAAATGTATAAAAAACGTGTATAAAAACATGTAAAAATGTATATAAAAATGTGTAAAGAACGTGTATAAAAACATGTAAAAAACGTGTATAAAAACGTGTGAAAAACGTATATACAACCGTATATAAAAGCGTGCATAGAATTGTGTAAAAAGCATATATAAAAATATTTTTAAAAGCGTGTAAAATGTATATAAAAATGTAAGAAACGTGTATAAAAACATGTAAAAAAGCGTGTATAAGCGTGTGAAAAGCGTATATACAACCGTATATAAAAGCATGCATAGAATTGTGTAAAAATTATATAAAACATTTTTAAAAAGCGTGTATAAAAACGTGTAAAAAAAGGTACATAAAACCGTGTATAAAAACGTCTAAATAAAAGTGTATAAAAATGTGTAAAAAATGTATATAAAAACGTGTGTAAAAACGTGAAAGCCACATGGACCATTATTGTAACTTTTTTAAGTGAAAAAATGTCAAAAATTACGGTGAAAGCCAGCATACGTGGGGACCATTATTGTAACTTTTTAAAGTTGTAACCTGTCAATATTACGTATATTGGTAAAGATTTGAAAGTATATTACGTATGTGGAGATTAAAATAAGTATGTTACGTATATTGAGTAATTTGAGAAAAGTTTGTTACGTATATTCAGCCTTCACCCGTCAAACAAATGACCTTTCAGTCAATATTGCGTATATTGTTCAAAATTTGATAATATTTTAGCGATACCTGTATTAGATTTAGTTGGTTACATATTCCGATTTTTTAGAAAGTTTATTGTTTATCTTTAGACTTTACCCCGCTTAATGTAGTTGTCAGCCAGTTTTAACATTGATAAGAACTAGTTTATATACGATACAAAATTCTAATTCATATGTTTCTTAGATAATCTGGAATGAGTCGATACGTGATAAAGTTGCACATTTAACTGGGTAGCTATTAGTATATAAGATCAAGAGAAAAACAAAAACCGGTAAGATCGACAAAAAATTCATCATGTAGCTTATCTGTTTACATATTTCACAAAATCCGAGTCTTTATCGATCAGATTATCCACTTTCAACATACGAACAAATAGTCTGTCTGTGTAGAATAATATAGGCAAATATGGATGATTTTGATGTTCTACTTTTGTAAAACTTGAAATTAGCAAAATAGATAGAACCAGATTTTCCATCCGTTCAATCACTATTTGATGCAATTGTCAGCTAATGCGCCGAGTTCAGTTTACATTTTATTATAATTATTATAGTACAAGAACTAGAAAGGATATAACTACAACAACTTTTAATAATCTAAAAGACTGCAGGGGAAGCCAGATAAAGTATAATAGCAAGTGCAATTGATCTTATTGTGATCTTTAATGGCATTTTGCCACCATCACTCCTGATGAACATGGCTTTGTAAATAGGCCAACTGTTTACTACCCCAAAACCTGACAAAAAGAGTTGAACGAACAAATCTTCTAATCCTCCATACGTGATAATTTGCATAATCCCGTACGTAAATGCAAACAGATTGACCAAAGCGGCAACAGCTAAAGGGTAAAATAAGGGCGATTCAACTCCAAATTCCATCATTCCTTGGTCATATCTCTTACTTGCTTCCTTGTCGAACACTTTGCTTGTCACAATGAATGTTGAAGAAGATATGTGTAACTTTGTGAGCGTATACTCAATCATGCCAAGCACGTAGCTTGATAGACCCCGTATAATCCATACTCTTTGGTTATTGAACCACCCTCGTGTAGTTCCTCCTCCTAGTTTGAACTCCAGAAAATCCTGAATATAGGCTCCGATGAAAGTAAAGGCGTACAACAAAAACGAAGGATTTGAAACCTGTATAATGAAACAAATTAATCCATATGCATGAAAAACTAGATGTCATAATTCTCGCGTAAAAAAGTTATTTATAACACCTTGGGAAAGATTGGAAAAGCGTAGATAAGGGCTAGTTGGGGCAAAATGGAATAAATGATAATCGGGATGCACCAAATGGGCCAAACAGCATAATGGATGTAACATAGGTTTTGCAATAAGGGTAAGAGCTTGAACCCATGGGTGAATGGGCTGTAATTAGAAAAGGCCATGTCTAAAACACCTATGGACCATCTTTGCGTTTGATTGAGCAAGTCGTAAAGGTTCATGGGTGCGTTTCCTAAAAATGCCGGCCTCTTCGGAGAAACAAAAATGGACCTCCATCCTAGGCAATGAAGACGGTACCCCGTGTAAAAGTCCTCTACCAGTGATCCATATCGATATCCCAACTACACAGATAAAAACCAAATTAAGGTAGCATAAAACAAAAAAAACTTACAGTATGATCATTAACACCACTATTTACCTCACTACCCCATTTTGTTCCGGTCTCAAAATTGCTGCTAGCTACCTCATGGGCTTGGGCCAACACTTCATTCGACTGAATTGATTGCCTTCGGCTTTGCTCAAAAGTATGCGATGATGGGCTACCATAAAAGGCCCACCTTTTGAAAAAGCAACCAGTGCCACAATGAGAAGGCCCGGCTAAACCATCGAATCCAGCCATGTTGATTAGGAATATAAACTTAAACTCTGCACCATATAAATCGTCTTGGCTGATCCCATGAAATATTTGAGGATATTGAACGTAGGCTATGTTATTGGAATCTCGTGAACGGTCCAAGAAGTAGCACAATGCTTCTAATGGTGTTTTTGGGTCATTAGAGTACATATCACAATCTACAGCTAGGATTATTGGTGCATTTGTCATGACTGTAGACACACGAAGCTATAACAAACAAAAGAAGTAAATCTATAAGGCACTTTATATTAACGTAATCTTTTTCTTCTAAAACTAGCGTAAATAGTTAAGTATGTTACCAAAACATTAAGAGCACCACCCTTAAAATGGTGAGGTATGTCCTTGCATTTCTCCCGCGAGACATAAATAAGATTTGGCATGGCATGACCTAGAACATCATCGTCTATGGTACCATCTAACAACACCTGTATAGTTATAATGAACATATAAACTCTATAGGGTTAATAATAATAGCAGTATGAAACAACATACTTTAAACATGTGGCAACTTAGTCTCAAAAAGTGTGTTAACCTTTCAAGTAAGATTTACTCAGTAATTTCATCATTTTATCGATTAGGTCTTTCAACCTTAGTTAGTAGCTTTATGATCGCTAAACTCTCATTGTCACCAAAAAGACTATCGAAAACGTCGGCCAACAAAAGTTTAATGAAGAGAGCACAGTCAAATAACTTTTGTCGGTTTGATCGTATAATTTTGGTTAAATCGAGTATTATTGTTAGTATAAGTTTTAGTATCTGACTATTTGTTAATATATCAGTTATATCAAAACACTTAAGTGATGGTGCAGGATAAAAATGGACCTGGATAACCGAGGGGTGATCAGCACGTTTGAATTTAGCGTCCCAAAGGTTGAATACGTGGGCCCACTTCTCATCAGGATAAACATTTCCACTGGCGACGACTTCTTCGACTTTGGCTTTCATTGTCTCGTATATTAACTGATCAAACATGTTTTTATGTAGAAAACGACAAAATTAGTACCACAAAGAGAATTGTGTATATGTTTCCAAAAGAGTTTTGGACTATGTACTAACTTGTATTTAATAGAGGATGGGTTACCGCTCAAGCACCTTTTTAGCCAGGTCTACGTTCATTGGTTTTATTATGCTGTGATTCATAGACCCCACAATCCATCTCCATGCAATAAACTCCATCTCTTGCAACCACAGATACCATGTCCCACTGTATATGGTTCAATTATTCAAATTCAAACTTACCTGATATTCATTGCCTTCAAAGTTTTCAAAGCTTCTGTAAAACAAAAATAGAGTAATGGCCTATAAATGTATCTTATTTGTCATCATATCCTTTTATATGTGTTGAATTAACTTTTTTGCTATTTTATGTACCCAACTTGCATTTTGTGTCACTTGTGTGTATTTTGTGGCTTTTTTACCCTCACATGTAATAGGAGTAATAAATAGATGAGCAAAAAGATCACAAAATCAAGTGAAGCAAAATGCAAGTTTGGTATATAGAATAGCGAAATAATTAATTTGATGCCTATAAGGATATGTGACAAGCAAGATATATTTATAGGCTATTATCCCAAAAAATTTCAGTTAAATATGCCAATATTGTGGGCCAACAACCTTTAATCATTGTTTTGCTTTCTTTGATATAGTTGAAGATATGTCTCCACCATGGACGGAGCTTCTTAGGGCAAGAAGGGGTTGTGGCCCCTCAAATCTAGGACCACTAAGCATTATTTTTTGTAGTTTTGTATATAATTTTTAAAATAATAGTATAAATGTAAAATAATTATAAGTTTGGTACTCAAAAATTATCAGTACATTTTTGTCCGATCCATAATATTCTTTCGAACAATTCCGAGTCATGATGTCCACTTGTTGACGGATGTCCTCGTTAACAAATTTGATATTGCTTTAATGGTTTTTTTCTTGTTTTTAATCAAATCCAAGCTTTCGCGATTCGCGCTCGGATTGCGGGTTAATTTTAAAAGATAGATATGGCCTAAGCTCGATTGCGGATTTGGGTCCACTAGAGTTTCATTATGCTATGTGTGACTTATAAATTTGGCAGAGAAATACGATGTCTCATACAAGGATTCTATTATTCTTAAAGTGCTTAGTTCTTCATTTACGTCTTTACAAACAACAACGATAATAACAACAATACCTAATCCCGCAAGAACGAAGTATTAGAAAGTTATGATATAGACGGTCATACCCCTACTCGAAGGTCCAATAATTGCTTCGAGAGAAACCTTTAGCATATACTTCTTTACAAAGATAAAAGGTATACACATATTTGACAAGGGCCAGGAGACGCGAAGCTTTCTTTTTTTTTTCTTTCTCTCTTTTTTTTTTTTTTTTTTTTTTCAAACGTCAACATTTCATAAACATATTATTATATAAAGATAGTCTATTAGAATGATTATGAACATAATTACTTGTACTTGGCATTTTTTTTTGGTTTTATATACACAATCAGTTGAACACTTTGCTATTATGATTTGAGATGTGATTTGCATACATGTCATATTGATTGGCATACATTATGTATAAACTATAAACTGATAAAGCAAAATAAAAATATACTCCCCCCGTCTCATTTTATTGTATTAAAGGTTTGACTTTAACCGGTCTTTCTTGTTCAACTTTGACCATTAATATAATTATTTGTGTTATATAATACTTGATGAAAATTATATCAATGAAAAAATCATTTAAAACCGTCACATTCATATATTTTTCGTCAAGTATTATATAACACAAACGAAAATAATTATGATCAAAGTTGAAGCAGAAAGACTAAAAAAGTCAATAATGAACAATAAATTTGGGACGGAGGGAATAATATAATTGTCAATTGCATGAAAGGTGTGTCTCAATAAATAAGGAAGAACCTTTGTGGAGGCAAGAGGGTCCCGACCCTCCAAAGGATTGTTAGTGCAATACAACTACAATTTTAGGGGTATTTGTGAAGTTTTCTTTACCAACCCATAAAAAAATAAGGGGGAATTGCATATATATCCCTCCAAAGATGAATAATTAAAGTATATATCAGCTACGAGTTTTTTGTTGCATAGAAATACTGATGATTTTTATGCATGCAAAGGATATATATGCAATTTTGCATCTTTAGAATGATATATATGCAAATGAAAAAAAATAAACCCAAAACATAAGTTGCATTTTTAGTGTTTTTGTGATTATTTTTTCATTTGTTTTGCATCTCTTTAATTTTTTTTTTTATCTAAAAAAATTTATGTTTGCTTCCTCCGAATAAAAGTGTTCAAGTTTCGTCTTTGTGGAAAACAATTCCCAATATGACTTAGTAGACTCTAGTCTATGGTTTAAGGAAGTGAATTACAGTAAAATGATATACTATGATGCAAGTTTATTACATAAACATGAATAAATGAAAAATAAACATATTTAGTACTACAACGTAAAGTGTGTTGGTTAGTGAAAGAAACAATACCTTGATTTCATTGGTATCAGAGAAGCAAGTGTATTGAGAGCTAAAATGAGCTTCTGGGCATCTGTCCGTAATACCATTTTTCTTGCAATACGGTAACCACTGTTTTGCAAACTTAGCAGCTTCAATGAAAGCAAACAGTGTCAACTTCGATCCTCCATCATCCGATAAATAAACCGACAACCTCTCAGTCGGGTAATCATATGCCAAGATGGACAAAGCCGTATTTACAGCCACCATTGGTGGTTCTTTGTACGGATCAGCTGTGCATATAAACACATCAATAGCCGGATATTTAGTCTCATCCTTAGGTAAATTTTCAGGGAAAGTTTTCCTCTGAACAGGGTTCATTCGGAATGCTTGGTGAGTGAACCACATAAAGGCTAGCACGATGTCGGCTAGTACCATGAGCAAAGAGACTGTTATGTTGCTTGCATGGAAGAGGAGAGTGGTTTGGTGGTATATAAGGGTTACGATGGTGCATGTGTAAATGAGTGCAAATATGCGGTTGGGCCACACACGACGGAGGACCAACCGACTATGAAGCTGAGGAAGATGGTTCTGCATGGTTTTTCTTTGTTCTATGGGGACGCTTGAACTTCTCTTATAAGATTAAGAGGTGGTGTGGCTATAGCCGTCTTGGGTTCTTCAAAGTAATATATATATATATATACCAATGGAACATTAGTACCCAGGTTCAAGTCTCATCCTTGGCATTTGCTTCATATAGGTACCCACACTACTACACAAAAAATTCATTAGGTACGGTTTTTAAAGCCTTTTGGTACGGTTTTAAAACCGTACCAAATACCAGCGTACCAAAAAATAGAATGTGCTTTGGTGCGGTTTTTAAAACAAATGTGAGAAAATGGTTATTTGGTGCGGTTTTAATTAACCTACCAAATGTCTTCATAAAAGCCTACCAAATATTCTTTTTTTGTACGGTTTAAAAAAACGCACCAAAAAATATGCTTTTCAAAAAAATATTTTCAAAACCATTTCAAAACACGTATCCAAACACTACCATAATATTTTCCAGCAGAGAGCATTTGCAACATAGACAAACAATATTTAACAAACTTAACATTTTAAATAAACATCAACCAACGCAACCACCTAAGTTAAACACAAGTGTTACCATCTTTTAAACGTCATCATTACCAAAATATAAAAGTGCTATCCATTACAATCGTAAAACGTTATCATCACCAAAATATAAAACCTGTACTACTGACGAGCCATTGTATCTAGAGTAAGTACAACATCCCTATAAAACTCGTTCAGTACTAGATTAGCCACTTCGTCGATCTCCAACGGTTGTAAACGGCGTGTATCCTTCCAAAGCTATAAAAACAAATATAGATATATATTAGTCATATTTTTTTCGCAATAAAAAGCAACAAAAATCAGTCCAAATTGCATGTAACATGTTAGTTCAAGTAACCATATTGCCTATAACATGTTCAACCCATTTGACACGACCCTGTGGCATTTAGCCGACCGACCGTGCAATTCCAGCCAACCCTCTATAACATATTACTAATAGCAAAGTATATTACAAGTAGCTACTCGATTCAGTCAAAATTGCATATAACAAGAGATACTAGCAACTTATTCAGTCCAAATTGCATATAAAAATCGATCCAATTTACTTTCTTTGTATCACGAGCATATAAGAAAATGCATCAAACATGGGAGGTTTATAGAGTATGAAATGGTTTACACAAATATTGTTTGTGTACACAAATAATACGACCATTGCGGCGAGCCTAACTGTATTAGCGGCGACCAGCGGCAGCAATGACCCGCATTATGCCATCCCATAACGCTATAATCTCGAGGGGGAACACAAGTAAACTATCGTTTCCTAGCAAAGTTTGACCACCTAAATGGCTTGCAACTTCTACTACTGCATCAGCTATCAACTGACGACTTGTTGTAAATTTGATGTTATCTTATTTGAAGTTGCAGTAACAGGAAAGAGATCAGCTGAACCTTATAAACCGTACTTCGACAAAACTTACACCCGGTGTTATTCCATTTCAGGTGGATTAGAAGCCACAAAACACATTCCCAGACCTTGAATGAAAGTAAGCTATTTCTAGGAAAGTTGACCATTCAAATGGCTTTCAACGTTTACTAGTTCTCTAAAGTATTTACTAATGACTAGTTTCAGTTTCAATGTTATCTGATTTCAAGTGATGGTTACAGGAAATATATCAGCTAAATATGTAAAATGGAACTTCAACACGGTTTTCAGCTCACAGGAGGATTCTGAAGGCCTAAAAGCACAATCCCCAGGCTTTGAGCATAAGTAAGCTTCCGTAACTAAATGGCTTTAATATTTTCTAGTACATCAAGTATTAACTGCTAATTTGCTTCAAATTCAATGTTTTTATCTATTCTTGATGAAGTGGAAAAACATCAACATCAGCTAAAACGTAAACCAAACTTCAACATGGTTTTCACTCAAATGAGGATTCGAAATCTTTAAAACACAATCCCAGGCCCTGGACCTAAGTAAGCTTTCTTCTTTGTATTGCTTTAATATTTAGTAGTAATTTTGGGTATTAACCGATGACTCGTTGTGAATGTTATTTGATCTCAAGTTGCAGCAGGTAAAGAAAACAGATTATCTAATAAAAGGAAATACTTACATTTTTTGGAAAGTCCTCTTGTTTTTTTATAACAAGGTCATGCATGAACTTCATCAAATAGTATACGCACTCCCATCCACCCTTTTGTTGGAAACACTAAAATTAAATAAACAAACATATTTACACAAATTCAATAACCAAATCAGTTATATATACACAATAATTTTAGATTATTTACCTTAACCATCGTCCAATCAAACTCGATCTCAAAAGCCCTATATTGAAAAGCAATGGCATTTCGTTAACTTCAACTATTTTCTCAAAACTTATGTCAAGTCAAAGTCAATATTAGAATATTTTACCTCTCTACTATCTCTGGGAAATAATAATTTTTCTCATTATCCTCTTTAGCGGAATCCACAATATAACCCTTCCGCAAGTTTGGGCAAACCACGAAAAGAAGCCAATGACTCTCGCTGCACAAAAGTTTCAATCATTTATTATAGATACAAGGCACATGTAATATTATCCGTATAACAAGCAAAGACAATACCCTTTCAAATAAGGTGCCAAGTATATTTCTTTTCCGGGTTTTAGTAAACTTAGTATCAAGAATGTGCTTCACGACTTGTTTACCATTTATTGAACATTCATTCGATGAGATGAGATGTGGGTTGAGGAAAGTGCATCTGTTTTCACGAAGACCTTTTACAATTGAATGTAAATGCCATTATCAAGAAAATGAAATATGAGTTAGTTGCTTTGAGAGGGTGTTTGGTTGCATTTAAGAGTATTGAGGGTGGTTTGGTTGATGATGTTAGGGGTATTGAGGGAGTGTTTGGCTATTGTTGTCAAAGTGTTTGGTTCTGGCGTTGTCAAGGGGTGTAAGGGGGTGTTTAGTTGCTGTTGTCAAAGGGTGATCAGAGGGTGCTTGGTTGCTGTTCTCGGGGGTGTTTAGTTGTTGCTATAAGAGGGTGTTTGGTTGCTACAATAAAAGTGCCTTTCTTTTGAAAATAAAAATAAAAAGAAATAGACCGGAAGTTAACTTACATTTTCCACCAATGTATAAAACTAATATCAACCTTCCCTTTGACGTGCAAGTCTACAATTGCCTCGTACTCGATCCACTCTTCCCAACGTTCGGCATACATCTCTTGAGGTGCAACTATTGGAATATTTTGATTCTCGTATTTCGTGAATCGTTTCAATGAAACTTTAAAAGTATTTGGACGATCTTTTATTTTACGAAGCCGCTCCTGAACTCTTTCCTGTTGGGTTTGCTTAGGCTTAACACGTTCACTATTTTCAGAATGAGATGGCATTGTTTGTTCATCCTACATTTAACAGATTATTAAATTTTAGCAACTCGGCAAGTAAATACAAATATATATATAAAGTTCGTTAAATAGTTAAATGACTACCATTTGAGGCCAACTCATTGGCGGATAACCACTTTGAGGATGCAATGCAACTTGACTTTTCAACTAAATAAAAAAATTTGATATATCAACTCGTTATACACACACACACGAACACACACGCATATATAATTATCAAGTTTAATAATTAAAGGACTACCAAACTCATATAACCCCCAGATGGCATTTCGTGTTGGAATGTCGTTAAGTCTTCTTCCTGGTCTTCCTGCATTATCACAACTTACTGTATCAGCATATGTATGTTTGGAATTAGTTATTGTATAGACATATATATCAAGTAGAATGACTGTGTGACTACCATTTGAGGGCGATAACATGAACTCGAACTTAAATCACTAATTGGGGTTTGGCATGGCATAGTTGGACTGGGAGAAGAGCGACTCATGGAGTGGTGTGGTGAGATTGTTTGGTGAATCTGCATTTAACACAAAAAAACATTTTATTTAATAATACTAACCTATAACACAAAAAAACATTTTATTAAAAATACTAACAGAACTTTTTATTAAACAATACTAACAGAAAAAATTTAATTAAAAAATACTAACCTTGATTTTTTCCCGAGGCCATTCAATAAATTCCGAGACTGAATCTTCTAAGTGTTGAACTTTCTCGATTCGCTTTTGGCACAGTATTGCTTTAAATGCAACTTCAACCATATCTACTTGCACCTTAATGTAACCAACGGACATAGAAGATCCATATTGTGTCGCACCCCTAGTCGGATAAACCTTCCCTATAGCTACTCGACGACACTCAGATGCAGGATAGGGCCATAGCAAATCACATGGAGTGGGAACCTACACAACATTGACATTTTAGTATATAATAATAGATTTTAGATAAAGTATTTATAAAATTTACCTCAAGGTCGTCAAATCCATCAGAAACACAAGTCGGGCTCTCTGTCCTTGGTATATGTGCCACGATAGCCTTTAATGCTTCAATCTCCTTTTTTTGAAGATCAAGTTGACCTTGTACCGCGGACGTAACTGTTTCTGTTACCATCTCCTTAATCGCCTCAATGTCAACAACATCATGTCTCTCCCTATCTCCCTTCAACCAACCTAAGGCTACCCTTACTCCAATAACGGTAGATACCCCCTTAGTTCGTCCCCCGTGCTCTTTTCCTTACTACGTAATTGGATCTCTTCCTAACATATGGTATGTACCATTTTCCAGCATTTCTTGCTCTTTTTGTACCTGTCCACGTAAACAATATAATCCTTAGAAATTACACTGTTATATTAGTTATATATATATTAGGTAACATTTTACAAAAGAGGTATATAATGAAATAAAGGAGTGTTTGGTTTATGCTTTTAAGTGATCAAAAAGTTCACTTGTACCCGTTTGACTTTCAAAGTCAAATTGATTACAAGGTATTTGTTAAGTTTTAAGAAGTTTGAAACAGTTTTAACAAAGGGTGTAGAAGCTAGTTTGAAAAAAAAAAAATCTTTTTGTTGATAGAATCAAACTTCGAGCAGCAGCCATTGGTACTGTACATAGCTTTTAATAAGCTTATTTGAAGTCTTGATTTTTCAAAAACTGGTTTTGTTGAGTTTTTATACACCCAACTTCACTTATTGTTGCTTTGTATGCATTTAGGACTACTTTAGCTTAGACAAAATTGCATCTCAAAACTACCAAAGCCCTTTTGTTCTGTCATAACAGATTGCCTAAGTAACCCTTTTCACAACTTAATTTTAAGCTGTTCTACTATAAAATTTGGAAAAAAAACTATAAACATGATGAATGGTAGTAAGCATAAACTATTGCTAGCATTGCATATCTAATTTTACCAGTTGTCGCAGTGTTCCTTCCATAGAATCCGTTAATTGTCTTCTGCCCAATTGTTTGTTTTTCGGTAAGTGCGCCAAAGCATACACCTTGGAACGATCATTTTGGATTACACGTAACCATGGGTGTTGTAAGACTAGCTGGTCCCACTCAGCCCTCCAACTTCCTTCCAAATCTGCAAGACAAGTGCGTCCTAGTCGCGATGGATTTGTGTTTTGAAGTGCACTTGCTTTTGCTTTTGCACTTTTCAGCTTCACACATTAGTATAAAAAATACAATCAGCAACATTTATAAAAATACTATGATAATACATAAAATTATATATTCACCTTGAATTCTTCTGATTCACGGCTAACAACAAACTCGTCCCAACGTCTCATGTCCACGACACTGTATCTTGCTTTAGGGTCGTTATTTTTCTTTTCGACAAACTGTTTAGTGAGCTTGGATTTGAATCTCCTGTGCGTCTCATTAGCTTTCTTACGCATTACACCTTTCGCATCATCATCTTCATCTGGAATATTCCATAGTTCTTAATGAATACAAAAGAGGTATATAATGAAATAATTTGAATACATATATTGATTATATATAAGATATGAACTGGTATAAAATATAATACCTTGATTTTTAACCATACGTTGTCATATGGTTCGCCCTTTACTATCTTCCAATCCTCCCAGTAATTGAGATGTTTTTCACACAATCGATTAAAATCAGCTATGAAGCGGTGTCGGTTTTCACCACATGGTACTTTATTCCTAAACTCAATTTTATACACTGCTCCTTCAAAATCCCTTGATCCTTTTGATACACCTCGCTTACCCCGCCTCGACATTGTATGAATATATCTTAGTACTTACCTAAATAAACAGTTATGTGTTAGAGAAAGTCCATAGCATCATGTTTATAGTGAATAAGTCGAACTATAATGAATAAGCTTATTTATAAGCTAGGAATCAACCAAGCTATGCAAGCTTAAAAACATAAGCCGAAACCAATTAAGCCGACCCTGTATTTAGCACTTTAACAAGTTTTGTGTTTTTCTCTTTTCCTTGTCTTTTTACCCATTCACAGCCACACAACAACAACATAGAACACAACCATTTAATCACATATTCGAATCACATATAGCAATACAAAACAATTACATTAACTGTTTTAAAAAAATATTAAATTAAGAGGGATAGTAACAATTCTTACAAGATGGTGGTGATGATGATATCGAATAGAGGGAAAGAACCGAACCAAATACAATTTGTTCACGAGCTTTCTTGGACAAATTAACACTTCAATAGTCTAATTACAATCTCAATTTACAAACCCCCAATCCAATTTGAAAAACCCTTAATTCGTATGAACCCTCATTGAAGTGAAGTTTATGTGAAGAATGATTAAATAACCTGTGAAAACACTCCTATTAAATCTGAAATTTGGGGGTGTGTTTTTTGGATGATTTTGGGGGCGAGTATCTGTGAAAAGTGTGAAGTGGGGTTGTGGTGGCTAGGGTTAAGCCGAGTGTAAGAAGGAAAAGTATTGTTTTTGGCGGTCCAACTAAAAAAATTGGGAGGGAACTAAATTTTTTTTGACAAAATGCATAAAATTAAAAGTTAAAAATAACATGTAAACTAAATATTTGAATAAGTTAAAGGTTTACAAATTTTTTGAAACAAATAAATAAAACAGATAAACGTCTTCTCAAATTTCTTGAAACTCTTTTTTAGGTCGTTCACTTTTTCCTACAAGAAAAAAAAGTATAATTAACAAATTGAACATATTTCATTAATTTATTTTTTTAGTTAACAATATGAAATACATAATATATACATACCTTCGTTTGGCGCCGGGTGTATCAACCCATAATCCTTCATCATGGTCGGCTCGTAAGTATGTGGTGTTACCATCTATCGATTGGAATACCGTGAAAATGGTGGTAGATCGTCAAACTGGTCGTATTCTTCTTCATCAACAACATTATCAACACCAAGTATATGTCGTTTACCAGGCATAACGATGTGCCATCTTGGATTGCTAGGGTCTTGAGCGAAAATACTTGTGTGGCTTGCTTTGCGAGAATAAAGGGTTGGGATGCATAACCGTCGGTTCCAAGGTCGACTAGTGTGAAACCATAGTCGTCAACTTTAACACCGAGCTATTATTTACCACTTACACTTGAACAAAGGTATTTTGAAACAATAATAATCCAGCTCCCAAATTTCTTGTATCACCCCGTAATATGACTTTTTGGTAATCCCTGTGGAGGCTATCACGTAACTCCGCTATTTTGCCTTTGTACTCTTTTCATCTCAGCATCGAGTGTAAAATGTATAGCCATTAATATCATATCCTTGATATGTTTTACTAGTAATCTCGGGCCTCTCCCGCTTTTCCACTATTTTATCGACATTTGGTTGACCCGGGTTTCTGCCACTTTGTCTTTTAGCCAATTAGCAAGCTGCTCATTATGCCTCTTCGTATACCATGTCTCCGTTCTACCAATGTTTTACGCTCGCAACTTTTCCATATGCTCTTGAATGAAAGGAGCAACACATGTCATATGTTCAAGGACTACAAAATGTGCAATCTCGAAAATCTTTTGATCCGGGCTAGACTGTTTCGATCCAATTGTACCTTCCCCATGAAGTCTACCCACATGGCGACTTTGAGGAGCGCCATTACCTTTGACACCTTCCAAATAGTTTGTATAAAAGTCGATGACCTCCTCGGAAGCATATCCTTCAACAATACTACCCTCGGGTCGAGACCGGTTCCTTACATACCCCTTCACGGCGCCGTATATCTTTCAAAATGGTACATGTAGCGTAAAAATACAGTACCGCAAGCCTTAATTTCTCTAACAATATGAGGTACCAGGGGAACCATGACATTGAAAAAGGACGGCAGGAAGTACATCTCTAACTAGCATAAAGTAATGACAATATCTCTTTGCCATGAATCCAAAATTTCGAGGTCAACCACTTTTGAGTGAATCATGTTAAAAACAAACAAAGTTTAAGTGATTGTATGTCGGACATGCTTTGGTAACAAACCACGAATTGCGATGGGAATCATATGTGCCATTAAAACATGACAATCATGCGACTTCATTCCTTGCAGCTTACATTCTTTCATGGATACCAAGCTCCTAATGTTCGATGAATAGCTAGATGGAACCTTAATATCATGTAAGCATTTACAAAATTGGGTTTTTTCTGCTTTAGACATGGTATAACATCTTTGGTGGCGGTAGGTGCGTTTTGTCATTCTCAACAGGGAGCTCTAACGGATTCCCCATGAGACCATATCTTTTTGAGCATTAATACCATCTTTAGTTTTCCAGAATATTCAACAATAACCCCATCAAGCTATCACATACGTTCTTTTCAATGTGCATAATGTCGATACAATGTCGTACTTCCAAATCCTTCCAATATTCTAACTCCCAAAAAATTGACTTTTTTCCGTGCCTTGTTCAATTTGGCGTCCTTTTCCTTTTCGAACACGGTGTTTAGATTAGAAACTTCGGGAAAGTGCGTATCTCCACTAAATCGTGTCACGACTCGTCCAAACTCCGTACTTCCGTCAAACTCCGAACTCATATAACGATATGGGTGATTAGTTGGAAGCGATCTTCGATGGCCCATGAACCGCGGTTTTTGCAATTGTCTAACCACCTTGAAGATGTCTCATCTTCACAAATCGGGCATGCTTGTTTACCCTTCGTCTTTGTATCTGAAAAATTTCCGTATCTTTGGAAAATCATTTATGGTGCAAAAAATCATGGCTTGCAACCTAAATTTCTCTTTCTTATAAGCATCATACATTTCTTCACCCGGTTTCCATAATTTTTTCATATCGTCAATCGGAGGAGACAAATACCGTCAATGTCATTACCAGGTTGTTTTGGACCGGAAATTAATAATGACATCAAAATGTATTTACGTTTCATGCACAACCACGGTGGAAGATTGTACATACATAAAAGAACCGGCCAAGTACTATAACGACTACTCATGTTTCCGAATGGGTTGATTCCATCCGAACTTAGCCCAAATCGAATATTTCTAATCTCTTTCTTGAATTCTGGAAACTTGTTATTAATTTTTCTCCATTGAGGGAGTCCGCTACATGCCTTAATTTCCCGTCGTCTTTCGTGATCGAAATGCCAACGCAACAATTTGGCCTCTTTTTTGTTTTCAAATAACCGTTTAAGTCTTGGTATGATGGGAAAATACCACAATAGCTTAGCCGGAGGTCCATTTTTGGTCACATCATCATCAATTTCATCCGGTTCTTTTTTATACCTTGATGTTTTGCAAGTAACACATGCATGCAAGTTTTCATACTTATCACCCCTATACAACATACAATCATTCGGACATGCGTGTATTCTTTCAATTTCTAGTCCCATTGGACACATTAACTTTTTTGCTTGGTATGTAGAAATGGGTAACTCATTATTCTCGGGAAGTAGTCTATGTATAAAGTCTAATAGCTTCGTGAAGCTACTATCACTCCAACTACTACTTGCTTTTAATTTTAACAACTCCAAAATAGCCGAAAGTATGGTAAAGTTCTTACAACCATCATACACCGGTTTCTCTGCGTCATCAAACAATTGCTGTAAATCTTCTTGATCAATATCACCATTAGCCTCTAAATCATGCAACATCTCATTTAAATTTTCATGTTTGTCATTAATGTAAGAATCATTCTTCTCATTAGCATTTGATACATGACTCGATGTGCTATTATCAACCAGTGATTCTCCATGGTCTGACCAACAAGTATATTTTACGCACAAAACCATATTTGAGCAAATGGTATTCAATCGTTTTGATATCATTATATGGTATAAAATTTTTACATTGCGAACACGGACAAAAAATCTCAATATCTCCCTTAGCCACTCGGTTAGACTCAGCAGCGATAAGAAAACTTTGCACTCCATTCACAAATTCTGGGTCATTAACATTCCTGCCGTACATCCATTTTCGTTCCATCTGAAAATTTAAAACAACATAATAAATCGTATGCATGTAAGAATGAAACATATGTGGTAACACGTGGCACATCCTAACCCACCTTTTGAATATTTTATCTCATATGCGTATACGTTATAGTGGGTTGACTATTTAGAAAAAAGCTGACATTTCCCTCAACTCCCAGTATCGTATAAAGCAAACTCGAAGGAGTAAAGAGAAATGTATACGATTTTTTTCCTTGAATAGTTAACACACTATGACGTTATCGCATCTAAATGAGACAAAATATTCAAAGCGTCAACGAGGGCTTGCGAAATTAATCTCTATTAGATTAGTTTCGGACGGGTATCAACTAATTTCATATATGGATCTACTTATAACTTCTAGATGCACATCTAATATATGCACAAATAAACATATTAACTACATACATACATATATAAATTTAGAACTAACAACATAAAGATAAATAATATTACAAATAACAAAAAAAGTTTATAAACTCACCTTATGATGCAAACTTTTCTAAAATGAGGTGAAAGTTCTAATTTGGATACATAATGAAGAAGTTTGTACCTATACAAATATCAAAAATATATTAGTTAAGCAAAAAAAAATTATAATGAGTAAAAGAAATAAAAATATAACTATTACTTTTTTTGTAGTTTTGTGAGTTTTAAGTTAAATTTATTGTGGTTGTTGATGGAGTGTTTAATTTTTGAAAGATTTGATTTGAGGAGAGTATGAGTATGAGTAAATGTGGAGTATTGAATGAGTGTGTGTTGGTGTTGGACATAAAGTAGCAGGTTTCCGTTGGGGAGGCATGATATTTGAAACTGTTTTTTGGTGCGGTTTCTAAAAAAACCGTATCAAAAAATGTTTATATGGTGCGGTTTCTAAATAACCGTATCAAAAAATCATTATTTGGTGCGGTTTTAAAAATAACCGTACCAAATAACAAGGAACATTTAAAACCCGCACCAAATGCTTCTTCTTGGTACGGTTTTTCTAAAAACCGCACCAAATGGTTTTTTTGGTACGGTTTTTAAATAACCGTACCTAAGAAGCGTACCAAAAAATACTTTGTGTAGTAGTGCCACCTCCGCAAAACATATGGGCATAATGGAGAGACTTTGTGGAATAAGAGCTTCGGTCCGAGTCTTGGCTCGTGCTCACTCCAATTGGTGCCAGTAGGCCAGGAGAGTTGCCTTGAAGCTATTTCTTGTGGGGTGGACGATGGTGCCAAAAGGCTCCGGGTCAGGTGTTCCCGTAAATCTACACCTTTTGTGGAATACACACACACACACACACACACACAAACACATATATATATATATATATATATATATATATATATAAACTTTTAGTAAATAACTTAGATCCCTTACCTTCTATTTCAGCATCACATTACAATTCATCAATATACCGCTCCCCTCACCACTACTAAAAATATCTACTTTATACAAAATACCTTACACACTAACAAATCAAATAAATAAAAATAAAACACCATAAGAGCCTCACATTTTGCACAAAAGCCGAGTAGTGAGAAGGCTCGCCTTTCACCCTTTTTTGTGGCTTGGTGGCGCGTGACCCAGAACCCAAACAACGGTCTCACGAGTGAAGAGGTAAGGTTGAACGTGACCCTTCAGCACCAATTGCATCTAGTCCGATAACGAAATGTCTAAAAATCTATAACATTTAGGGCCCGTTTGTTTTGTTGATGGGTTTGGATTAAGATTTGGATTTGAGAAAGGTTTGAAAGTAAATAAAGATAAAAAAAAATAGTTATTATTTAAAATATATACATATTATATCAACTGATTGATTTGATATATATTATTTTTAAATACAAAAATAAAAACACGCCAACTATTATATTCAATATATGTGGTTGGTAATATCTTGAAATACTACAAATTATATTTTAAAGACATAGACACTCAAAAGATAGGATACCACTTAGGATTTAAATTCGGGGATCAAAGTCGCGCGTCAGCCCAAAGAGAAATAACAAAACATTTGATTTCAGATGGCTTTGAGCCTAAAGTGGTCTAATCCCACATACCAAAGGCACCCTTACTATGTAGATATACTCCATAATTGTGAGAAAGACATTAATGCATATACGTGTCAAACTGAGAGTCTTTCAATAAGTATAGGCGTATACATATATGGGATTGTCTAGCAGTCTTGCGAGGTATTTGGTTAAAAGCTAGGACCCATGAAAAAATCTAGAAAAAATATTTTTTATTGAAAAAGTGTGGGTCCTTGAGTGCTTTAAATTATTTTCGGTGCCTTTTTGTGGGTCGCCGGTACTTCTTAGGTTAAGGGCACTGGTTAGACAATCCCTACATATATATGTGTCGAAAGTCTTTCGGTTTTATATAGTACTCTTCGTCTCTTATTAAATATTTATGTTTGACTTTTCAAGTCTTTTTTTTACAAATTTGAGATCAAATATTTTTCTTATATTATATAGTATTAGATATAAATAATACGCAGTGCAAATACATTTAAAACTCAATCTATTCATATATTTTGTATCAAATATTATATAACACAACCAAAAATATTAGGGTCAAAGTCAACAAAGAAAGAATTAGAAAATTCAAAATGGACATTTAATATGGGACGGAGGGAGTAATAAAAAAATATACATGTACAACACAAATACTTATAGTTGTAGGCTATGTTTGGTGCGGAGTTTTTTGAAATTTTTTGAAGCAATGAGCGATGAGCTTTGCTGTTTTTTTAGGAAAACTCATTTTTCTAATGCTTCTTTAAGAAGTAGTTGCTGTACTACTGACTCACAGCTACATTTCCTCTACTACTCACAACTACTTTTAACAAACACACCCGTAGTTATAGCAGATACAAAGTCAAATTTTCTATTTATTTGTATGTAGGTACTAATGTATTATATTCTTTTTGTGGGAGAAAACTAGCAAGTAACTAATAAAACAGAGCCACGAAAAAATCAAACAAGAGTTGATGGGATCGTTAATCCGCTCTTCCAAACTGGATTTACATTCTTAGTATGATGTGAGTGTTGGAATTATATAACATGACTATCATATATAAAACACATAAAACATCAAAAAAACATGCGGAAATGTATAGGAACGTAAAATGAATAATTAACTAACATAAACATAAAGTATGCGTACCTTTTTTATTCTAGCCGAACAAGAATCAATTCCACAAAACTAGCAAGTGATGAACCCTAATTAGGGTTTATATATAGGATTATAAGAATTACCCATTACCGTTTTTGTAATTTAATCCAAGATACCAACAAAAGTATGTTAGTATCACGTTCTTGTACACACGTACTAAATCAAATTAAAGTAATGCTAGTTTTAAGAACACGAAAATATTTGTTTTGGAAAAACAATATGGATCGACTACCCAAAGGGGTTGGACGATCGATTAGCACTAAAACACACACAAAAAATTTTAGGTGTTAGTTTATGAGTACAATAGATGAAATACAAAGACCCTGGGCCTTGTATTTATACCCATAGTAACTTGGTGACCAAGTTAGCAATGGATTGGGCTATGGAACCCCTTGGCCGATCGGTTTGAGCAATCCCCAAGGATTCTAGAGCCTTCCCAATCTCTATTTTATTATTTAGTCATTCCAATTAACATTTAACGATCGTTAGTCCATTACACTTAATTAACCTAACGTCATCATATATTTCGTGTAATTAATAAATAAATATAACATTTTACATTTAATTATTAACTTTAATTCTCATACGTAAAGCGTGCAATCCCGTGGTCTCGAGTTCGATCCTAACTCACGACTACTAATTTATATCCATAAAACTAACAGCTCCCACTTGGATATATCTTAATAGAATGATCACATTCGGTTAGCGTCTAGCAACACTTTGATGCCTCTAGTACAGCTCGAGCAAGGCTCCTGGAAAACCTTTTAATGATTTCTCATTATTATTATCCTTCTGTTTCTAATACTATGTTAAATAAAGATATGGAATTAAGTCATTCTTTATTCAACCATTATGTTTCTCGTTTTAAGTGATTGACCAAGATTACCAAATCTTCTGAACATATTCAGGGGAGATTTTGGGTGTGGCCACACAAACATCTTGTGAACCCTACGAGGGGCCCAACAGTATTAAACTCCAAATAAATTTGAAGGAACAAATTCTATCTTGACTACGAGACTAACCCACAAACTTTGCAACACTTCACGAAACAACCCTTATGACTACCGATTCATTATAGCGTTAAGTTGTTCCACAGAAATGCACTACATTTATGACACTTATCTAGTATCTCAAATCTAAGGATAACTATTCATGATTTACTTAATAATAATATCCATAAAGTAAAATCATGTAGTTGGGATAAGTCTTATATTCAATTCATTGAATATCATCTGAAATTGGTATGTTTTTTCATCAATATACTTATAAGTATATTCTACCAAATCACTCAGATTTGTCTTAATTTAACGATACTCCAATATCATTAATTGACAACGGATGATTTAGAATAAATAAATTTATTCACAGATTAACCATGCAAATATAGGATACAATATATTATAAAATCAAACATACCAAGTATTTGATTTATTATAACAATTGTTTAACATCCCTTATCCAAATACTAAATAGATCAATGCATGAAAATTTCAGTTGATGAATTATGCCTCAAGTAATGACAATCATACTTGTTGACAAGGCATAAATCAACCAACTTGATATATCGTAATTTTGAAAATACTTATTTCAAGAATTCAATTAGTGAAGTTCTTGTATGTGTGCATTCACCAATCCACATAATAATTCATAAAGTGTGTGACATCCTTTATCATCAATTTTATGACAATTTAAACTTTCAAACATTTTTAAAGTTTTGAAGTATTTTTATTCTTTAATGTATAATGCAACTGTGCTCTTAGATAAGTACAACTAGTTCACATGGCCATTAACAAGGATGAAATCCTACCATGACTAGTATTGAGTGTCATCTCAATTAAACCAGCATTATTGTATACAAACAACAATATGCTCATTAAAACTCCGAAAACTTTAATATCTTATTATGTAATGTTTGAAGTCTTACAAACTTTCAAGTTTGTAGCTGATGACAATTTGCACAACAATTGACATATTGTTCATCCATAGAATCTAGGAGCAATTCCAGGCTGAGGATGTAAATCTGTTGGAATCACTCCTAAAACCTTAATTCAAGTGTTAGTGATTCATATGTAATAGCTAGCTTATTATGGCCTTTATGTTTGTTATTAAGCTAAGGCTTATGTAGAAGGCCCATAAGCCTTGGCCCAAGTCCAATAAGGAAAGGAGGGGACTAGGAGTGTTGCCCTAGCTCCCTCTCATATAAATACTTATGTAATACCCTCACTTGAGGGTTGGTTGTTCATCTCATCTCAAATATTACGCATAACTCTTCTTATATCATTCGTGTTTGTGTGTGACTTGTTCAACCGATCTATCTCTCTTCTCTACTTCTTATATTGATGCTTGTGTTACTAATATGGTGACCTAACAGTGGTATCATTCGCCAAATAGTTGGGTGAACATATTTTGTTTTTGAAGTTTTTGGTCTTACGCGTAAACGAGCTTCAAACTTGTTCACGTTTAAAACTGATTTTTGCACTTTTAAATCCAAGATTCTTGTCCTTTCAACGTTTTAGGTGTTAAAATATCGTTTTTGGCAAAAGTTTCAAACTTCGTGTGGATCATTGTTTTAAGCTTGGTTTTATGCGTGGGAGGTGTTCTACGCATAACGTGTTTTTAAGCTTTGGATCATCAAGTTTCACACTTTTGTGTTATTTTAGTGATATTGAAGCTATTTCATCCAAAACCGGTTTGGAAACATCGGTTAGCGAAATCATTTTTGGCTAATTTCTACGCGTAAGTAAAACCCTAATCTTACGCGTAACTTGTCCTTGGTTTGATCTTAGGTTTAGTGGATTACTCGGTGTTTTCTTGCTTGGATAAGCGAAAACACCGACTTTGGATATCTCTTGCCTTTGTGATAGTGTAAAAGATCTTTTGGGTAAAACCTAAATTTACATAAGCTTAAGCTTAGCGTAGAACTCATAGCATAAGATTCTTCTTACGCCTAAGCTCTGTCTTACGCATAAGGTAATCCTACGCCTAAGTTTTCTACGCTTAACTTTCCGTTTACGCATAACTTTAGTGTTTTCTCATTTCTTACGCGTAAGCTAATCCTCTGGCGTAACTATTAACGTTGCGTATCTTTGGTGTTTTTACGCATAAGTGGTACTTTGCTTTTCTGTGATTTCTACGCCTAAGGATACTTCATCAACAACGTTTCATTCGACTACAAATATCCATTTAACAACAAAAGTTTTCAACATGTCACAACCACCATACTCTAGCTATTTTCCTTACACTTATAATCAACAACAACAACAACTAAGTCCACAACATCAACAATTTAATCATCAACAACAAATTTATCAACAACAATTTAATCAACAACATACTCCACAACTTGGAGCAATTCCACAACCACAAATGGTTCAACCACCACCTAGTATTCAAGTACAACCTTACAAAAACTTCTACAATCAACATCCATCCAGGAGTACTATGAAGGAACCGACATGGTTTGGCAAGATGTGTGAAGCCTTAAGTAGCCAACAATCAATTCATGAAGCTGGATCACTTGATAGACCTCCAATGCTCACTCTCGGAAATTATGATCAATGGGTGATACGGTTCTTTAGGTTTTGTGATCTAAAGAAGCCACATGGAAAGTTCTTAAAGAAGGTTATCTTGGAAGGTCCATTTCGGATGCCCTCTTGTTGTCGCACCCGAGATCCTAATGCCAATCCACCAAGAGATGTTGTCACCAACATTGCAAGCATCTCATACCTCACGGTGATGAACTTCTACATTTTAAAGCCGATGAACTAGCAATGCAATACATCCTTTTGGGATTACCCAATCCGATCCTTTGAAGTGTTGATGCTCAAAAGACTGCTAAAGCAATGTGGGAACATATTCATCTTCTTATGCATGGAAGGCACAACACTCAATCAGGAAGACATGGAATCCAAAATCTACTTGGCTTATGAACACTTCATGATTGAACCAGGAGAGTCATTAGATTCTTATCATCATCGCTTTGGACATCATCGATGATTTGGACAAACACAACATCATCATGCCACGAATTTCTGTCAACACTAAGTTCCTAAGTAGTCTTGGTTCGGAATGGGAGAAGTATGTCATTTTTCTCCGTCAAGCTAAGAATCTTCATCATGCTACATACGGATTGTTGTACGACTACTTGAAGCCTCACCAAAAAGAAGTTGACAAAGAAAGGGCTGTCCGTGGACTCCCGGAGCTCCACACTAGGACAATCAACAACTTGCTTTGTGGGCTCAAACTAGTGTTCCTCCTTAACCCGCTCCTCAACCAACTGCAACAATTACACCATATAATCCATCACGGCAACACTCTCAAAAACTCAATTGGTTCCATACAACAACAACACGATCAAGCACTTTCACGGTGAATCCAATGAGGATCTTTGAAGCTCTTGATGCCTGCGGCAATGATTTGTCATGATTGCTAGAGCCTTCGGCCGATATTCTAACAAATCCAACAATCGCATTCGTACCTCATTTAACACAAGGAATCAGGTAGTGGTTAACAATGGAAGAGTTGAAGTTGAGAATCGTGGTAATGTTTCGGATGGGAGGTGGTCCGGGTTTAATGCTATGGGAAGGAACGACATGGGTGCTCTGCAACAACAAAGGGCTCAAGTGGTTGAACAGGGGAATGCTCAGAATGGGGTTAATGGTCTTCTTTGTTATAAGCTGTAATGAAGGGTCATCGGCTAATGCATGCCCTAGCCGGGACAAGAAGCTTGCTTATTTCAAAGAGGCTTTGCTCTTGGCTCTTAAGAAAGAAGCTGGTGGAACTCTTACCAACAAGGAACGAGCTTTATGGCGGATCACTCGATGATGATATGGAGGACTTGCAAGCCAATGCATCAGTGATGTTAATGGCACAAATGAAAGCACTACACATGAGGTAACACATGCAAGTGTATGACAGCGATGGCTTGTCTCGAATTGCGAACAAACCATATTCATCTCGATCTAATATCTCGCCAACATGAATCCGGAGGCTCCGATTGTTCAAAATGAGTCGATCCACATCTCATTCGACGATTCTCAACTAGACCCCGTAGTTACATTTGACGATCAAGATGATCTAATGGTTACCTTCGATAATCAAATTGACTCCGTGGTTATACTTGAGGATCTGAATAGTGATCATGTTGTGACTCATTTGAATCTGTTGAGAACCTTTAATCTAGATATTAATCACGTTACTTAAGACCAACAATACCGAATGGAAGAATGTCGTGCATTAAATCGAGATCTTACGAGTAAAATGCCTTTGTTAACCGGGGATCTTGAATGCTTAAAACGGCAACTCAATTTTTTCAAAACTCAAGAAAACCGTGAAAAAGGTTTTGAAGCCGCTTTTGCTAAATCTCATCAAAACGAACAATCTTTAGAACGAAAGATCGTGATCTAAGCCGAAGAATGCTTTGTTGTCTCAAATAGAAAACTGAAACATGAACACAAACAACAAATTAACGCAGCTTATTTTGGAAACTCAAAAGCCAAGGTGTTAGTTATTAACTTGTCAAAAACAGTTCTCACGAGTACAAAAACATTCCACGAAGCGAATAGATAACTATCTTGAAGAAATTATCGACTTACAAAACAAAATCAAAGAGTTTCGAAATGTTGTTTATAAACATGGTGAATCAATCACAGCGATTCAAAAGTTTACTTTCAAACCAAATCCAAATGGATATGGACGAATCTTCTTTGATTACAAACCTAAGTTTTCACAGAGCATTCAAACCAAATCACGAAGTTTACAAATGTGAGAACATAGAATTGATGATTCAATTATGACTGTTGTTGAATATAATCGGATGGAGGAATTAGATCGCGATGGCGAGAGTCGGTCAAAAATGGAAAATGTCGTTTATAACAAACCATTTAACTATTAAAAAGCCGTAACTTTTGTCACACAACAAGATACTTCTAACAAACCTTTGGTTATCACTCCGGTTTAAAGTTAGTTCCCAACACAATGGTGCACAAATTAATGGTCCTTTACCTTCACTTAGTGAAGTAAAAACTAATGTCGAAAGTTGTCGAGTTATCAAATATTTTGACACTTTCTTATCTGACCTCAAAATTTTGGAAAATGAGATTGAATTTCATTCTGAAATAAAAGTTCAACATTTTCAATAAGCCATGATAGCGAGAACAAAAGAGATATTCTTCAAAAAGAATTTTACCCCATGTCAAAAATTTGAAAACTTGTGCACTATATTGGGAAAGGGACTTTCACAAGGAACTTGGTCTCATGAAAACAGTTTTGAGAAAGCGAAACATCGATTTCAAATACTAAGCGTAAAAAGAAACTGTTGAGAAAAGATGTTGATCGACTCTTGGAAGATGTTATCGTATTTGATATCAATAATCTTGTGTTATTACAATACATTGCATATGCATCGATTATATCTCTGATCGTTGTGATTACGTTGAAATTGTTTGAGAATCTTGATAATGTGCTTCAGTCGAGTCTTTAAAAGTTGAAAATGAGCGATTATTAAGAACTTTCATATGCAAAAGCGTCGTCTTAATTGGTATCAAAAGATATTCACGATCAACAACTTGCTTTTCAAAATAAAATGCGCCAAGTTGCATGAAAAAATCTTAATCAAAAACTTGAGCAAGCGGATGATCAAAAGCGTGTCTTTTAAGTGTCAAATCTCAAAATATGAACATGAACTTGCAAAAGTTAAACAGGAATATGGTGTTATATTTGATTTACTCAAACAGACTCGTGATGAAGCATCAAACGAACTTGTTCATTATCTTGCACACTAAAAGAAGTCATGAATTTTCTTTGGAAATCTTAGTTCTAAAATCAAGATTTGGTGCACACTATCATTAAGTTAAGAGAAATGTTAGGAAAGTATAAAGAAGTTCAGCCTAGCATCATTAAGAGAAATTGCACGTAACACTTAGCAAAGCGTGAACCCAGTTGCCCTCTGACACAAAACAAGTTACTAATGTGCTTCCCTCTTGAAACGAGGACTAGTTGCTTTTTCCAAATGGCATACTTAGCGCCACACTAGGAGCAATACAAGGAAGAATAGGAAGTTGGACCTAAGAAAAGAATAATAAGGAATCTTTGAAGTAGAAGAACACCCTAGGACTTTGAATAAGACTCACGTTGCACCTACTTTAGATATTGCGTCTGACAAATGTAATGGAAAAAGTGATGTAACGAATGCTAAACCTTTAAGTACTTTTGATATTCAATCTGATGCTTCTTGTGTTATTTTTAAGTAAAAGTATGCTTTCGATTGTCATGACAAATGTGTTGCTAGAGCTATCTTGTCTGGATTTAAGGAATCTAAGAATGAGAATACCTCTAGGCCCACTAATAGCTTCAAGTACTGCAGTGGGTATGCCTCCTTAGATTCTAAGAAACGCATTGATGTCCCTGTAGTTCCAGTATCACCTCCAAGGAATGTAGTTCCACCTAGTGCATTTACTAAGACTAAAGCTACGACTAGTTGGAGATGGCAGAAATGGATACATAATACACTAGGATTTAAATGGATGCCTAAAATCATTAATGTGTGTATTTCTACTATAACTGCTGAGGAACCCTCTAACTCATCGGGTTCCACATCTACTTCTATTCATCCGTATTAGATGCGGTGTATTATGTCACGGTGATGAGATCATTCTTTGGATTGTTGATAGCGGATGTTCGACACATGACAGTGACCTTAAAAGCTGTTATCAAACTTTATTGCAAAGTTCATTGGCCTTTGAATTCGGGAATGATCCTTCAGCGACTATCATGGGCTATGGAGATTATATCAATGGCAATATTCAAATTAGCAGGGTTTATTATGTGGAAGGCCTTGGTCACAATCTCTTTTCAGTCGGTCAATTCTGTGATGGAGACTTAGAAGTTACTTTTAGGGAGAAAACTTGTTTCATTCGTGATCTACAAGGAAATGATCTTATGTTTGGCTCTCGCAATTCTAGTCTGTACACAATCACAATGCAAGACATGGTTGCTTCATCTCCTATCTTTCTACTTTCAAAGGCTACATCAACAAAATCTTGGCTATAGCAGTCGTCTCTCACATCTAAACTTTCAAACCATCACCAACCTTGCTCGACACAAACTTGTAGAAGGTCTCCCTAGATTCCGGTATTCTAAAGATCACCTATGTTCAGCTTGTGAACAAGGAAAAAGCACTTGTGCTCATTTTCCCTCAAAGGTGGAACACAGCTCTCGGCATGTGCTTCATCTTCTTCATGGATTTGTGTGGCCGATCGCGTGTGCGATTAATGGCAAAGCGCTACATATTGGTAATTGTTGATGACTACTCAAGATGGACTTGGGTTTATTTTCTTAGAAGTAAAGATCAAGATCCACAGATGATCATCACCTTTCTCACGAAAATCAACTTGACTCCACACCGTCCGACAAATTCGAGCAGGACAAAGGCATTGAATTTGTGAACCAAACTCTTTGAGAATTTTATGAGAAAGTGGGAATTGAGCATCAAACATCCATTGCGTACCCGAACAAAGCGGAGTTGTTGAAAGCAGCGAAACCGCGTTAGTGGGCTGCGAACGATGTTAATCAATGCTAAACTTCCATATTACTTGTGGTTTGTCTCAACTGCATGCTACACTCGGAACCGATTCAATGATTACAAAGCGCCATAACAAAACACCTTTTGAGCTTATCCATAACCGAAAACCAAACCTCAAACACTTTCATGTATTTGGATCCCTTTGCTACCCAAATAATGATCGTGATGACTTGGGTAAGCTCAAAGCCAAAGTGACATTAGGTCTTTATTGGATCTGTGAGAACTCTAAAGGTTCTGGGATCACGGAATCATCATTACAAAGGGTTATGGAAACAATTCATGCTAATTTTGATGAGCTTCTGAAATGGCTTCAGAATAACATCTTGGAACCGGTCACAACCGTTTAAACTTCCCTCAAACCCCATCATCAATTTGGAATCAAGCCCCGACTTACTCGTCAACAAATGGAAAAGCTATTTGCTTGGTACGTTTAGTGATGACATTGATGAAGCGTGCTCAAGGTGTATCAATGTTTCCGTGCTGGCGATCATAATCGATACACGATACACACCAACAACTACCGGTTGAAGAAGCACCACCGTTGACTCTGGTGACAATAGTTGAACAAAGCTACTTCCAACGACGTTGAACGGTGATGATATTCTTAATGTAGTACCCCGCTCTGATTTTGATCAAATGCGTTCTTTAACCCGTTTGCTAATGAAACGGCTGCTTCCGCTTTGATGTTCGGAATCATCTACAAGCCATTTGAATCCTCAAAATCTGCGTAATGTATATCAACATCAACCTTCCACACATCGTTGGACGAAAGACCATCCTCATGAGAACATTATTGGTAGCAGAATCAACCAGGTCCATAACTGACAGCGTCTTCACACTGAGATGGTGAACATTGCATTTATCTCTACCGACTAATGCCTTGATCGAACCTAAAAACATTAAATATGCTGACAAAAGACAAGCTGGATTGAATCCATGCAAGAAGAACTGTCCCAATTTAAGCGTCTTGAAGTATGGGAATTGGTTGAAAGACCAACGGGGGTCTTAGTCATTGGTCTAAAATGTTTGGAAAAACAAATTGGATCTTTGAAGGAAGTGTATTAGAAACAAGTCGACGGTGGCTAAGGGTTATAAACTGAGGAAGAGGTATTGACTTTGAAGAATCATTTGCTCTGGTTGCTCGTCTTGGTACGTTAGGATTTTCGGCATTGCGGCTTACATGAACATCCACGGTCTTTTGAGATGGATGTCAAAACTGCTTTCTCGATGAATGGACAACGAAAGCGGTCTATGTTAGCCCAAAGAAGGATTAGTTGATCGAGTTCCCCAATCATGTCTACAAGCTGAAGAAAGCTCTCTACGGTCTTAAACAAGCCCTCCGGCGTGAGTACGATAAGTTATCATCCTTCCTTATTGCCAATAATTTTACCAAGGTTGATTCGACCCTACACTCTTTATACAATATCACGGGGCTCACATCTTAATCGTTCAAATCTATGTGGATGACATCCTTTTTGGGTCAACACACTTTAAAATACTCAATGCTTTTGCAAAACTTATGACAAAACATTTTGAAATGTCAATGATGGGTGAACTCATTCTTCCTTGGAATGCAAGTTCATCAATCACCCCGTGGTATTTTCTTGAGTCAGTCCAAATATGCCCTTGAATTATTGAATAAATTTGGAATGCAAAGCTATGGACACCTATGCCACACCAATGGCTCATACCGAAGCTAGCGCTGATTTACATGGGAAATTGGTGGACCCACCAAATACCGTAGTATCATTGGGTCTCTCATGTATCTAATAGCTAGCAGACCTAATATTGTTTTTGCCGTCTATCTTTGCTCCGTTATCGATCGAGACCAACTGAAACCCACCTCACGAGGCTAAAAGAATCCTCCGATACATCGAGGAACCATTAATTTGGGAATCACGGTATCCAAGGATTCGGTTTTGAACTAATAGCTTTTGGTTGACCGACGCGCGGGATGCTTAGATTCACGGAAAAGTACTTCAAGAGCTTTACAATTTCTTGGTGATAAAGCGGTATCATGGCAATCGAAGAAGCGAGGATTGTACATCAGTGTCATAACGGCGAAGTAATATGTAGCCGTGTACGTGTTGTGCTCAAGTCATTTGGATGAGAACACAACTCAAAGACTATGGAATCCCGATGTACTACGACAATCGGTGCTATGCGATACATTTCATCTCGTGGAACAAGGTACAACTTCGGTTCAACATTGAAATCAAAAGCACATCGATCTTCGATATCATTTCATCAAAGACTACGTGGAACAAGGTACTATTGAATTATACTTTGTGGGTACAAAATACCAATTGGCAAATCTCCTCACCAAAGCCTTAGCTCCTGTTAGGTTTAATGAGTTGGTCCACCGGATTGGTATGCGGTGTTTGACTCAAGAGGAACTAGATGAACTCTTAAAACACTCTTAAAAACCAGTCAAACACCAAAATCTCTTTTGTAAATATTTTTTCAAAAACAAAATACAAAATTATAAAATCTGATAAAACAACAAAAATATTCTTCTATCTATTTTTCTTTTAACATGGCAAGTACAAATCTTCAAATAAACACTCTAATCTTTCAAAATTGAAATTATTTTTTGATCAAGTGTTGGGGGAGAAAACAAATATTTTTAAGTTTCATAAAACCTTGTACTTGCATGTTATCTTATCTCGGTTGTTTCTTTAATAATGGTGGTTACATTTCAGTTGTTATCACACTCCTCGAGACTAAAATTTATAAAATTTCATTATTTATTAAGTCAAAGGGGAGTGTCGTCAAGTTTCTTTCCTAAAATCTCTCGTTTGGTATCCAAAATGGAAGTTTTGGGCAATGGTTGTAAATGGTAAAGGTGGAGGGACTAATTGTGTCAAATGCTCAAAGATATTTTAACAAAACAACCACCTACCTCATTTATTATCTCATTTATTATTTCACCAACCAATCCTACGCATAATAATCAATCTTCATATCCGTGTTCTTGATCATAAATCTGTAAGTGGTTAAACGTTCTTCAGAATCATCTAAACATAGGTTTTGAATCATTTCTTAAACCAACGGTTAGATTTTTGTCTATGGATGATTTTGTGTTCTCAGCGATATGCGTATGAACACCTAATCAAGATTGTGTGTTTGTGGTTAAAATAGAAAGTGTCAAAGCGTTTCTCTAACATCAATGATTCCATTTTTATCACTAAAAACACACCCTTGGAATATCTCAATTGGTTGATTTTGAATTTTAGGGTTCATGCGCTAGTTTGGGGGTTTTTAAATGAGAACGATTTTGGTTAAAAAGATTGTTTTGCGAAGATGTTTATAAGATGAATTGACCATATCCATGTCTAGAATCAACCCAGAAACACAAATTGCTAGTTAATTAGAAATTAGGGTTTATGTTCTTGATAAATGGGTATTTTTGATTCATGTTGAGTTTGATGTTAAAACTTGGATAAACATACTTAATAGGCTTCCTAGACTTTCCAGAATGGAGTTTGGTGCATTTCACATGGCTAATTCACTTAGGCGTAATTCTTGAAACTTAGGGTTTAAGTTTACGCATAAGTCTTCTTACACGTAACTGTTTAATGTGTATTCATTCTATGATCTGGAAAATAACTGAGTGTATGTTGGGATATGAAAGTGCTGAAGATATGAAAATCGAAGATATGAAAATCTGTAATTCAAGAATCGGAAAAAGTCAAAGAGTCAAAGAATCGCTAAAGATAAAGTCAAAGATCTGCCATGAAGTCAAAATCTATGCAAGAACAAAGAACTGTTATATTCGTTTATGGAAAGTATTGTAACTCTAGAATATTCTGTATTAGATTACTTGATGTACAAGGATACAATTGGTATAAGCAGACTAGGATATCCTTGAGCCTATAAAGGACTCTAGATTGGCATTAGAAGTACGAAGTCTACTAAGTTTTAGAGTTCACGAATTCACAAGTTATTTAGAGTTTTAGAGAGAAGTTCGATAATCTTAGAGTAGTTTAGTGTATCTGCATAATAAGCGATTTAGAGTTAATAATAAAAGTTATTCTTCTTAGCTTTGTTAAGTAAATTCAGCATTACTTGATAAAGATTGCTCAGTGTTTCTTTGTTAATAACTTAGGATTTATCGAGGGTTGTTAAACCTTAACAAGCTAGTTAAGTTAGTTTGATTAAAGTATATCGATCCAACAAGTGGTATCAGAGCTTGTGTAGAAACTCTGACTAGGAAGAAACCCTACTACAAAAATATTCAAGATGTCGAGTGAAGCTGTTCCACCACCCTCAATCACTCCGAATTCCATTATCAAGAAGGGAGAATATGATCTCTGGTGCATGAAGATGAGGCAGTATATTGCCATTACAGACCATGCTTTATGGAATGTAATTGTTAATGGGAATGAGTTGTTCGAACCCATTGATGTTCTGGACAACCCAAAGCACCAAAACCAATCTTACGGCAATGACAACCTTAAGGAATCAAGAAAAGGCACTAAACATTCTACTATCTGTCATTCCAGATGGCCATCTTCTCAAATTTCATGATGCTAAAGGCGCTAAGCGACTGCAGGATGCTCGAGACCAGTTTGGAGGGAATGAAGCTTCAGAAGATGCAGAAATTTCTTTGAAACAACAGTTTGAAACTTTCACTGTTGGTGAAAGAGAGTCTTGATGCTGCATATGATAGATTTCAAAATCTCCTCAACATGTTGGAGTTATACAAAGGCAGTATCTGATTGAGGATGTGAATTTGAAGTTTCTAAGGAGTTTGCCATCTACATGGCATGTGATTCTGATGATGGCGAGGAGGACAACAAGGTTTGGATGTCAGTGGACTTTGATGATCTCATCATCAACTAAAGGTGTATGAGCATAGGATAAGTAGTCGAACAAATTCCAAGTCTCACGTATTGCTTTTCTATCATCTCGAAAGAAGGCGATACTTCCATCAAAAGAATCTGCTTCTCACCAGAAATCTTCTGTTTACACCCCATATGCTCCAGTGAGGCCCACCAACTACCACTATGCCTCAGAGATGAGTTATGTGCTCCTTCTTTGCCATGACAAGCTAGTTAACACGTCGCCATGAAGAAGATCTATACAGATTGAAGAAGATGCACGAAGAAATGATATCGAATTGTGCAAGTTGCTATGATCCTTGCAAGGATCAAAAAGTACATGAAGAAAGCAGGGCAAAAGCATTGATTTCAGACCAAAGCAGGGAATAACTTTTGACAAATCAAAATTGAATGCTTGATTGTCAAAAGTAGTCACTTTGCAAAGTCGCAGGGTTTGCTAGAAGTATCAAACAAAGGGAACATCGAGAAGCCAAAACTTGAGCTCGAAAATTCAATTCTTGAAACAAAGGCTTTGGTTGCTCAGAGAAGTTATCGAAGTTGGCTGGAGTGAAGAGTTTGATGATGAACGTGACTTCTTGTATGGTAGCGATGGAAGAAGTAGTTGAATCAGTGGAAGCATTGACTGGAGCCTTTGCTTTTGATGAGAACTGAACATCTTTGCTGGAATCTGATGATGGCTTTGGAGGATTTGATTGGGCAAGGAAAAGTAGAAGATGATCCTATTCTTAACTAATGGTGGCTACCCCGCTGACTCAGTCTCTATCTCGAGGTATGCTCAGCTGTTATGATTTTATCAAAATTACTTATGATTATGTGATTGAAAGAGATAATTGTGTTAGAACTGAGTTCAGAGTAGGCTTTGGTTATCAAATAACCTTAGAATCTATGGAAGCAAAAATCTTAGCACATGAAACTAATGAAGTAGCTTGGGCTGAAAAATATGAACAACAGCATTACCAATTAAAACTAGTGAATGGAAATTAAACTGTAAAATTACCGAAATTGAGAAATTAACTAAGGAAAGAGATGATTTGTTAGCTAAGTTTTGCGCTTGGGTGAATCTGGTTCCACACATGTTACCTATGTTCAAAAACAAAGAAGAGCTTACATTAAAACTGGATTAGGTTTTGGAATGGATTTTAGTAACATAGATGAAAACCAACCTAGTGATCGATGAACAGTTTGAGGATATAACCACTAGTGATGATGAACTCATTAATTATGTAGATACATATAGTAATGAGGGATCAATAAGTGAACCACCTCCTGAGTATAAGAAAGATAATGGTTATCATGTCGTTCCCCATCCCACGGCATTCATCAACCCCTAGCCCGATGTTTCTCGTTGGAGTAGACAGTCTAGAGTTTAGGAAAAAGCTTGTAGCCCAATCTAGGACTGAAAAACCCAAAGAAGTCGTTGAAAATATTGTTCAAAATCAAGCAGTACCTTCAAATCAAAGTACTGCTCCACAAGTAATACCTTCTGCAAAACCTTTTCAAAATAGTATCTGCTAAACCTTTTGGGATAACTTTGGTCAACACATGTTTAATCATTCACCAAGAAGGCAAAATAATTTTGGGCATAGACATAGAAGAAGTCACTTTGGAAGTATGGGTCAAAACTGTGTTTTGTGTGTTTTAGTCCTACTCATTTAATCAAGGATTGTGAACATCACCGAATACCTTAGCAAATTCCCAAAGAATGTGTCTCGCCAACCAAACCTAGAGAGCACAAACAAGTCTAGAATAATTCAAATAGGGTCAATCACATAAATTTCTCACCAGATCATAGATACCCACACCAGAGAAGACCTTTTTCAAACCTTCAAGATCTCACAAGACTTTCCAAAGTAATCGTTAATACCGACCAATACTTCTCAAAGTACTGCCACCAAAACAAGGTACCGATCACACTATTTGGAATAGGAGTCCTAGAAGATCTCACTATCAACCTAGAAGGTATTACAATTCACATAGCGGATCTAGATCACAGGAACCACGTGTTAAACCGAATAAGTTAAGAGGGAAAGTATCACAGAGGACAAACAAGTACTTTCAACCAAAAGTGAATCGATGTTTTTGTAATACAAGAAAAGTAAATGATATTGAAAAAGAGATTTGTGTTGAAAACCGTAAAGTTTTGAAAACCACATGCTAAAAGATCAAAAGATAACTCGATCATCATTTGAAAGATAGTGGACATTACATACTCAAAGAATTTGAGTTTGTAACTCCACAAGAGGAACACAAGTCAGTAATGGCTTGGGTTCCTAAAAATCACTAACTCTTTTATTTTTGTGTAGGGCAACCCTGGAAGGAGCTTAAAGATCATCTTATTGTGGATAGTGGTTGCTCTGGAAGTATGACAGGAGAAAAAGAGATCCTGTCTGATTTTAGAAATATTAGTGGAGGAAGAGTTGCATTTGGGAATGATCCCATTGGAGGAAAGATTACGGAAAAGAACTATCAAAGCAGGGCTTATAGATTTTGAGAATGTTAGATATGTAAAGGAGCTTAAGTTCAACTTATTGTCAGTATCACAAATCTGATAAAAGCATCCTGTGTTATTCATCGACACATAATGTCTCATCCTTCCTCCTCGACTTTAAGCCTGTTGATGATGACTTGGTCGTTCTTAGAGTACCAAGGACAAATGATGTGTATAGCTTAGACATGAAGAGTTTACATTCTTATGGAAGAGCCACATGTTTGGTGGCTAAAGCAACAACTTAAGAGGCACATCAATGGCATAGAAGATTGGGCCATGTTAATTTCAAGAATATCAACAAACTGGTCAAAGGCAATCTAGTTAGAGGTTTACCTTCAAAATCTTACAAGAATGATCAATCATGCTTGGCATGCAAGGGGTAACAACACAAAGCTTCCTGCAAGAAGCTTGAGGAGAGAACTATTAGAGAACCTTTGGAGCTGTTACATCTGGATTTGTTTGGACCGTTTCTCAGAGTAAAGTTTAAACAAGAAAAAGTAACGCTTGGTTGTAAACAGATGATTGCGTAGATTCAATGGGTATTTTTCGGGTTTTAAAGATGATACTTTTGATGATATTCAGACTCTCATAATAGCCCTTGAAAACCAATTGAGACTCAAGGTTAGAGGTATTAGATGTGATAATTGGACTGAATTCAAGAACAAGCTTATGGATGAATTTTGTGCAAACAAAGGCATAAAGAGGGAGTTTAGTATTGCAAGAACACCACAACAAAATGGTGTTGCAGAAAGGAAGAATAGGACTTTAATGAAGCAAGAACAATGCTAGCAGATTCCCATCTACCTATTCACTGGCGAAGTGTAGTACTGCTTGCTATGTACTTAACGAGTCTCATCACCAAACCACGATGAAGACACCCTATGAATTGCTAATGGGCAATAAACCCAACATTCATTTTATGAAGCCTTTTGGATGCCCTCTCACTATTTTAAATACAATTGAAAATCAAAGTTTGATGGCAAGTCAAGAAGGATACTTATTGTTATTGCACTAACAAAAGGGCTTTAGAGTGTACAAATGAGTAACTAAGAAGGTTCAAGATTGTCTTCATGTTGAGTTTTTAGAAGATCAAGACAATGAAAAAGGTAAAGGACCTGATTGGATGTTTGATCTTGAGGTTTTAACTCCTTCCATGAACTATGTACCTGGTAGAGAAGAAAATCAACCTGTGCACAATGGAGAAGATTTACAATATGTTGTTCATTAAGTTCATATTAGACCCTATGTTGTCCCTGATGAAGATCCTGTAGTCCAAAACAAAGTACTGGTTCCAGCAAAGTAATCGTTGCTCCACGCAAAGTACTGTTGCACCGAATCCTCATTGTCTCCGAGGATCAATCTCAAGAGGAACTTAATCAGATGCTTCTTCAAGATGTTTTAGCACATTCTTACACGATGAACAAAGGAGAGCTTATGAAGAGGCAAAGAAGAAGAACAAGACTGCAGAGTACTCTCACAAGATTTTCGAACAAAGTAATGCTGCACCAGTTGACAATACTTTAGAAGATTTGGATGATCCTACCATGCCTGGATTAGAAGAAACTGATGATGAATTTGAAGATGAAGGTATTTTCTCAGATTCCAATGAAGATGCTGATGTTACTAATTTGGAGGATACTTATGGAGTTTCACAGTCTCCAAACTTAAGAATTCATAAGAATCATCCTTCTGATCAAATCATTGGTCCTTCTACTTCTTGAGTGATGACTAGACACAAAGCTAAGACTTTTTCTACACCTCACAATGCTTTACTTAGCTTTGTGTATAAACAATAAAGCTAAATCATAAGGACCATCAAACCTGCCTATTTACTTGTTTTATCTCTCAAGAGGAACCCAAGAATATTGCTCAAAGCTTTGACTAAAGAAAGCTGGGTTGAAGCTATGCAGGAAGAACTACTTCAATTTAAACTTCAAGAAGTTTGGTTTTATGTGATCTTCCGTGATGGGAAGAGAGTTATTGGAACCGATGGGTTTTAGAGTCAAAAGAGATGAAAGAGGTAATGTTATCAAGAATAAAGCAAGGTTAGTAGCACAAGGCTGCAGAAGTTAAGGAGTAGATTATGATGAAGTGTTTGCTCTGAAAGCAAGAATAGAAGCTATTAGAATATTTTTTGCTTTTGCTTCTTATATGGGATTTCAAGTTTACCAGATGGATGTCAAGAGTGCCTTTTTATATGGCAAGATTACAGACGAAGTTTATGTCAAACAACCTCCTGGTTTTGAAGATCCTAAACATCCAAACAAAGTCTACAAGGTGGTTAAGGTTCTTTATGGCCTTCATCAAGCACCTAGAGCTTGGTATGAGAGACTCTCTACATTCTTATTGCAACATGGATATCGAAGGGGAGCTATTGACAAGACTTTGTTTATCAAGAGAGACAAGAAAGATATCATGTTAGTTCTAGTCTATGTTGATGATATCATCTTTGGGGCTACCAAACAGTCCATGGTTAAAGAGTTTGAGCACTGATGCGAAGGAATTTCAAATGAGTTCAATGGGAGAGTTGACTTTCTTTTGGACTCAAGTTAAGCACCAAAGGAAGGTATTTTATCAGTCAAGAGAAGTATATTATAGACATACTTAAGAAGTTCAATTTTGATGATATGAAGACTGTTACTACACCTATTAAATCTATCAATTCATTGGGCAAAGATGAAGATGGACAACCTGTTGAAGTCAAGTTATACAGATCAATGATTGGCTCTCTTATGTATCTCACTGCATCAAGGCCTGATATCATGTTTGAAGTTTGCTTATGTACAAGATATCAAGTCTCACCAAAGATCTCTCACATGAACGCAGTAAACAGAATCTTCTGTTATTTGAAGCAACAACCAAAGTTGGGGTTGTGGTATCCAAAAGAGTCACCTTTTCACTTAGAAGCTTTTCAGATAGTGATTATGCAGGTGATAACTATGATAGAAGATCAACCACTAGAGGATGCCAATATCTTGGAAGAAGGTTAGTGTCCTGGCAATGTAAGAAACAAACAATTACAGCAACATCCTCTACTGAAGTTGAATATGTAGTCGCAAGTCAAGGTGGACAAGTTTTGAGGATGCAAAGGATTCAATTTCAAGAATACTCCTATCAACATTGATAATGAGAGTACCATTTGTATTGTGAAGAATCCAGTTTATCATTCCAAGACCAAGCACATACAGATTAGGCATCACTTTATTAGAGATTGATATGAGCACAGTGCTCATTAATGTGGTTAAGGTTCACACCGATGATAATGTAGCTGACTTACTCACCAAAGGCTTTGATGTTTCAAGATTTAATCACTTGGTGGTGAGCATTGGCATGATTAACTACTGAGCTACATTTAAGAGGAGGACTATTTAGTTTTAGTATAGTCCCTGTATTGCTTGAGGAGGATATTTATGTATACTTAGTTTTACAGAAGAATTTGAAAAGTACTATTTTCCCTGAAAGTACCTGCTTGAAAGTAATGCGCATACGTGGAAAGTAATGTTGTCTTATTAAAGTACTCGTTCCAACGGTAATATGAGAGGTATTAATTCTAACGGTAACTTTGGTATCTATGGTCGTGATTTTTAAATCTCACCTATAAATAACTATTCTCCGATTTTCCCTCTCATATTGATACATTAGAATCTTTTCCATAATTCTCTCATCTTCTTTATATTATTCGGTTATATTTCTTCTGTGCTCACATAATCAACAATGGCTAATCGTCCAACCGTTTCAAAGCACAATATGGTGGATAATTTAGATAAGACTGAAGCGAATACACTCTTTCATGATATTATTGATTATCTTACTGGCTCGCCGATCAGTTATGCTCTTTAGTTGAGCCGATATAATTGAGCCCGGATTCAAGAATTTTGGGCTAATGCTAGAGATAACATGGAGAATGATGAATATTATGTTCGATCAACAGTTGCTGGAAGAACTGTTAAGATTTCTGAAGCCTCCATAAGAGAAGATTTATTGTTCAATGATGTCGATGGGGCTATACGGTTTGATAAGCAGTTGATATGGGATACTTTTTGACGTATTGGTTATGAAGGATCTTTGAATGAACAAACATTTAGGAAACAACTATTTTGTCCTCATTGGAAGTTTTTGGTTCATGTGTTGCTCCATTGCATAAGTGCTAAGGAACCTCTTGGGAGCAGTTTGGGTCAAATATAGCATCCGCTATAGTTGGTTAGCTACAGATCGGGTTTTTAACTTCTCAAGGCTAATATTGGATGGAATGCTCTCACATATCTCACATGGATCTACTTGGCTAATGTACCCAAGGTTTATACAGATTTTCTTAAACAAGCAACTTGTCGATGTGCCAAAACCTACACTTTACTGCCTGTTATTGTTCAACAATCAAAGATTTTACCTTTATGGCAAAAGGAGTGTTTTATTCGGGGTCAAGATACTCCCTTAACTACTTTTATGATGGAAGTTGTTCAGCTGTTAGAGTTGATATCGAAGATGATGAAGCTATGAAGGTACGTGACCTGCAGTACGCTTCTCAACAAGCTGCATCAAAGAAGGTACGTGATCACCACAAGGTAATCGCTTCCCCAAGTAATCGGTTCAAGAAGATGTTGCGCTTTCACCTTCTCCATCTCCACACACGGACTGCTCCCGCTTCTCAATCGAGGAACATTCACCAATTCAAGGAGAGGATTCACATACCATACCTCCCAAGAAATAACATTGATAATTATGTTTTGACAAGGAGTTGGTTAAGTTGAAAAAGACTACTGGAGGCGCTCAAGCAGATAAAGAAATTGAAATCAAGTTTAGAAGGCTAAAGACTTTTGTGTGGCCATTAGTTCAAGAATTTCGTATCTGGGTCAAATCAAAGAAGAAGGAGCAAAGAAAGTCTAGAAAACACAAACGCCAAAAGGTTCACCAACAATCTTCTATCCAATTGGGGAGGAATTTAGAAGAAGAAAATTTGAAAGAAGATGTTAAGAAGGAGAAAGAACCCGAAAATCAAGAACATGAAAAGTTCAAGAACAGATCATTCAAGATAACAAGAGCAAGTTCAAGTTCAAGGTAATCAAGATCAAGGTATTGAACAACAAAAGTACCGCTTCAACAACAAGGATCCTACAGCAAACATTGTTAACAAAGTTGTTGTGGATTTTGAAGAGGAAGTCGGTCCTTCAACAACTATACATGAAGAAGTTGTTGGTCCCTCTACTGCTTTTACAAGAGGAAAGCTACACTCAAACCCATCCATTCTGCAAGTGATGATGAGTTCATTGCTACAATTTTAGAAGATTTATCTCAACCAAGAGGTGGTGTTACTATTCGAGAAGTGCAAGAAGAAGAACAGCAAAGAACTTCTCAACCTCAATTTGATCCTAAAGATAAAGGAGAGTTCTCGTTGAAACTAAGAAGAAAAAGCTAACTTTGGTAGAACTTAGAGCAATTGAAGTTGCTAGGAATGAAGCTGCAGCTATAAAGTTTCAAGAGGAGTTAAATGCTAAAGATAAAGAAGCTCAGAAGTCAAGAAGCTCAAAGTAGAGAAGCCTAAGAAGTTACAAGATGAATTAGATGTCAAGCTTCTGAACCATTACAGTCACCTACTCTGTAGATATATGCCAAGAATACCTAATTTAGCTAAAGACAGAAATGCTATGATGGCTTATTTGAAAGGTCAAGGATATAAAGGATTACGTGTCGAATTATGTTGATATGAAAAGACTCTATGATGTGAAACGAAGCTTATAAGAAGGATGTTGCGGCATCAAAGATTTTGAGAAGGCTTATGGACTAAAGAAGAAAGGAAGAAGAGTTTAAAAAGAAAAAGGAAAACTAAAGTTACAGATAGACAGTTCTCAAAGAAAGAAAGAGTTGAATTAAGATCTGAGACTAGAGATGCATTAAGAAATTATCTCAGAACAATTGATTTATAATATTTCAAAGAAGATGCTGATATGAAGATGAACAGATCTCAGATTAGTGCTTTTGAAGTTGTGAAATCTAAAGATGGAGATTATATGATTTTTCATAAAGAATATGAAAGCTTCAAAGTTTTCAATAGGTTATGGGATTTATTGCATATTATAGATAGATTAGATCTATTCTATCTATATCATGTGGTTAAAGCTTACTTTGAACATAATCCATTAGAAGGGATTGGTTTAGTTTTACTTGGAGATCTCACAACCGCACGGAAACCTGCGAGAGAAGCACTGATGATATTTGGAAGAATCAAGAAATTGGGAAATTGTCTGCTGGAGATTCTTTGAAGAGTCTGGTGTTCATGTTTTAGAGCCGAAATGGTACGATGATACACATGTTTGTGAATAGAAGATATCCTCTTATCAAGGAGCTTATGAGAAGAATGCTAGAGCTTGGATTGGAAGTAGAAGAGGATAATGAAACTGCATGCATGGTCATCAACTTGTTTATCAACTGGACTACCATTGTTGAAGATGATGAGTAAACTGGTATGAATTTCATTGAATAAATTATTTTTGATAAATCAAGACTTTTATTCAAAGTATCTTGATCAAACAAGACTTTCATCAAAGTATCGCTTGCACTTTTACTAACCGTAATGATTTTGAAAGAAACCTTTTGTTAAGTAACAAATATTTTGAAACAAATGTTAAATGAAATAAATGGTTTTTGTGATGACAACATCAATAAGTCATCAATCCACCATGGCTACAAAAGGATTGGCTAATCCATGAGCAAATGGCTCTGGTAAAGATATTTCAAATCCGCTTTAGTTGACAACTTGCTAATAAGTTGTATGGTAATCAACTCACCATATCTGGAAGTGAAGAGTTGGCTAGCCCACAAGAAAATGGCTTGTGGTAAAGGATGTGGAAAAACCATTATTGGTAATTAGTTCACCATTAGATAGAAGAACTAACTAGTCCAGAAGGGTACAACTTTTGGTAAAGACAACTCAAATTTGTTGATAGCTGATGATTTGCTAAAAATCATATGGTTATCAATGTACCATGGTCTTACACACCAAAACATTTGGCTACTCCGGAGATAATGGCTTTGGTAAAGAGATCTAAATCCATTAAATTTTCAATGATTCACCTCTCTCAGGAGTTAACACACCTGGAAGTGATGAGAATAGTATGCAACTTAAACTGAATTAATGTAAAATTTGTCATATGTTGTTTGTGTTATGAAAGATGGAGCTTGCTGGATGCTGTGGAAAGAATAATTCTAGAGATACTTTGACAAAGCACAGAAACTACAGAGATACAATCCAAAGACTAAGAAACAATCTGTCCTTAAAGATGAAGCTATTAAAGATACATTCACAAAGGAACTTGAAGTCAAGCAAGTAGAATTCAAGTTAGGGGAGGATTTGGGATATGAAAGTGTCAAGATATGAAAGTCTTGAAGATATGAAAGTACTGTAATAAGCTGCAAAGTAGGAAAAAGTCAAAGAGTCAAAGTATCTGCTAAAGATAAAGTCAAAGTAATCGCACAATGAAGTCAAAGTACCGCAAGAACAAAGAACTGTTATATTCGTTTATGGAAAGTATTGTAACTCTAGAATATTCTGTATTAGATTACTTGTCATACAAGGATACAATTTGTAAACCGACTAGGATATCCTTGAGCCTATAAAAGGACTCCTAGATTGGCATTAGAGGTACGAAGTCTACGAAGTTTTAGAGTTTACGATTTCACAAGTTATTTAGAGTTTTAGAGAGAAGTTGGATAATCTTAGAGTAGTTTAGTGTATCTGCATAATAAGCAGATTTAGAGTTAATAATAAAAGTTATTCTTCTTAGCTTTGTTAAGTAAATTCTGCGTACTTGATAAAGATTGCTCAGTGTTTCTTTGTTAATAACTTAGGATTTATCCGAGGTTGTTAAACCTTAACAAGCTAGTTAAGTTAGTTTGATTAAAGTATATCGATCCAACAGTATGTGTTAATATTGGTGCTATGATGTAACTATTTCAGGTTTATTACGCGTGAAAATTCAGAATCAAGGTTGTTTAACATCTACGCATAAGGATCACCTTACGCGTAGCATGTTATGCGTAAGATAAATCTTACGTGTAACGCCACGCGTAAGGTTCTACATAAGGACTACGGCGATCATGTGAAGGATATGCGTAAACAGTGACCTCTATGCATAAGGTTGACTCTTACGAGTAAGCCTTACGCGTAAGGTTCCATATACGCTTACGCGTAAGGTTCCATATACGCTTACGCGTAAGCTCTACGCATAAGGTCCCCGTTTCCTACGCGTAATATTTCTTACGCGTAAGTCAAGAACCTAGGCATAAGCTTGCGTTTACGCGTATATCATTCCTGTTTACGCATAAGCTTGCCATTTCTACGCCTAAGCCTACTTTAACCTTAATCATGAATTGTTACGCGTGTAAACTTGTAAATAAATAAATCATAACGCCACAAAACCAATAATGTCACTATAAGCTTAACTGTTTAAACAAATTGTGAATAATAAGTGAAGACATGGACTTTAAACTTAAAGTTAATCAACTCACGAAATTTATCACGACGTCATTGGACTATTGGTCAAACAAGTGACATTGGACTCGTAACAATCATCGACATATCACATTCAATAATTAGACAATAAAACCATCTATTGACTAACATAATGTCTTTCGATATATTGGTTCTTTTGGCTAAATATCTTTCAGATCACGACATGGACGCTCAAATGCAGAATGTGGATGCACTAAATGTTCTCACCATTGGCTATATCTTCCCTAATGGATCTCGATGAAGATTGGAAAGAACAACCTCCGTGTTGATTTTGATACCCTCACACGCCGAGTCTTCTTGCTTGATAGCAGCGGTGGACATTCTCAAGAACCATTCTTATCGAATATGCTCACCAACTCTCGCCACGCCCGGAGATCTACATACAGCAATTTCGCACACAATGAAGCAGATCAAAGGGCAAAATGCCGTGACTGTGACTCTCAATCACAAGCAAGTCACCATCACACCAGCAGACTTGCGGGCTATTTTCCTCATTCCTGTCATTGAACCAACTGAGTACAACGCTACACCTTGAAGAGGTCGATTCTCGCAATTCATGATCAACATCAGTTATGACGAAGCTTCAGGGGTAATCACCAAGCACTCTTACGTTGACTGAAGAATATCCTCGCCCCGAGAACCCTCTTCATCATCATCACAAAATCGTTTCTAGATCGGATAGTGGTTATGAGCATCCCAAGCTCATGGAACTATAGATTTTTTGGGCTTTGGTCAACATGAAACATATCAAGTTGAAGCTCGATATGGGATGACATGATGTCTTTCCTCAAAGCGAGGCACCAAGATCCCATACATCGATATACAAAATTTCGATCCGTAGAGCTCTTGGGTTAAATCCCGATATTCTCTTAAGACTCGACGACCCAAACAATCACTCCATGTTGTATGAACCTACTCTAACAAATGATTTAAGGAATCAACAACAAAGAAACAAGGTGTCTTTGCCGGATCACTTCTCTCTCGATGCAATCAAACAACTTTACTGCATACAAAAGGTATCGGGTAGCGTTGATGAAGGCAAAGTTGGTTTTCGATGACAAGTCTTCCGGTACACCTATTAGGAAAACCGAGAGGCAGTGCAAGAAGTGTTGCAAGCACTGAGAGTCAACGAAAGCTCCCTAAGAGGAAACCTCCACTCAAAAGGAAAGTTCCATCTAAGGAAGTTGGTCCTATTCCCATTCCTAAGTCTGAACCACAAAGAAAGCTAGTGGATGAAAGCTCGAGGAAACCGAATCGAAGAAGAGGTTATCTACTCAAACTACAACCATTGTCACTCCAACAAGAAGCTAAACCTACCGGTCCAAAAGTCGACCAAGGCCAAGGGAAGACTCCAAGACTTGAGCAAGAATAAGAAAGCTCAGATGAAGAGCCATTGGACACTGACTACAGGAAGCATTTCAAAATCATTAGACTCCAACACAAGGCAAAAGAGTTTGAACAGGAACAAATGCGTGGCCCAGGAGGGTCAAGTGGTGGTGTTCAGTCTACACCACCTCGATGCGGTTAATCAACCCGATAAGGGAATTGGTGCCACCACTCTTGAGCAACAACGAAAGCGCCTGGAGGATTCTATTGATTATGACATTGAGGAACCGAAATAGAGAAGTCCGAGAAAGAAAAGTCGATGAGGAAGCTCGATTCGGGATGAAGTAAAGGCTAAATCTGGACAAGATGACGAAGTGAAATATGATGATTTTCTTCTCAACGGTCAATTCAATTGTTCGAGGAGAAAACTTCTGAACCTCCTAAGGACCCTGAATCCCCTCATGTCTCTTCATCATCGAATTCATCCTCTCACTCTTCACCACCACCATCCGTAAGAACAACCAAATCCACATCCAAATTCAGTGGAAGAAGCCAACGGACTCTTGGATTTCTCGAGCAAAGACAAGGATCGTTAAAGCCGCAAGCGGTCGGAAGAAAGACGTGCTTTACAAAAGTCTGAATTTTCTCGCGACGGAGTTCAAGATCTTCATGACGAGAATGACAAGATGTCACTGAAAAGGAGTACATCCGAAGTTCATGCAACGGGATCTTCAAGGGAAATGAAGCGAGATGATCAAAGGTTACACTCACAAGTTCCTTCTTGACATCGTTCCTGGTATGACTAAAGAAATGTACACCGCACAACTCTATCCGAATCTATTGCATTTGGCCAAGCAAACTATGAGATCAACACCTATGCAAGTGAACATCAATCCAGTTGATCTCATAATAATCTCGAATGTGAATGGTTTCCCGTGCTAGTATCCTAAATGTCTAAACGATCTGCAACATTTACTTCTCACGAAGGTAAATTGTTTGAAGCATTGCTGGAATACCAACTCAAATCAGATATAGAGAAGAAGCTCAAAGGCCTAAACGCCCAAGAGGACGATGAAGATAAGGATAAGGATAAAATGACGAGCCTAAACGTCCAAAGCAGTCACGAGAACCATCATCTATGCCACCACACACCACCGAAGGACTTCACCACCAAGACGATCTCTCCTCACTCTTCTCGGCCGACAAACCTCAGGGACTCGAAGTTACCACCTCGAGCAGAGAAAACCGGTGATCACTTTGAGTATACTGGTGGTAACGATGAGGAAGTCCCTGAGCCCCAACAACAACCCACATCTCCCGCTTCAACAAAGAAACCATCATCCTCATCAAGGCCAAAGAAGAAGAAGAAGTCTCCTAAGGCTAATGTCGTCTCATGGTTAGACAAAGATGACACCGAGTTTGATTGGTTCTCTACACTTGTTGATGCCACTCCCGCCATAACTGATGATCCAGATATGGTAGAAGGTAGTACGTTAGAGCATGCTAAGTTATTTCAAAATAAGTTTCATGTGAAGAAGATGACGAAATCAGAGTTGAGACGAATCAAGAATGAAGCCTTTCAACTCTTTAAAGACATTTCGGAAAGTGCTATTGAAGTCGAATATCACCTTGAAAACATAGCACGAGCCATGTCTACCAACATTGATTGGCTCAACCCTGAAGCAAACATTGACTTCACCAAAAGAGACAACCCTCCATACTAGACCGACTAGTCTATACCTCTACCAACAATTGGCCAACCAGATCAACCTAGGATTCCATTTCGCTACTTCTTCAACAAAGATTTGGAATTTCTTCTACACGGTAGCGATGGTACAAATAAATACGCTACATCACTTACATTTCCGTTCCCGCGATCCATATACTCCAACCGCATAGCCATCGAAGAAAGGCTACCCACATGTTTTCCAAACGTGGAACAAGTATGACATTGATGCAATGTACGGATTCATCATTGGCCGAACGCCAACCGAATCTACTACAAGAGTCGCCAGGTTCAAACGTCTCAACATGAAGTGTTCAGGTGATAAAGGGATCGGCCGTTAAGCATGTCACCCTTTCGTCTAAATGGGATTACACCTTCCTCAAGTCTATCGTGGTCAAAAGACAAGACGAAAGGGACTATGAATTCTGTGAAGCGGACTTTTCGAACTTGTCTCTCAACGACATTGAAGATCTGTATCTTGCTAAAGTACAGGGAAGAATGAGACATTTCTCGACTAAAATTCAACGTGAATACATCAATTCCTTGCTCATCTTCATCAGAAGCATAGTGATCCGTGAACGTAGAAGATTTACAACTTGCTGTTGAATCATATCGCAAGTGTCAACTTCACCGCACCTCAGCTAGAAATACCGACATCAACCGGCTTTCACAATACACTCTCATCGACAAACCATTCGAGTAGTTAACCGCAGCGAACTACAACGCAATCGCTTGATGGCATGTAGAGATCTTCACAAGTTTGGGGATCACACATTGAAGATGGTGAGGGATGGCTTGGCTTATAGGTTAAAGGAGATACACGCATGCATTGGGTCTCAAAAGCGATGGAATTCTCGACGATGGGATGTGAAGAGGATCATCACCGAATTGATGAAAGGTTGTAGAAGGGACCGGTTTCAAACTCCGAGAGCTTCGGTAGGTGGTCGCCCCATGTTTACTCTCACAGCTATCAACGCCTGTTCGTATTCCTGGAAAGATTGATGGACTACCTGGTACACCTTAAACTGTTTTCAATTTCATATTAATTTGGATGTGTGATTTTATAACGACTATGGTTTGTGCACACATAACAGTGTACAACCCGTACTTGTAATGAAAGGACCCTGTGGTACGCTTTAGTGCCACAATCCTTATAAAAGGAGCGAAAGCTTCTTACTTTTGAGTAAAACTTATCAAATCTTTCATTTTTTCAAAGTTTTGCTCAAAAGAACAAGTACTTCCCCTTATGTTTTTCTAAACCTCAAAAGTTAATATTACTTGTTGAGGGGGAGTATTTGACTAAAAACTTTGTTCACAAAATGTTCTTAGTGGTAATCTTCCCGCAAAACTCGAAATGGACATATTTGATATCAAAATTTCATCAAAAATAACATGTATATGCCATTTTGAGGGGGAGAAAATTATGTGATAAGAAATCTGTTGTGTTTTGCTATTGAATCCTCGTGTGAAAAGACTTCAACCCATGAATTGATGGGATCTGAACAGTCATACATTGAAAATATTTGTCTTCCAAGACTTATCCAAGTAAATTGTACCCATTCGAGAAGCTCTTGATAGACATGAACTTTGACGGGTTTAACAACCTCTCGGGGTTGTCCACATCTTCAAGGTAGTTATTAGAGCTAGTTGTCACCTAAAAGCTGACAATGTATCTCTTTAACTATGCAACGTAATCGTGTCTCGCAAGGAAGTGTCTATCTTGAGTCGATCAATTCAAAAAGTGCGCGCTCTTCTCTCACTATGCAGATTTCTATCAAAAATCTTAAGCACATGTGGAGGGGGAGTATTTCTGAAAATCTAAAACTTTTGAAGTGTTCAAACATGGTTTTTCATTCACAAACACTTTGAGAGATTTTCATGAAAAACGGTTTTATGACAATGGAGTTATAAGGTGATTAAGGTTAGGAATAACCGTCCTATGATCCGCCAGAGCCGGAGGGATCTACCCAAGGACACTACCAATAGTTAGAATTAGAAGTCCTTAGGTATGGTTATAAAAGGAGAAAATGAGAATCGGAGAAAGAATGAGTTGAAGAATTAAAAAGAAAAGGGTGAAAAGAAATAGCCCTACAGATTATTCAACTTAGGGCAGACACCGGGTTCAATTCATATGCTACTGGTTGTCACTTGATGACGCCGGTATTGAAGATTAAAAGTCGTCATGGACCCAGTGACGCATGCACTAAACCTTCTTAGACACTCAAGTTTCTCCCAAAAGAAGTTTGTTTCATTCTCACAGGGAACCCTACATAAACTATCGACTTTCTCTTAGAGATTGCTGGTATTGAAGAAGGAGACCCTCTCCTAGTCTCCGCCAGAAAACCAAAACGCACTATTGAGTCTAGAGCCACGAGATTCATCAAAAGATCTCATAGGTACACTTGACATTTCATCACTTGTTGTACAACAATAAGAACAACAGATGGTACTATCGAGTCCTACACAGATCCTAGCAATCTGTCGAGAACATTTATGAGAGGTTCACAATTGTGATCCTTAGTTATTGAATGGAAACTCCTCGCCGGGTCAACTTCAAATAGCCCTCGACAGAGGTCACTTCGGTAACTCCCCGTGGATTACGCTTAGTGTGTCTCAAACGCTCTACGTTGGGGTGATGCTTGTACCTCGGCGACTCATCTAAACCGTAGATGTACTTTGGTACATCGAGTTATCTCACTTGTGGGACTCCGTTCAGAACGGCCTTTGTGAGAATTAGAGTTGAGTTTTCACACTATCTTTGCCGTTAACACTCTCAAGTTCGAACTTGTAAGTGCCGGAACCGCTATTACTAATCTTTCTTATGTTTTCTTCTTATGGAAGCTCGAGCTGATCGATCGTGCGATTCTCCACATGCTCAAACCAACAACAACACTAATTGAAGTTCTCTCAAAAGGCAACACAAAGTCAGAATGATTCTTCGTCAAGTCACAGAATCTACAAAGTTTAAAGACTAAGAGAACTACATCGCGATCGAAATCCAACGTCAAAGAGCGGTGAGCATGTTGGAGAAAAGACGTGGAGACACTGGAGCAAAGAAGCGACACTGGCGCGATCACGGCAACAACAACATAATATCACTACCACCACATAGAACAAAGATCAAAGAACAAAGAAAATGATGACGTCAAAGCAAAATTTTTCAAAGGAAACAATTTCTCTACACTGGGAGATTGTTCGAATCAAGGCAACTCTTCTCACAAGAAAGAAGAATGTCAGAAGACGTCAAAGCTACTATTACATCAGCATCTACATCGTTAATCACTCTTTCACTCATCACCAACACTTAGGGGGAGATTGTTGGAATCACTCCTAAAACCTTAATTCAAGTGTTAGTGATTCATATGTAATAGCTAGCTTATTATGGCCTTTATGTTTGTTATTAAGCTAAGGCTTATGTAGAAGGCCCATAAGCCTCTCCAAGTCCATAAGGAAAGGAAGGGACTAGGAGTGTTGCCCTAGCTCCCTCTCCTATAAATACTTATGTAATACCCTCACTTGAGGGTTGGTTGTTCATCTCATCTCAAATATTACGCATAACTCTTCTTATATCATTCGTGTTTGTGTGTGACTTGTTCAACCGATCTATCTCTCTTCTCTACTTCTTATATTGATGCTTGTGTTACTAATATGGTGACCTTACAAATTCTATTAGAATATTCATTACACAAGTTATCTAATAACTTTTAGTTAGATATTAATGTTGTCAAATCACTTTTTATTCAAGAATGATACAACAATTTTAATACACAACATGATGCACATGATGAATCTGCAGGTCAAACTTAGACTTCATTCATGTTCTATCTTGTCAAAAGATATTTATCCATTTCCCAAATAACATATCATGTTTTATTAGAATCATTTATTTCACTGCACATGTTTATTAATAATAAACATATATTCCAAGGTTGTATGTTTTAATTCTTAAATCTTACAAGTGAAGTTTTATTCCAATATAAGACTTAACATTTTAGCTTACAAGGAATGTTACTTCCTATATGTTATACAACATATAAGATTTAAAACCTTAACATAATACTCCCACTAGCTTTCAGGAATACTTAAAATTTATCTTATTTCAATTATAAATCAAAACTGGGATTTAATAATTAAACATAAGAATAATTTCATAGATGCATGCATTTATCCATTCATGAATTATTGCACTTCGTACACTTCCAAAGATTATATGAATTCAAAAAATCTTTCGATTACTTACCGTCCTCGCTCAAGTAATTTCTCAACAAAGAGTTTTGATATTCCATTGTCATATTTCATATTAATGAAAACAATTATGACAATTATCATCTTTATATATTTAATGTGTCTAGGAAAGAATATTCAATCACAATTAATTGCTTAAGTATGATTAATAATCTTGTCATAAAACATGCATTAAATATGTGTACAATTTTGTCCATATGATTTCTACACAGAGATTTAAACCACTAGAGTTTTCCATCTCTTTGAAGAAACTTATCTTCATTATGTAGTCTAACTATTAAGATAAACCAAATTTCCAAAATTGATTATCTTTGTGGACAACATCTTTAACATTCATAGTATGAGTAATTTACCCAATTCAATATTTGGTAATCCATCATAATGATTATCAGGTTTACTATAATCATGTAACTCATGTTCTTCTCAGCATACAAATCAAATATCTGAGATATCCTTGCAGATATATGAATGAAAATTCCATCATCTTGAGGTTAACATTTCATATCTAGCCTCATCATGATATTTACTAGTGTATTTAAGAAGATTATGTATCTTGTAATTTTATCTTTTAAGATAAAAAAACTCCTACTTGCCTTTTGTAATATATAGACTATCTATATATACTTAGCAATTAGAGCAAAATTACATTGTTATCTTTTTGAGACATTACAAATACATATTGATAATTCCTGACTTTAGTTTATTAATAACCTATTCATAAGTAGTTTAACAAATTCAGAATCTTCAATTTTAAAACTTAATGTGATTCATCACATTCTATAATAAAATTGTGTTTTATTAATCTTCTAGGTTGGAGTCATATTGAGTATATTCAATCCATACTCAATTTTCTAACCTTGTTACTTTTTAAGAAAGAAGTTATGGTTATCTTGAATCAAACAAATCAAATAGTGTTTGATTCTCCTAACTGAACATACCATCAACTTGTGGTATTCATTATAATTAATATTGTAAGACAATCTAACAATATATAAGATAAACATATTCCTTTTAGCTTACCTATTTACCAACTAAGTCAACTTAATGGTATAATAGACTTTTCAAGCCAATTGCATGCTTTATAACATAAGTACTCTTTAACCAAGTCACTTCATATTCATGTCTCATCAAGAAAACATAAACTGTTATAATCCCATTATATGTTATAAATCACTGATCAACTCAATGACTTCTTGTATATGTCTTAATTAAAAAACATAACAAGTTAACGTCTTACTTTATTATAAGTCTTAAAAGACTTTATGTTTATGTCTTTACAATGAATCATAAACATGTTTAACTAAAGTAATTATAAACACAACTCTTGGTTTCAATAGTAATTTCAAGTTCATTTATTTACTTCACAATAATGTAGGACTACATTATTTTTCATTTATGTCATTCCAAAATACATAAATAAACAAATTGAAGTAATATAAGATTACTTCATTTATTTATGTCATTCTAATAATGCATAAATATCTAATTTGAAATAGTCTTATATATCACACATGTTCTAAGTACTTGTCTAATTTATTCTAAATACGATCCCACGTAACATGGAGATTTACTTTGTTGTTGCAATCTCGTCAAGTTCTCACATGAAGTAAATTGCAACACAAAGTGTTTCTTGAATTAGATATGTACAAGTCATATTAGAACGTTAGTCTCTTACCTTGCGTCACAAGAGAATCCGTTAAATCATATACCTATATGTTGTACCTTGCACACAATATAGATTTCTCCCACTTGTGCATGGAACAACATCATGTAGCAGATAAACAATACGACATATGTTTGTTTATGTGACCAATATGATTGTGTCATTGATATTAGCATAACTAGTAGATGTAGAACCACTTCATTGTCTAATAAGAAAACGTACATTACTATCCTTGAAAACATAGGTGTCTACAAGTGGAAAGTAATTATCTTAAGACATTCTAGAGATAATCTGGGTTACTACCAAGATGACAAAGCTTGTAACTCCTACTGAATTAGAGATCATTACATTAATTCCTTATTCAGTAATAAGAGCACAATACTCCCCTTTGGATTTGACAACATTGTAAGTGTTTCATTAACCAGTGAAAGAAAATAGTGTTCTATTTACTTCTCTACACTTTTGAGAAAGTCCATATATAACAATTACTTATGTACTAAAAGAGTGCATTCTACAATGTAGATGATCAATTATCCATCAATGCTATTAACTTGAAAAATTGGGCATGCAATTTCTTTCTTAATAATTCTACTATTCCAACAATTGTAAGTTTTACTTTTAAATGGTCAAAGCATAACAACTAGATAAAATATGCTAGTTTGTCTTTTACCAATTTTGCAGTAAATTAGTCTAGCTTCTAATTTAATAACTCATAAAATATGCAATTTTCTTAACTATTAAAATTTGCTTACGAGTTATGTATTTAGAATTTAGACAATTCTAATTTGTCCTATCATACCTTTCTTATTCATGAAAAGGAATATGATTGAATCTCAATATTTCTTATGAAAAGAGGACTAGGTTTATTCTTTTAGCAAAGTTGACTCTACCAAAAACCCTTACAAGTGTAGATCAATTTATCAATACAGGAATAACCTACGTTTACGGTTTAATGTTGCATTAATACATTTAAAGAATTTACAAAATTCAATTTTAGTATTTTCGATAATTAAACTTTTCAAGAAAATAAAATACCCAATGTAATATTCATATAACCATAGAATTTTCTCAAAAACTAGGATCCAAATTATCATAGTTCCATTACATCAGTTGATCTGCTAGTAACGAAAGCACATAATAAGGTAATATGTCAAACAATAATTGGAAAACATTTTCCAATTTCTAGATCGTTATGGGATATATATTTTTCAACGCTATTGCAAATGTAAACATATTGTATCCCATCTTAAGCCTTGAGTCCAGTTCTCACTTACTACTCAATTTAAGTCATCTAACTTAAAGAACTGCAAATATGTCCATGCAAGGTCTGACTTCACATGAAGATTTACCTTTCCATCACAATCTCGCCAAGTTCCCACATGACATAAATTGCAACTTCGAGTATTCCTTTAACTAGATGGCACTTAACTTAATTTTAAAAGGGACTAGTTTTGATTTATGGTGTCAAATCAAATATGTACGAAGAAGCATGCATACAACTTCGTATCAATAATTTTTAATAAAAAAACTTTTTATTAACCAATTCACAAAGATTAAATTATCAATGTTTTGAGTGAGGTATTAGTTTCGCCAATCAAAGAATTTACCTTTAATTATCATCCATTATATCGTACTTTTGCATAAGTCTAAAGACTTAGTGTTTCGGATAATTACCACAAAACTGGTGCATGGAATTAAAGCTAATTCGCCCTTAAGATGATTTTGTACATTTATAGCCTACTTGGTAACTCCAATTTGACACACAAAGAAGCGGAGAATTTGGTCAGCGCTGAAGCAATTACCTCCTTCTTTCGGGTCACAATTTAATGCGCTCCCCTCCTTATACCCCTCTTATAGTTTGTCAAAATTGGATGAGCCGTTCTCACTATTTGTACCAAAACCATCAATCAATTAAACTTATTGAAAATTTAACTCTTGAAAAACAAATCATAATTCACCATTGTTTAGTCCAATTTATTTTTCTATGCAAAATTACCCTTTGCTTAAAACTTGTCACACATAATAAACAAACAAGTAACAATAAAAAATAAACAACTAAAACAATGCGCACATAACTAACAATTAATACGTGTAAACAAGTAGCCACATGCAACTTATTTGATAAAGCCTATTAATAATCAATATCTAGGTTAATTAACGTATATATTAACATACATCGACTAATCGATTACGTAAGCCATAATTAAATATACCAAATTGCACATAATTGATTCATTAATATATTATTGGAGTCTTCCCCAATTCAAGATTTATCAAAACAAACATGTGATAAAATAACTTAACCATTAAAAATTCAAGCAACCATCAATGACGAACATGCATGTATCATCATGGATATAACATAACAATTATTCAGGTAAGTCATAAGATCGCATACAATTCCATGTCACGTAACACTTTATTCATGAATTTATCACGTAACAAACATATTAATTCTAGGTTTCGATATTGATAACATAACAATTATAATAAACCCTAAAACAATTTTTAAAACAATCAACTAAAAAAATTAGGATTTCGACCCAAACCCAAAAATTTCGATATGGTATAGAAAAGTTATTAAAGTTTTTCAAAAATTTGTCCTAAGTTACTATAGTTTCATTTTGTTCACTTAGGTTACCAAACTTTCGAGAGCATACACTTCGATAAATTCAGTGTTAGTCCGAGTAACCTGAACAAATATTTTTATAAGTTCAAGAACTCGAGTGAACAAATTTTCAAAGTTTAATAACCAATGTATACTTTTATGAGTTCATTAAAGAATCGAAAGTGAACATAGTTTCAAAGTTCAGTAACCTGGATGAACAAAATGAAACTATAGTAACTTAGGACAAATTTTTAAGAAACTTTAGTAACTTTTCTGTACTATAACCCAAAAAAATTTGGTCGATCCATAAAAAATAAATTTTAAAACAAATTAGGGCAAAAGCCCTAACCCTAAAATTAGGGTTTACATAATCATAACCAAAACCCTAGAATAATCATATCACACAACATACAATATTCATTTTTTTACGTGTTTAGTAATATTAAATAAGACTCGTGATGCCACTGTTGGAATTATATAACAGGACTATCATATATAAAATACATAAAACATCAAAGAAACGTGTAGAAGTGTATAGGAACGTAAAATAAATTAACTAACACAAACATAAAGTATGCGTACATTTTTTATTCTAGCCGAACAAGAATCAATTCCACAAAACTAGCAAGTGATGAACCCTAATTAGGGTTTATAGAATTATAAGAATTACCTTACGTTTTTGTAATTCAACCCAAGATACCAACAAAAGTATGTTAGTACCACGTTCTTGTACACACGTACTAAATCAAATTAAAGTAATGCTAGTTTTAATAACACGAAAAAATTTGTTTTGGAAAAACAATATGGATCGACTACCCAAAGGGGATGGACGATCAATTAGCACTAAAACACATACAAACAATTTTAGGTTTTAGTTTAGGAGTACAAGAGATTAAATACAAAGACCATAGGCCTTGTATTTATACCCATAGTAACTTGGTGACCAAGTTAGCAATGGATTGGGCTTTGGAACCCTTTGGCCGATCGGTTTGAGTAATCCCCAAGGATTCCGGAACCTTCCCAATCTCTATTTTATTATTTAGTCATTCCAATTTAACATTAACGGTCGTTAGTCCATTACACTTAGTTAACTTAACGTTCATTATATATTTCGTGTAATTAATAAATAAATATAACATTTTACATTTAATTATTAACTTTAATTCTCATACGTAAAGCGTGCAATCTCGTGGTCTCAAGTTCGATCCTAACTCACGACTACTAATTTAAATATCCATAAAACTAACAGTGAGATCCAAGAGTGTGATAGCGCCTTATCTCGCACAAATCTAGTAATCGGAAATTTAACTAATTGTTCGTGTAATATACGGAGTATTTAGCAAGTACTAGTACTTAGTAAAGCAGGTTTTAACATTTAAACTTGTGTTTTTCATAGGTCGTTCCTATTCATGAGTAACTTCCTATATTCATACATATCTCATTATATATGTGCAAAGACATATTTATTGCATTCAACTTAAAAAACCAAAACATATTAATTGATAACATGAACAGTAGTTAAATCTGATAGTTGTAGTCTAGCTAGACGTCTGGTACCTACTTGTATACCAAACAAGCTAAGTTTGTTATTTGGTATCGGTGGTGTTAATTAAGGCCTTCAAGCCCAAATGGATGTATGGTCACCACCATTGGTAAATATACTTGCCATACTTCCGTAAATAAATAACCGTAAACATGAACCAGTATATGGCAACAAAAAGTCAGTGAACCACATAGGCTTGTACGATGTTTGTCAATGACATGTGCATAGAGATTGTGGTGTTGGTTTTGTTGAAGATGAAGATCGTGGTCTCATAGTGTATTAGGGTATATAATAATGTGATAAGCACCCATAGCGATCAATAAAGACCCGTTAAAGGATTCTAACTAGTTTGATCAATCCAAGAATAAGAAAAGATTGATGAAATGATAATTAGTTATCAAGGCGGAAAAGTTGTTTATTTGATATGTTGAATAATTACAGAAGAGAGAAAATGAGAATTACAATTACAAGCTAAGAAGTGAAATGACTAAGCTAACAACTATTTAAAAGACATATTTCCCGTCAAAAGGTAGTTAGAGGTTGCAGTTGAGTGTCACGTGCACCTCACACGCCTGGTAAACCATTTGTGTGCCCCTCACGTACCAAGCAACTTAACTAGCTTATCTTGACTTGCTGACTGCTTTTAGTAGCTTATCAGTTAACTTCCCTTAAAGAAACAACTTGTCCTCAAGTTGTGCAATCAAATTCAGGGAATCTCTGTTGCAAATCAGTAATTGATTCCCATGTAGCATCCTCCATTGTGCCATTTGCCCACTGCACAAGTTAATAAACCTCTGTTGCATTTCCTTTTCTAGCCAATCTTCTCTCCAAGATGGCTATTGGCTCTACCAGAAACACACCAGTATTGTCTCAAGATGGTAGGTTGCCACATGTTTGGTTTGGACTGGGATGCCTGCATTTCTTTAGCTGAGAAATGTGGAAGACATTATGAATCTGGGACCCTATTGGCAATTCCAACTTATAGGCTACTTGTCCTACCCTCTGAATTACTTTGAAAGGTCCAAAAAAACTTTGGTGAAAACTTGTTCTGCCTACCTTTTCTCAGTGACAGTTTTCTATAAGGCTTCAATTTGAGATAAACCCAATCACCACATTCATATTCCTTATATGTTTTGTGCTTGTCTTGATGAGACTTCATTCTGTTTTGAGCCCTTTTGATATGAAATTTCAGAGTTTCAACAGCCTCTTCTCTTTCCCTTAGCGTTTTATCCACTAATTCCACCATACTTTCTCCCGCAATGTATGGAATGTGGACAGGTAGTGGTTTACCATACACAACTTCATAAGGAGTAGTTTGAATAGTTGTGTGATAGTTTGTGTTGTACCACCATTCAGCCAAAGGCAACCACTTACACTATTGATTAGGCTGTTCACCAGACATACACCTAAGGTAGCATTCCAAGCACCTATTAACTACTTTAGTTTGACCATCTAATTGTGGATGGTATGCACTAGTCATATTCAACTCCACCTTCAACAACTTAAACAATTCCTTCCAAAATAGACTGAGAAACACCTTATCTCTATCTGATACAATGTTCTCAGGTAACCTATGTAGCTTGTAGATATTGTCTAGGAACACTTGAGCCACTTGTGCAGTAGTAAAAGGATGAGACAGGGCCTTAAAGTGGATATATTTAGTCAACCTATCAACCACGACAAAGATGACTTCCTTACCCTGTGACTTAGGAAGACCTTCAATAAAGTCCATAGAAATGCTTGTCCAAGTGCTATTTGGGATAGGCAATCGTTGTAGCAGACCTGGATAAGCTTCCAAAATAGGTTTGAATCTTTGACAAACATCACAATTTCTCACCCAATTTTTAATATCTTCCCTCATATTCTTCTAATAAAACATAGAGCATAGCTTATGAGTTGTCACTTTGACTCCTGAATGACCACTCAATGAACCACCATGGACTAAGGCTAGCAAATCTTGCCTCAAAGTGTCATTATTTCCCACCATTAGCTTATCCTTCCTTTTCAACTGATTGTTATACCAAGTGTAATGTCCAGACACATTTGCATTAGCCTGCAGCTTAGTAATCAAGTCTTGCATGGTCTAGTCATGTTTCCAACTGTCCACTATTTTGTCATAAAGTTCTGTGGTGATACTAGAAGTACTGATTATACTCAATAGCTAAGCAGGGTTTTGCATTCTTGACAAAGCATCAGCAGTAACATTGTCTACCCCTTTCTTGTACATTATCTCATAATCAAACCCCATGAGTTTTAGCAACCACTTCAGCAGAGCAGGTGTGGACATCCTCTGATCCAATAAGTATTTCAAGCTAATATGGTCTGTTTTGATCTTAAAATGCCTATCAGATAGATATCCCCTCCACCTTTCCAAAGCCTGTACCACTACCAAGAACTCTTTTTCATAGGTAGACATTAACTGGTGTTTGGTAGATAAGGTTTTACTCAAAAAGGCTATAGGATGATCTTCTTAAAGTAACACTGCACCTATTCCCACCCTAGAGGCATCTTTTTCAGTAAAACCAGGCAATTTCAATACTCGAGCACTGATCATTGCTTGCTTAAGGGCTTCAAAGGCTGCTTGTACTTCACTGTTCCATGAGAATCCTCCTTTCTTCAATAGCTTTTTCAAGGGTTTACTCACCAAGGCATGGTTTCTAATAAACCTTCTATAGTACTCTGTCAACCCAAGGAATCCCCTCAACTGTTTGATATTACTAGGTACAGGCTGTCTGCCATAACTTTATCTTTTCTGGATTTGTAGCTACTCCATGTTGAGAAATCACATGACCCAAATACTCTACTTAAGTATTACCAAACACACATTTGCTCAGTTTGGCAAACAACTTATGAGACCTCATAGTTTCCAAAATAAGTTTCAAATGACTAATATGATCTTCCAAACATGAGCTATAGACAAGTATATCATCAAAAAATACCAATGTAAACTTTTTGAGAAAGGGCTTGAATACCTCGTTCATCAATGATTGGAATGTAGAAGGAGCATTTGTCAACCCAAATGGCATGACCAAAAATTCATAATGGCCCTCATGTGTTCAAAATGATGTTTTTGGCACATCATTTGCATTCATCCTTATCTGGTGGTACCCTGATCTTAAATCCAGCTTAGTGAACAATTTAGCCTCATGTAACTCATCAATCAACTCATTTATGATAGGTATTGGAAACTTGTCTTTGACGGTTTGTTTGTTCAATTGTCTGAAATCTACACACATCCTCCAAGTATTGTCTTTTTTTTCTAACCATCACAATTGGTGAACCAAAAGGGCTTGGCTTTTTCTAATCACTCCGACAACAATTCTTTAACCATGCCTTCAATAGCAACCTTCTAGTTTAGTGGATGTCTATAAGGCCTAATGTTCACAGGCATTGGGCCATCAACCAGGGGAATATTATAAGCATGTGATCTATGTGGTGGTAACTCAACAGGCACATCAAACACATCTGCATAGGTATCCAAAACCTCTTGAATCTGCTTGTCCACCTCAGTAGGCACACCATTTAACTTCATACAAGCAGCTTCATAATCAGGAACCACACAAAGTGACATAGAATGCAATTCAAATGGTACCATCTGTTTAACAATTTTCTCAGTCCCCTTGTTATTTAACCATTCCACAGTGGACTTAGTAGTGCCCCTCAATAACACCCTTTTTCCCTTATACTTGAAATCCATCCTTAAATCCTTGAAGTTGCATTTTATGACCCATAATGTTGATAACCACTATATGCCTAACACCATTTCACAACCCCCTAAGGGTAATAACATCACATCAATGTTAAAAACAATATTGCCAAACTGCCATTTAAAATTCTTGCACTTAGAAGTGGTCATCAACTTAATTCCATTGGCCACTATAACTGCCAATGGTCATGTTGGTCTAATTGAACACCCTAAATTATGTGCTACTTGTTTGTCCAAGAAGTTATGCGTTGATCCACAGTCTATCAAAATGTGTATCATATGCTTTCCTACAGTACCCACTACTCTCATGGTTTGAAAATTGGTAGTACCCGTCAAAGCATGTATAGAAATTTGGGGTTGCACTTCCTCCTCATTAGCCTCCACTATATTTTCCTCTGTTTCATCCCACTCCTATTCCTCAGAATCTTCCTTATTAGGCAAGACTTCCAAGGAAAACAATTGACCTTCACACTTATGAACAAGAACATATTTCTTATCACAATAAAAACACTGATTTAATGCCCTTTTTCTGCATATTCTTTCTGAGTTTACTGTTTCCTACCTTGTGCAGTGTTTGTTTTTGGATATAGTCCCCCATAACTAGTGTTTGACAATGACAAAGTAGTGTTTGGTTTTGCATTCATATTACCATTTCTGAACCCATATGCAGACTTTTCATTAAATCTAGACACATGAGCAGGTAACACTGAATTATACCTTGTTTTCAAAGCAAGCAAGGTTTGTTCTTGCATCTTTGCCATGTAGAACACATTAGTCAAGGTATTCAAAGTAAACATCCTGATCCGCATGCTAATCTCATCCTTCAACCTACACACGAACAAACTGGTTGAGTGTTTTCATCCAAATCCACCATATTCAACAATGTTTCAAACTTTTCTTGATATTCTTTCACAGTCCCAACCTGTTTCAACTTCTTCAACTCCATTAATGAATCAAGAACTGTGTTGAATCTTTTCAAAACCTCTCTTTCATAAACTTCCCATGGAAACTCTTCACCAAATCTCCTGTAAAATTGTTTATGCCATATCAATGCCTTATCATAAACATGCATGGATACCAACGCAATCTGATCTCCAACTTCTACACAATCAATCTTAAAGAACTGTTTGCATCTGTAAACCCATCCTTTCACATCTTCCCCGTTGAATTTGAGAAATTCAATATTTGACATTCTCCCATATCCTCTAACCCCATTTCTTGTATGCATCTGTCGACCACTACCATGATTTTGACTTCTACCAATATTACCAGGTTCCTTACTCTTTCACCTTTGATTGTCTACCTTTAGGCTAACCAAGAATCCAGTGCCTTTTTAATTTCAAGAATAGCCTATCTCAATTTATTAAATGAATTTTTTAAAGAATCCATGGTAGGAACAAAAGTCATTGTATTATTGTTTCTTGTGCTCACCATTGTATTGATAATACTACTGCTCATCAACAATGGAATAGTATCTATCAATTTTGTTCTTGGCTACTCAAACCAAATTCTTCTCATCATCTTGTTTAAGATTAGGGAATTTAACAAATAATGGGCTAATCTTATGATCGTACAGATGTTTGACACTAGCCAGATGTAAAAAGAACAGTGAAGTTAGTGGTGACTAACTTCTTGCCAGAAAATCTCTGTTTCTTGCCGGAATCACGCCGAAAAAGATGACCGGAAAATCAAAAATGTCAGTGTAACACTCTTGAAGATAATATGGTGCCAGAAAAGTGCTCTTGATACCACTTGATAAGCACCAATAGGGATCAACAAAGATCCGTTAAGGATTCTAACTGGTTTAATCAATCCAAGACTAAGAAAAGATTGATGAAATGTCAATTAGTTATCAAAGCGGAAAAGTTGTTTATTTGATATGTTGAATTATTACAGAAGAGAGAAAATGAGAATTACAATTACAAGCTAAGAAGTGAAATAACAAAGCTAATAACTATTTAAAAGACATATTTCCCGCCAAAAGGTAGTTATAGGTTGCTGGTGAGTGTCACGTGCACCTCACACGCCTGGTAAACCATTTGTGTACCCCTCACGTGCCAAGAAACTTAACTAGCTTATCTTGACTTGTGATCGAGTGATTGCGTGCACACACACGACTGGACCATTTACGTGTGACACAACAACAATTAGCCTCGTTTCTATTTTGCAAGAGATTTCCAAACTCTTTCTATTTTCAAAAGGCTTAGATGTTGATGAGTTTAAAGATATATGACATACAATAAAACATGTAGACACCACAGAGTACACATCGGAAGACTAAGGATCATAACAAATAAATAATTAACTGAAGAAATAACGTACCTCTTGCAAATGGTTAGATCTCTTCAATGAATGTAATGAAGTGGTTTAAAGAGTTGTCCCTTACCGTTTTACAACTCAAACCAATTGGTGTAAGAATAATGTCTTACAACCACAGTTTTGTACACACGAATTAACCACGAATCAAAGCGATTGCTAGATCTAACACAAGTCCTTGTTTTATGAAAAACAAAACCAAAACACCCTTAGGAGTGGGGTTCGGCGAAGAATGCAAGAAGAGGAGAGGGAAAGATCTAGGGTTAATTCAATGCACAAAGTTATGAAAAACCTTAACCCTGGCCTTTGTATATATAGTAAATCTAAAACTTGTAGGAAAAGTTAGGGTTTTGGGCTTGGAATGCCCCCCTTGGCCGGCCATCATGGAGGACAAAAAAGGGAACCCGAATCTTTTCCAAGTTTAAGATATTCACCATATATTCTCTCGTTTTATTACATTTAACGGTCGTTAGTCATTTCCGTTAAATATTTAACGATCGTTAGACGGACTTAATGTGTAATAATTAATCGTAATCATTAACATTAATTATTAACTTTAATTCTCATTCGCTAATGTGTGCAATTCCATGGTCACGAGTTCGAATCCGGACATTCACGTATTTATAAATATATACATTTCCAACAGCTCCCACTTGGATATGTTTACAAAACCTGCAATGACATTGGTTAGCGTCTAGCAACACGCCAATGCCCCCGGTACAACTCGTGTATGGTTTTCTGGAGAAAAACCAATTTTGATGATTCATCATCATATTCATCCTTTTGTTTCTAATACCATGTTAATAAGAATATGGATCTCACTCATTTCTTAATTAACTATTCTGTTTCTCGCTTTATGTGATTGATCAAGATTACCAAATCTTCTGAACATATTCCAGAAGACCTTGGGCATGGCCATGCAAGCATCTTAACAACCCTATGAGGGGCCCAATAGTATTATACTTCAAAATAAATTTGAAGGAAACAAATCATATTTTGACTACAAGCAGGATTCATAGATTTCGCAACACTTCTGAAAACAACCCTTATAACTACGATTCAGCACGATAGCGTTAGATTTCTTCACAAAATGCACTACATCCATGACATATCTACGGTATCTCAAGTCATATGATAAATATTCATGATGTACTTAATGACTAAGATCCATAAAGTATCATCATGTGGGTGGGATAAGTCCTATACTCAATTCATTGAATATCATCTTAAATTAGTCATGCTACGCATCAATATACTTTCAAGTATATTCTAACTAATACTCAGATTTGTCTTAATTCAATATCATTCCCATGTTATTGATTGACGACAGACTATTTAGAATAACTTAAGTTATTCAAGGATTTAAACATGCAAATATAGGATACAATATTATAAATGCAATTAAACGTATACCGTACTTTAATTCATTATAAATAATAATTGTTTAACATCTTTTATCCAAATACTAAATAGATCAATGCATGATAATTCTCAGTTAATGAATTTTGCCTCAAGTCATAATAATCATACTTGTTGACAGGGCATAATTTCAACTAACTTTGATCTATAGGAATTTTGAGAATACTTATTTCAAGAATTCAATAAATGAATTTCTCGTATGTGTTTACACATATTTTGATATTGTCATATCATTCCATAAGGTGCGTGACAACCTGAACCACCTTTTATGACAATCATCTTTCAAAACTTTAAAGTTTTAAAGTATTCTTTATTCTTTAATGTATAATGCAATTATGCTCTTAGTTGAGCATAACTAGTCAACATGGTCATCATCAAGGATACCGTGACTAGAATTGAGTGTCATCTCAATTATACTAGAATTATTGTATACAACAATATGCTCTTTAAACATCCGTAAACTTTAAATATTATTTGTTTGGTGCCATTCAAACTTCAAGTTTGTTGACTATAACAATTACATAACAATTGTTGTATAGAATCTGGGAGCAACTCCAGGTTGAGGAATGCAATTCTAAATCCAAACATAAATATTACAATGTTGTTAAATCATCTTGTAATCAATCATGATACAACAACCTTATACACAACATGATGTACAAAATGAATCTTCAAGTTAGACTTTAAGATCTCATTCATATTTTATCTTGTCAAAGATATGTATTCATCATGTTCTATTAGACTCATTAATTTACCGCATATGTTTATAATAATAAACATATATTCAAAGGTTGTATAACTTATTTCCAAATCCTACAAACAAAGTTTCATTCCCAACTAAAACTTAATTTAGGTGGAATGTAGTTGCCCATACAACATATAAGATTTAAGAAAATAAAAACAATACTCCCACTAGCTTTTAGGAATACTTATGAGCTATCTTATTTTAATTATTAAATCAAACATGGATTTTATATTAAACATAAGAATCATCGCCTAGATGCATGCATATATCCATTCATGGATTCTTGCAGTTTGTACATATTCAAAGATTATTTGAATTCATAAAAACTCCTTTGTATTACTTATCGTCCTCGCAAAAGTAATTCCAGAACAAAGAGTTTTGATATTCATAGTCAAAATTTCATATCAATGAAACTAAGTATGACAATTATAATCATTATACCTATTTAATGTATCTAGGAAAGAATATTCAATCATAGTTAATTGCTTAAGTATGATTAATATTATTATCACTAGACATACATTAAATACGTGTACAATATTGTTCATATGATTTCTACACAAAGATTTAAACCACTAGGGTTTTCATCCTTTGAAGACAATCATCTTCATTAAGATAAACCAAGTATCTAAAGTTGATTATCTTTATGGACAGCATCTCTACATTCATAATATGATTAATTTACCACAATTCAACATTTGGTAAATTCATCATTATGATTAACAGGCTTACCATGATCCTGTAACTCATATCCCTCAGCATATTAAATATCTGAGATATCCTTACGAATCTATGAATGACAATTCTGTCATATTGAGGTCTATCATTTACATGTTTAGCCTCATCATGATATTTGCTAGAAGATTATGTATTTTGTAATTTAATCTTTCAAGATCTAAACAAAACTCCCACTTGCCTTTAAAAATTTAAAGATTACCTTTAAATAGTTTAGCAAGTAGAGCAACAATACATTGTTCTCTTTTGGGACATTACAAAACACATTGACAGTTCCTGACATTAGTTTGTTACAACTCACTCTACAAGTAGTTTAACAAATTCAGAACTTCATTTATAAGACTTAATGTGATTCATCACATTCCATAAACAAATGGTGTCTTATCAATCTTCTAGGTTGAAGTCTTATTGAGTATATTCAATCTATACTCAATCTACTAACCTTGATAACTTTTTGGAAGAAACTATAGTTATCTTGAATCAAACAGAGCCAATAGATTTTGATTCTTCTAACTGAACATACCATAAAACTATGGTATTTCCTTAGAATTAATATTGTAAGAAAATCTAACAATATTTAAGATAACCATCTACTCTTTGGCTTATCTATTTACCAACAAAGTAAAACTTAATGGTACAATAGAATTACCAAGTCAATTGCATGCATTATAACACAAGTATTCTTGACCAAGTCAAAATACATATCAGTTATAATCCCACTATATGTTATAAGTCATTGATCAACTCATTGACTTCATGCATATGTCTTAAAACATAGCAAGTTAACGTCTTACTTTATATTGTAAGTCTTGTATTAACAGACTTCATGTTTGTGACTTTACAAAATCATAAACATTTATTATTAAAGTAATTATGAACACCACCTCGGGTTTAAATTAATATTTACTACATATATTTAAGTCATTCAACGAATACTTAAATTCAAAGTAGTATTAGATTATTTCATTTAATTATGTCATTCTATAAAAATGTTCAATGTAAGAAACTGCAAAATCATCAATGCTCGTTCTCACGACACGTGGATATTTTACCTTGAGCTATAATCTAGTTCACGTTCTCACGTAACATAAATTGTAACAACAAGTGTTTCTTAAATATTGAATGACATAAATATTTAAGATAAAGTAGTCTTTGTTATCATCTTGACACATGTTCTTAATAGGGCAATCATACACATTTAAATGTATAATTCCTATTGGAACGTTACTTTCTTACCTTGCGATCAAGAGAATCCATTTAAATCATATTTATATGTGTTGTACCTTGCACACAATAAAGATTTCTCCCACTTGTGCATGGAACAACATCATGTAGCAGATAAACAACACGATACACGTTCGTTTATTTGATTAATATGATTTGTGTCATAGATATAACAAGTATATGTATGACTATATTGATTAGTAAGGAAACACACATGACTCTCCTTAAAAACATAAGTGCCTACAATTGGAAAGTAATTATCTTTGAAGATAATCTGGGTTACTACACAGGAAATAAGGCTTGTAACTCCCACTGAATTAGAAATCAATAAAACAACTTCTTATTCAGAAATGCAACACAAATGCTCCCACTGAATCTGACAACATTGTAAGTGTTGCATAACCAGTGAAAGCAACTTGCTTGCTTTTTACTTTCCTACACCTTTGAAGAACCATACGTAATCATTACTTAGGTACTAAAAGGTGTATTATACTCTGTGAATGATGGGTTATCCATCAATGTTATTAACTTGAAAAATTGGGTATGCAATTTCTTCCTTAACAGGCCTACCATACCCATACTGGTATGTAGCACCTTTAAAGGCTAAAGCAAAACAACTAGATAAAATATGCTAGTTTGCCTTTTACCAATTTTCGCGGTAATTTTTCTAGCTTCTAATTTTGTAACTCATATACATGTTTTCCAGTTAACCAACATTCATGTTTGTTACAAAAGGATTCATTCACCAAATTCGAGTAATGAAATCTTTATGGAAATATGATGTGCAATTCATTGCTATGAGTTACATTAGAATTTAGATAATTCAAACGTTCATATTATACCTTTCTCATTCATGAAAAGGAATAGGATTGAGTCTCATGCTTCTCCCATGGAAAAGAGACTTCGTTTGTCTTTTCGGTAAATTATTCTCGATCAAACATTTATTTGATAGCAGAATGGATCAATTTACTGATCAAAGACTAAACCTCGTTTACTGTTAAATGTTGCATTTATACATTTTAAAGAATTACAAAATTCAATTTTAGTATTTTCGATAATTAACCTTTTCAAGAAAATTAATTACCCGTGGTTCATAAGCATATAACCAATTAATTTTCACTGAAAACTAGGATCTAAATTGACATAGTTTCATCACATCAGTTGATCTGCTAGTAATGAAATTATTCAAGATGGTACGAGTCGAACCTCAATTGCCAATTTTCAAATTGCAACTCCTAGATTTATGGGATTTACATCTAGCCAATTTCAATTGTCATGTAAACATGTTTTATTCCCATCTTATGCCTTGAGTTGTCAGTTCTCACTACAAAGCTCAATTAAGTTGTCCAACTTAAGAAACTGCAAAATCATCCATGCCCGTTCTCATGTCACGTGGATATTTTACCCTTTGATTACGATCTAAATCACGATCTCACGCAAATAAAAGGTAATCTCAGGTGTTTCCGTTTCATTGGATGGCATACAACTTAAATTAAGGGTAATAGATTTGATTTTGGTGTCAAATCAAATATGTACAAAGATGTCATGCATTCATCCTTGTAGCATAAGGTTTTATTAAAACAGTTATATCCTTGTTTTAATGTTTAAGCTTTTCATCATCAAACTTTAATCGAGGTATTGGTAAACCAATTAAAGAATTGCCTTTAATTACTAGTATATATCCTACTGCTGCATGAGTCCTAAGACCCAAGTTATTCGGATAATTGCCACAAAAGTGGCGCGTAGAATTTAAAGTAAATCACCCTTAAGATTTTATGCACACATATAGGAATACTTGGTAGCTCCATTAAGACGCACAAACGAGCGGAGAATTAGGTCAGCGCGAAGCATATTACATACCCTCATCTTTAAGGTCACAATTTAATGTGTACCAACCTTATACCCATCACACAGTTTGTCATTAATGGGTGAGCCGTTCTAACTATTTTGTGCAAAAAATCAATCAATTAAACGATTATGATTACTATGCTTAAAAATACATGTTTCACCATCGTTTAGGTCAGTTTATTTTTCTTATCAAAATACCCTTGTTACACATAACAAACAAGCAAGTATTTGAAAATAAACAAATAAACAATGAATGCATAACATAATAATAAGTCACAATCAAGCCACATGCTTTAATAATCAATAACTGTCAATATGTATATGTTTAATTAAGACTCTCACCCATTTTCAGCAATGTACAAAGTGAGCCACATGCATCGATTCATCGATTGCGTGAGTCAAAATCAAACACATACCACAGAGCACATAATTGATTAAATAATAATGATTGAGGTCTTCCCCAATTTTAGATCTATCATAATTTAGTGTATATTACTCAACCAAGTAAAACATACAATAAAATCAGATCCATGACAAAACATGCATGTATTTATCATGGATGTAAATCACACTTAACAATTAATGCAATTAAACAGAGTTACACAATACACATAAAATTGCATGCAACCTATGGTTTCTAATCCAATTAAAATTGAAGTTTACAAAACCCTAATTAGGGCACCAAAAAAACGCCCCCCCCAAAAAAAAATTAGGGTTTAGGTTTTGCAAACCCTAGATCTACGCATAAAAATAATAACACAATCATGTTTATTTTAATTTATGTGTTTCAGTAATTAATTACTTGTTATACAAGGCTCGTGATGCCACTGATCAGTTTAAAGATATATGACATACAATAAAACATGTAGACACCACATAGTACACAGCAGAAGACTAAGGATCATAACAAATAAATAATTAACTGAAGAATGCGTAATTACCTCTTGCAAATGGTTAGATCTCTTCAATGAATGTAATGAAGTGGTTTAAAGATTTGTCCCTTACCGTTTTACAACTCAAACCAATTGGTGTAAGAATAGTGTCTTACAACCACAGTTTTGTACACACGAATTAACCACGAATCAAAGCGATTGCTAGATCTAACACAAGTCCTTGTTTTATGAAAAAACAAAACCAAAACACCCTTAGGAGGGGGGTTCGGCCGAAGAATGCAAGAAAGAGGAGAGGGAAAGATCTAGGGTTAATTCAATGCACAAAGTTATGAAAAACCTTAACCCTGGCCTTTGTATATATAGTGAATGTAAAACTTGTAGGAAAAGTTAGGGTTTTGGGCTTGGAATCCCCCCCTTGGCTGGCCATCATGGAGGAGAAAAGAGGGAACCCGAATCTTTTCCAAGTTTAAGATATTCACCATATATTCTCTCCTTTTATTACATTTAACGGTCGTTAGTCATTTCCATTAAATATTTAACGATCGTTAGACGGACTTAATGTGTAATAATTAATCGTAATCATTAACATTAATTATTAACTTTAATTCTCATTCGCTAATGTGTGCAATCCCATGGTCACGAGTTCGAATCCGGATATTCACGTATTTATAAATATATACATTTCCAACAGATGTGACATATTTGATAGTTGATAGCAAGATTTTTGGGAGACACACCGATAAGAAATTATACCATGCATGTGATAGCCCCCTAGCTCGGGTGCCTACTCCCTCCTTATTTACTGGACAGACTGCCCATCCCTCGTACTGTTTTTATTAGTCTAGGCCATTTATATGAACTTATGAAGTATCAACAAACTCGAAACCTTAGCAAATGTTTCTTTGAAAAGATGACAACATGTATATTTTGTTGAGTTTATAATACATGACATACAATAAAACATGTAGACATCAAGAGTACACAGCGGAAGACTAAAGATCATAACAAATAAATTAATTAACTGAAAGTATGCGTAACGTACCTCTTGCGAATGTCAGATCTCTTGAGTAAACAAAGAAGTGGTTTAAAGAGTTGTCCCTTAACGTTCTACAACTCAAACCAATTGGTGTAAGAATAATGTCTTACTACCACGTTCTTGTACACACGAATTAACCAACGAATCAAGCGATTGCTAGATCTAACACAAGTCCTCGTTTTAAGGAAAAACGAAACCAAACTCCCTAACAATGGGGTGTTCGACCGAATAGGGACAAGAGAGAGGAGAGGAGATATCTATGGTTAATTCAATGCACAAAGTTATGAAAAACCCTAGAACCTAGCCTTGTTTATATAGTGAATAGAAATCTTGAAAAATAAGTTAGGGATTAGGGCTTGGAGAAGCCCCTATGGCCGGCCATCAAGCAAGCCCAAGAGAAAACCCAAACTTTTAATTTCAAGATTTTCCATTACTAGTCCTTCTCTTTTCATTTTAACGGTCGTTAGTCATTTTTCCGTTAAATACTTAACGATCGTTAAACGGACTTAATGTGCAATAATTAATCGTAAAAATTAACATTAATTATTTAACTTTAATTCTCATTCGCTAATGTGTGCAATCCCGTGTCACGAAGTTCAATCCCACATTTACGTGTTGTAAATATATACATTTAATTTCCAACAGCTCCTACTTGGATATGTTTACAAAACGTGAAATGACATTGGTTAGCGTCTAGCAACACGCCAATGCCCCCGGTACAACTCGTGTATGGTTTTCTGGAGAAAACCAAGTTTTGGTGATTCATCATCATATTCATCCTTTTGTTTCTAATACCATGTTAATAAGAATATGGATCTCACTCATTTCTTAATTAACTATTATGTTTCTCGCTTTATGTGATTGATCAAGATTACCAACTCTTCTGAACATATTCCAGAAGACCTTGGGCATGGCCATGCAAACATCTTAACAATCCTACGAGGGGCCCAGCAGTATTATACTTCAAAATAAATTTGAAGGAAACAAATCCCGTTTTGACTACAAGCAGGATTCAGAGATTTCGCAACACTTCTAAAAACAACCCTTACAACTACCAGTTACGTATAGCGTTAGATTGCTTCACAAAAATGCACTAAATCCATGACATATCTCTGGTATCTCAAGTCAGAGGATAAATATTCATGATATACTTAATGACAAAGATCCATAAAGTATTATCATGCGGGTGGGATAAGTCCTATACTCAATACATTGAATATCATCTGAAATTAGTCATGCTACGCATCAGCATACTTTCAAGTATACTCTAACTAATACTCAGATTTGTCTTAATTCAATATCATTCCCATGTTATTGATTGACAACGGACTGTTTAGAATAACTTAAGTTATTCATTGATTTAAACATGCAAATATAGGACAACATCATAATAAATGAATAATAAACATAACAAAATACTTTATTTCATTTCAATAATAATGTTTACAATATCCTTTATCTAAAACACTTAGTCACAGATGGGCATGAAACTACTAGCTAAACGAAGTCCAAACTTATCAGACAAATGATTAAGTTTTTCACCAGGTAAGGCCTTCATTAAAGGATCTGCTAGGTTATCATCTGTGTGAACTTTGAGCAACTCAATTTCACCAATTTCGACTTGCTCTCGAACATAGTGATATTTTCTAGGATAGTGTCTGGTGTCCTTCATGACTCCAGGTTCATGGGCAAAAGTAATTGCAGCTGAATTGTCACAATATACTTTAATAGGATTTTCAATCGACGGCATAACACCAAGCCCCGAAACAAACTTCCTTATCCAAACAGCTTCCATGGCAGCCTCAGACGCCGCTATGTACTTACTTTCTGTAGCAGACATCGCAAGTGTTGTCTGTTTCTTGCTCTTCCAATCCATAACACCTCCATTGATGACAAATATGTAACCCGTCTGAGACTTCGTATCATCTTTGTCACACTTCCAGGATGCATCACAGTAACCTGTAACAGACAGTTCTGCTTCTGGATTTCCCCCATACACTATGAACATATCTCTTGTAGCCCTAAGGTACTTGAGAATATGTTTAACAGCAGTCCAGTGAATTTCACCTGGATTCTGTTGATACCAACTGGTCAAGTTTTGAGCAAACGCCACATCAGGCCTTGTGCATCGCACCGCATACATGATAGATCCTATAGCCGAAGCATAAGGAACTTTCTTCATACGCGCCACCTCAGCAGGTGTTGAAGCACAACCTTGGCTGCTCAAACCATGATTTACTTGCATTAGCAAAAATCCCTTCTTGGAAATTTGCATATTGAATCTCTTCAATATTTTGTCAATGTAAGCACTTTGGCTTAAACCAATTAGCCGCCTTGATCTATCCCTGTAGATCTTGATTCCAAGTATGTATGATGCTTCCCCTAAGTCCTTCATCGAAAAACATTTACCAAGATAGGCTTTCACCTCATTTAGACTTGATATATGATTTCCTATGATTAATATGTCATCGACATACAGAACAAGGAAAGTAACATGACTCCCACTAGCTTTGTGATATACACATGGCTCATCAAGATTCTGAGTAAATCCAAAACTTTTGATTTCTCCATCAAATCTTTTATTCCATTGCCTTGATGCTTGCTTCAGTCCATAAATGGACCTCTTAAGCTTGCATACATGGTTAGGAAATAATGGATTTACAAACCCCTTTGGCTGTGCCATATAGATGTCTTCATCTAGACGGCCATTCAGAAAAGCAGTTTTTACATCTATTTGCCAAATCTCATAGTCATAGTGTGCAGCTATAGCTATGAGAATCCTAATAGCTCTTATGTCTGCTACAGGATAGAATGTCTCCTCGTAGTCAATGCCATAGGTTTGAGTAAAACCTTTAGCCACTAGACGAGCCTTGTAGGTGTGTACATTGCCATCCATGTCAGTTTTCTTCTTGAAGATCCACTTACTTCCAACGATTTTCGCATTGGGAGGAAGGTCAACTTCAATCCAAACTTCATTATCTTTCATGGATTGCATTTCCCCATTCATAGCAATCTGCCATTTATCCTTTTCAGAATCAGCCATGGCAGCCTTATAGTTGGCAGGTGTTCATTAAGATCCCCAACCATATTTTCCTCCACCTCTACGTTAAGACATAGACGGTCAAAGGTGCACGATAGTCCTTACAGCACCTACGAATGGGAACAACTTCAGGAGGAACGCCTAAGCTTTCAGGCTCTTCTTGAAGTTGACTAGTAGTTTCATAAGGTGTTGTATCTTTTGATCATATTCCGATCATATACTCTCCCACTGAGTTCTTGAGATATGAGATTCCTTTCAAGGAAATCTCCATACCTAGCCACAATGACTTTGTTCTCAACTGGGTAGTAAAAGTAGTAACCCATAGTTTCCTTAGGGTATCCTACAAAGATACACTTAACAGATCTGGCTTGGAGCTTATCAGGTGTGTCACGTTTAACAAATGCTTCACATCCCCAGACCTTTAAGTAAGAAAATTGGGGAGTTTTTCCAGTCCATATTTCATATGGAGTTTTAACAACCTTCTTCGTTGGAACCATATTCAAAATGCGAATAGCAGTTTCAAGGGCATAATCCCAAAAAGTAAAAGGAAGAGTCGTAAGTTCAAACATTGATCGTACCATGTCAAGTAAAGTACGATTTCTCCTTTCAGATACACCATTTTGTTGTTGAGTATAAGGAGATGTGATTTTCTGGATAATTCCACACTCAGCTAAGTAATCTTTGAACTCTTGACTTATATACTCACCACCTCTATCGGATCGAAGAGCTTTAATCTTCTTACCGAGTTGTAATTCTACTTCACTTTTGAAAACCTTAAATGTATCAAAGACTTCATGTTTATGTTTAAGTAAATAAACATAACCATAACGACTGAAATCATCCGTAAAGGTTAAGAAGTAGGAAGCACCACGTTTTGACACATGTCTAAGTGGACCACACACATCAGTGTGTATTAATCCAAGTAGATCAGAAGCCCTTTCCACTTGTGGTGAAAAAGTTTTCTTTGTCATCTTCCCAGCTATGCAAGACTCGCATTTGTCAAATGATTCATCATTGAACTTTTGTAAAAGCCCATCGTGTTGCAGCTTTTCCATGAGTTTCTTGCCTATATGGGCAAGGCGACAATGCCGAAGATAAGACGAGTCACAGTTCAACTTGCTCTTCTTATTGCTAATGCTATACAACGAATTATTTTCATTGGATATACAACCATCCATATCAATTTCAAACACACCAATCATAGGAATTGCATTAAAGTAAAAAACATTATTTAAAGAAACTGAAATTCCATAACTGGTAAAAGTGTGCACAAAACCAATATCTTTTAACAAAGAAACTGAAATAACACCCCTAACAATGGAGGGTTCATAATGACAATTATTTAGTTCTAAAATTAAGTCCGAAGGAAACACTAAATCAAAAGTCCCTATGGCTTCGACAACTGTACGCTTTCCATTTCCAACGTACAAGTATCTTTCTCCACAGGTCAGCTTCCTTGCTCCTCTAAGTCCCTGCGATGTATTACCAATGTGAGTACCACATCCTGTATCATATATCCAGGAATTTTGCTTATGAGGAAAAGAAAATAATTCAAACATAAAAATACCTGATGAGCTAGGCACCATCTTATTTTTATTCTGAAGGCACTCATTCAGATAAACTGGACAGTTCCGCTTCCAGTGACCAGGTGAGTTGCAGTGGTGGCAAGTTAAATCCTTCTTAGGATTCTCCTTTTTCTTTTCAGGGTTCTTCTTAGGAGCTGGTGGGATGACAACTTGCTTCCCTTTCCTTTCCCTTTCTTATCTGCTTGCGGCTTTGGCTTATTCACCCTACCACCCTGTATTGCGAGTACAGCAGGTGTAGGAGCCTTCTTTGGAAATATCTTCTCGTAGTCTACAAGCATTGCATGTAACTCATTCACTGTCTTCCCCGTGCAATGCATGTTAAAATTTTGGACAAAATCACCAAATCGATCCTGATTAAGGGAGTGATTGATGAGGGCCGACACATACATCATTCGAGTAACCACAGCCGAGCTTCTCCAATTGGTCCAAGTGATGTTTCATCTCGAGGACGTGGTCGGAGACAGATTTGCCAACCTCCTGCTTGCAGCTATGAACCTTTTCAATTAGTTCATATAGTTCACTGCAGTGGCTTCTCAAACATACGTTTGAGTTCATCTAGCATGCTCATAGGCGGATAGTGCTCAAATTGTTTTTGCAATTGAGCAGACATCCCTGAAAGCATTAGACACGCCACATCATTGTGCTTCTCATATTCAACACGATATGCCTCTTGTTCAAGAGTAGTAGCCGTATTGAGAGGAGCATCAGGCAGAGGTGTAGTCAAAATTTCAACCCTTTTGGCAACACGAAGGATGATCCTAAGTGAACGATGCCAATCATTGAAATTAGGGCCAGTCAGCTTGTCTCTTCCAATCATATCTTTGAAAGCAGACGTCATTAAGCTCATAGTATTTTTTGGTTGAGCCATCTACAGAAAAAGTTCAAAAAACCATAATTAGTATTTTGATAATTTTCCTTTTCAATAAACAATTAAATACCCAAGGTTCATATTCATATAACCAATTAATTATTATTGAAAACTAGGATCCAAATTGTCATAATTTCATTACGTCAGTTGATCTGCTAGTAATGAACCTTATACAAAATGGTAAAGCTTTTGCTCAATTGCCAATTTCAATTGCAATTCCTAGATTTATGGGATTTACATATAGCCAATATCAATCGCCATGTAAACATGTTTTATCCCATCTTATGCCTTGAGTTGCCAGTTCTCACCACCTAACTCAATTAAGTTGTCCAACTTAAGAAACTGCAAAATCGTCCATGCCCGTTCTCACGACACATGGACATTTTACCCTTCGATTACGATCTAAGTCACGTTCTCACACAAATAAAAGGTAATCTTAGGTGTTTCCGTTTCGTTGGATGGCATATAACTTAAATTTAAAGGTTAATAATTTTGATGTCAAATCAAATATGTACAAAGATGTCATGCATTCATCTTTGTAGCATAGTTTTTATTAAAACATTTATAACTTGTTTTAATGTATAAGCTTTTCATCATCAAACTTTAATTGAGGTATTGGATTCACCAATCAAGGAATTTAGTGTTAATTATCATCCATTATACCGTACTTTTGCATAAGTGTAAACACTTAGTGTTTCGGGTAATTACCACCGAAATGGCGCATGGAATTAAAACTAATTCGCCCTTAAGATGAGCTTGCACATTTTATGGCTTACTAAGTAGCTCCATTCGAACTTACAGGGGGCAGAGGACTAGGTAAGCGCAAAAGCATAACCTTAGACATCCTTTCAGTGTGACTGTGCGCACTTCTTTATTAACCCTTTATAGTTCATTCTCATGGGGGAGCCGTTCAGACCATTTGTACCAAAGTCATCAATCAATTAAACGATTATGATTACTATGCTTAAAAATACATGTTTCACCATTGTTTAGGTCAGTTTATTTTTCTTGTAAAAATACCCTTGTTACACATAACAAACAAGCAAGTATTTAAAAATAAACATATAAACAATGAATGCATAAACAAAAATCATGCATATCAAATAGCCACATGCAAACCTTTTGATAAATCCTATTAATAATCAATTTTAGATCTGTCAATATGTATATATGTAATTAAGACTTTCGCCCGTTTTCAGCTATGTACAAGGTGAGCCACATGCATCGATTCATCGATTGCGTAAGTCAAAATTAAACATATACCACATAGCACATAATTGATTAAATAATAATTATTGAGGTCTTCCCCAATTTTAGATCTATCATAATTTAATGTATATCACTTAAACAAGACAGACATACAATAAAAGCAGATCCATGATAAAACATGCATGTAATTATCATGGACATAAAATTACACTTAACAATTAATGCAATTAAAACAGAGTTACGCAATACACATAAAGTTGCATGCATCATAGGGTTTCTAATCGAATTAAAACTTTAGTTTACAAAACCCTAATTAGGGCACAAAAAAAACGCCCCCCCCTAAAAAATTAGGGTTTAGGTTTTGCAAACCCTAGATCTACGCATACAAATAATAACACAACATGTTTATTTTAATTATGTGTTTCAGTAATTAATTACTTGTTATACAAGGCTCGTGATGCCACTGTTGAGTTTATAATACATGACATAAAATAAAACATGTAGACATCAAGAGTACACAGCGGAAGACTAAAGATCATAACAAATAAATTAATTAACTGAAAGTATGCGTAACGTACCTCTTGCGAATGTCAGATCTCTTGAGCAAACAAAGAAGTGGTTTAAAGAGTTGTCCCTTACCGTTCTACAACTCAAACCAATTGGTGTAAGAATAGTGTCTTACTACCACGTTCTTGTACACACGAATTAACCAACGAATCAAGCGATTGCTAGATCTAACACAAGTCCTCGTTTTAAGGAAAAACGAAACCAAACTCCCTAACAATGGGGTGTTCGGCCGAATAGGGACAAGAGAGAGGAGAGGAGAGATCCAGGGTTAATTCAATGCAAAAAGTTATGAAAAACCCTAGAACCTAGCCTTGTTTATATAGTGAATAGAAATCTTGAAAAACAAGTTAGGGATTAGGGCTTGGAGAAGCCCCTATGGCCGGCCATCAAGCAAGCCCAAGAGAAAACCTAAACTTTTAATTTCAAGATTTTCCATTACTAGTCCTTCTCTTTTCATTTTAACGGTCGTTAGTCATTTTTCCGTTAAATACTTAATGATCGTTAAACGGACTTAATGTGCAATAATTAATCGTAAACTTTAACATTAATTATTTAATTTTAATTCTCATTCGCTAATGTGTGCAATTCCGTGGTCACGAATTCAAATCCGAACATTTACGTGTTTGTAAATATATACATTTCTAACATATTTAAACAAAAGTATTATAGTCGGGTATATTCCTAGCCACTGAAATCACGCCTACATGTGACACATCATTTGATAGAATTTATGGCATAAAAAACCTAGCTGGACGCTAAAATTACAGCTGCATACAACAAAACCATGACAATGTTTGGTTTATTATAGTCGGGTATATTGTAAAATATTATGGGCTTATAGGCTTATGTCTATTCATCCTACTCTTGATTAACAAGTTAGGGTTTTCCTATGTCTTATAAATACCTCCTATTGTAACATTATGAAGATATTATAATAACAAGAATTTTCTTCTTTCTCATTCTTGTGTTCTTATTCATTACATTTACAACATGTTATCAGCACGAAGCTTTAATGAAAAGAAAAGAAAGAAAGATATGAATCTAAGAAGGACGGATGGATTTCTTTTTCCGATGGAGTCAGGGTTTAGTTCATTTATTAAAATTGGTTTTTATTCAAGCTTCCAAAAGGTATATCCCAAATCCCAAACTTTAATATATTAGTTGATTGGTATCGTAAACCATAATGCATTAATATTAATTGATCGTATATCATATGTTAAAATCAAGATATTCCGCTACTACATATTAACATTGTTTAAGATGATTATTATTGCATCAATTTTAATAACATGGTGATTTTATTATGCTTCGATTTTTTTTTATATACGTGAATCATTTTATGTGAACTTGATTTGTTTATCATGAATATATGTTTAATGTTTTTAGTTACTTGATGAATAAGTAGAAAAGTAATAAAAAATAACGCGAGCAAAACTTTGGAACATATATAAGATTACTGGTGACACGAAAATTTTGGATCTCAAAATTTTAGTAATGGTTTTATAACCAGATTGAGCAAAGTATTTAACAATGTTGATCATAAGGAATTAGTTGTACACGTTGACCAATTGCATGAATGATGGCTTAGTGTTAATATTACACTTGATCGTTATTGTTGTTATAGTATACAACTGATTATTATATGTGCTTTTATGATTATTATACGTGCATTTAAATTGAATCTAAGTCTTACAGTATACAATTGATTCTATATCGCTCATAAATCGTGGCATGTTGCTATTTACTAAATCTTAACAGTTATATTGTGAATAAATATAAGTCACTAAAAGTGACAAGATAAAGGGTGTCATTGAGAGTATACATCGTAATTGTAAAGTTGTGTAGTATTTTTTTTAAACTCTATTGTGATTTACAAGAATAACAAATGTTCTATTGTGATTACATAACGAGAATTATGTTATATTTTATTGTTCATTTTTCAAACTCTCATGTAATTTACAAAAACAAATGTTTTATCGAGACTACAAAGAGAGAATCAAAATAACATAGCCATTATGTTATGGATGAAAAAAAATTATTAGAACCTCAAGTTCTAATTTGATTCAATTAATAGAATCAATAACATAACCTCGTGTTATGTTTAAAATAAAAAGAAAATAAAATTAGAACTTCAAGTTCTATTATGATTCCCTCAAGAGAATCAAAAGATATCATAACCTCATGTTATGATTATTATAGAACCCCAAGTTCTATTATGATTATAAAATGCAAATACAATAACCTCAAGTTATTGTTAAAATGTTCAAATATGATTCTATCAAGTGAATCACGATAACATAACCTCAAGTTATGATTATTTTTGTTTAAAGCCTAATGTGCTTTGTGCTTTGATGATTCCCTCAAGTGAATCATAATAACATAACCTCATGTTTATGTTTTGAAAAAAAAAAAAAAAAAAAAACTGGAAGCTCGCTCTATTGTATGCACCTCATGTTGCAAGAAAAAAAAATGTAAGCGAGTTAAATTTCACAATTTTCAGTGTTAGATCTGAACAAATAAAATTGTGATTTAAATGATACTGATGAAGAGATGTTTAAGAAAACATTCTCTATTTTCAAAGTCTCGAACATGCTTCTATATTAGCAATATCGAGAACATGGTTTGAAAAGTATCATGAGATATTGTCAAATTCTCATATTATATAAAAGAAAAGCTAATGAGCTTTCGACGAAAAATATAAAAGTAGTTCAACTATTCGTCCATTCCTTAAAATGAATGTGACAACGATGATGATATTTATCATGGACGTGGTCGATTAAATAATCGACATAAAGATCTCTATTCCCTTAAGTGAATATGATGAATTGATCAACATATAACTCTCCATTCCCTTAAGTGAATGTGACGAATTGATCAACATAAGATTTTCATTCCCTTAAATGAATGTGATAATATAATGATCCACGCTTATAGATCATTTATCATGGTCATGGATATGGTCGAAGTAATATGAAAAATGACCAATCACAACAAGTGGTAAAATAAGAACGGAGCAAATAAAAATGTCATGTATATAAAAAAAAAAGTGTGTCAAATGTATTACACACTATTTTCATAGATGTTAGAATCTATGCTAATAAATTGTGAGATATACATGAATGCTCCAAGTTGATATGCCTTATGTTATGGGTTCCTTGATTAAATTTAGTTAGTACTAATTTTTCAATAAGTTAAATGAAATGTTAGAAATATTGATTTTGTTCACATGTCCGATTTGAAATTCTCAAACATCAATTTTTTTTTTTTTTTTTTGTTCCTAATATTTGTGTGGACTTTTGATGTTAAGATCTATTTTAACTGTAAAAACTTTTTAAGAGAACCCCGTCTTCTTCGTGAGGACCTCAAAAGGGAATACTTAACGATGAAAGATTTGTTAAATTATGGTAAGATCTCATGGATACATTACCACACAAAAGCAAATAATATTCTCAAAAATCTCGCTATGATTGTATGCACCTCAAGCTGCATTAAAAAATAAAGCATATGCGAGTTCGGTCTCACAATTTCAGTGTTAGATCTGAATTAAAAAGAAAATTTATAATGGTGAAAGATCCATTAAATGTATGTCAAAATTTAAAAGAAAGATTTGACCATCATAAGCAAGAGATTCTTGCAAATGCGAGCACATTTTTCGCAATATTAAGTAGTACATCTGAATGATGAAAAGAAAAAACGCAATGAAATTGTTAATGCCTCGAATATACTTATATATCGAGAACGATGCTTTGATATAAAAGAAATGGGAATGTTTGAACAAACACGATAAACCCGTTTACTAAATTTGCTCCATATTGTCGTGTTAAAAGAAACTGGTTTGCAACCTCAAGTTGCAACATAAAGATCTTCATTCCCTCAAGTGAATGAGATAAAATGTTCAATATGAGATCCTTATTCCCTCATGTGAATATGATAATGTAACGATAAATGGTTAAAGATCATTTATCATGGTAAATGCTATGGTCGAGGAAGTATGACAATGACAAACCATTAGTAGTGGCGAAAATACAATAAGAAATGAGCAAACAAAAAAAAATGCTATTTATGCAAAAATGCAAAGTGATGTATATGAAATACAAGTGTGTCAAAGATATTACACACTATATTCATAGATTTAAAAATCTATGCTAGCGCATTTTGCTCCACAAAAGAAATATAAAATTGTCATGAGAAACGAAGTTAAGTATTAAAGATACATTATATTCTTGTATATCTTCCTCGACATGCATTATATAAAGATTAGTAAAAGCTAATCACTGCCATAAACTTAAGTTTATGAGCAATAATAATTATAATATGTTTGGCATGACCAGTTACACCATCCTGAGTCATTAATGATGCGAAAGCTATGGAAGAATAAGATTCTTCAATCTAATGTTATAATCTCTCAAAGAAAGTTGATTATTATTCTATCAACTAGAATGGGGATTGAATTCCTCAATGTTAATAGGAAAGAAAACAAATGGATATATGTAAGCATACAAATCCATTGTATGAACCATTTAGAGTTTAAAATCGATGCATCGTCTAAATGGTCATTAAATCGCAACCTCAAGTTTGCATGATTAATAGCTCAATGCGAGCCTAACATTCCAGAGTAAGTATTTCATCATGAAAATGCGATGAATTACTTCTAAATTATGAAATGAAACTGAAAGAAAAACTTGTGTTGTTGTATGGGGCCATATTATAATATGCACAACAACAAAATTAGCATCATGCCAATATGTTATTATAAATCCTCCCTTTTATAATTGGTTTTGGTTATAAACCAAACATATCCCATTATTGTTTTTTGTGTGCAAATTACTCCACCTAAATGCACATATATGGGATATAGAAGATGGATAATTCCTTCAGGAGGAGAGAAGTAGCTGCAAATTCAGAATGAATTATCATATTCTGTTGATCCTCGAAAGAAATTTTTTTTATGAATTGATTATTCAATGGATAATCTAATAGCCATTGGCAGAAAATAAATTTTCAGCTACTCGTGCTCTATTTAGAAGTTGTCCCTCAAGGACATTATTTTATTATGACATGCCTCAAGCATGGTAGACAAATCGATTCCAAATAAAATCCTCGATGAAAAATATGAAGCATGAAAACAAGATGGTTGTTCGAGGTTTAAAAGACCCCATGATAGTCTCATAAGGAGACACTAGACATGAAGGTTCCAAACGAGCCTCAAATAGCTAATGAGATCTCACTAATTCTATGATGTCTAAAATCATATGGAATCGAAACAAATACGACGTCGATAAATTTGTTTGCATACAATATAGCGCTTGGTATTATGCATAATGAGGATCATAAATCAATTATTATTCAAAAGTGCGCTCAACGAAATGATTGGCCAACATGAAAAAATGAAATCTCGTGAAAATACGAGAAGTATTGGGACAGGAAGTCCATACACATGATTGTGTAAAATCAATTGGATATACATCAGTCTTTGTGCACAAAAGCTCTGAAGTTATGTCTTTTAAGGCATGAATTGTGAATAAATAAATTCACAAAACAGTAAGTTGATTATTGAGAGACAAATTATCTCGAGGTGGATGTAAATATCTTATTGATATTTTATGAGATAAGTATCTATTTTTCCTTAAAATTGGGTTTATTAGAGTTCTCGTATTCTATAAAGGATATGTAATGTCTCAAACATGGCTTACAACTTCAACTTCTAAATATGATTAATAAAGTTCTCAATAACTTTATTTGATAAAGTTGAATGAATCCATATATGGATCAAAATGATTTTGGACGCATATTATATAAATTGCTTCTGCACATGTCTCAAAGAAATAATTAGTCCTCAAGTATCATACATAAGTACAATTGAGGTTTGGATGCCAATTTTGTAATTAATATGCGTCACGAGATTGTATTTTTCTCTTTTAATATTTGTACATGCATTGTATATTTTCCAACCAATTGATTTGATATTCGGTTGGAAGCTACACATATATTTTGTCATTTTTTGCAGGACTTATACGTAACATCATCAATTTGATGGACTTCATTGTAAAGTTGTTGCCAACAAAAGTATACGAGCAACTCGTTTAGAAGATTAGCATGCGATGCTTGAAATATATACATTAAATTGAGGAGGAGGAGCATTATACGCACTGCACTCTTTTCCTTCATTAAGTTTTTTTTATCCCACTGGGTTTTTCTTGATAAGGTTTTTGATGAGGCAGTCTATGAAGTATAATGAACGATGAATATACAAGGAGGAGTATTGTAAAATATTATGGGCTTATAGGCTTATGTCTATTCATCCTACTCTTGATTAACAAGTTTGGGTTTTCCTATGTCTTATAAATACCTCCTATTGTAACATTATGAAGAGATTATAATAACAAGAATTTTTTTCTTTCTCATTCTTGTGTTCTTATTCATTACATTTACAACAGGGTATATCATTGTTCTACTATTTTAATATTAATTTTGAATTCAACAAATAAAAAAATCAACATCATGATGAGTTTAAAATAATAATAATAATAATAATAATAAAGCGTATTCGACGATTTTCTATGACTCAAGACATTGGGGCACGTGCTGCAATTCATATTTTTAAAAAGATTGGTTTTGCTATAGCTAGAGGTGTGGGAGCCCAGTTGGTTTCTCGGCTCCCCACTAATTTCTTGTAAATCCTATGAGTTTCTTGTAAATAGCCCTTGACGCAAACTGGTATGGTTGATTTTGTGCCGGGTAGTGCGGTTTTAAAGGCCGCACAACGTAAACGCGTCAAGTATGAGGCTAAGTGCACGAATATTGGGTATGGTTTTCTCCCCTTCTCATTCTCTTCTTTTGGGGAGCTTGAGAAGGATGCGGTGACTTTACTGAAGCGAATCCGAAAGTTCTCTGTGACTCAAGACATTGGGGCACGTGCTGCTATTCATATCTTCAGTAGGATTAGCTTTGCTATAGTAGAGGAGTGGGGGCTCAGATAGTATCAAGGCTCCCCACTAATTTTTTGTAAATCCTATATGAATTTCTAATAAAGTGATGTTTTATAATAAAAAAAAATAATAATAATAATAATAAAATTATTTTTAAGGTGGAAAAAATCAAAATGTCCCCTGCATGATTAACCTATGAAATGAGCCTCTTTCCTCTACTCTAAGTTTTTGAGTATCAATTAATAGTTTGATTTCTAAACGTAGTAACCAAACATTTGTAATGGATATGATTGTGATTCCGTGATTCTGATAGTCATTTATCAAACACACCCTTAGTTAGTTATGGCTAAGTTAAGATCGGATCCGGCCACTAATTGGCTAGGTAATCGCATTTCGTTTTCTAATTATAATACTCATGCTAGCATTGAGTAAATGTGATTTGCATTGTTGTTAAAAATAACTAATTGAGAAAATTATTACATAAATGAAATTTATTATGAGTTCCATGCCTAGATCATAGCGATCTCATGACATTGATAAAAAAAAATTTATTGGTAAAAGGTTTTTATACCCGGTAAATATTATTATTTCAAAAAATAATTTAGTACATACGATGTGAGTAAATCTCACATCTCATACGAAAAACAAACAAATGTATCATTTATGCTTCAAACCAAAACCTATCATAAAAATGACAAATCAAACTTATGAAAGACTATTCTATAAACCTACTAACGTCTAGCATAACCACGAAACCTTATATCCCAAGCATCACAGAATGTTAGTTGCTCTTCGTCTAAATCTCCACACTCATCATCATCATCATCATCATCATATGGGTTATTATTAGGAGTGAAAACGAGCTGAGCCGAGCCTGCCAGAGCTCGAGCTCGGCTCGTAAAAATTTTCACAAGCTCGAGCTCGGCTCGGGCTCGATTAATTTATATGATTTGTAGAAAAAAACAAGGTTCAAATAATGCTCGGCTCTTTAAGACAAGGCTCGAGCTCGGCTCGTTAACACAAAGCTCGGCTCGTTAACACAAGGCTCGTTAACACGGTTATACGTATAGAAAATATATATACGTATATATTTCTAGGGTCCGTTTAGGCTCGCGAGCCTAAACGAGCTTTTTGTATAGAGCTCGGGCTCGAGCTCGATTATTAAGTGAGCCTAAACTTAGGCTCGAGTTCGGGCTCGAGCTCGTTTAGGCTCGGCTCGTTTGAGCTTTTTACCGATCCGATCCCGAGCTTTTTACGAGCGGCTCGGCTCGTTTCCACCTCTAGTTATTATCATAATTTTCTTTCCAATGATTGTATAGGCTTTTCCTCCTAGTTCCACCTCCATTCTTAGATGCCATAAAACCTTCAGTTTCGTCTAAACCCTCCTCCACTTTATTATAACTATGATCATTATCCACATCACTTAATTACCTTGTTTTTTCCGGTATTCGAACCAACCACATTAGAAAAGGTAAGAGATGGGTGCTCATTAATCAATTGAACCTCATTCATAGAAGTAGCATCATCAGGCATGACATTGATATATTTGTCTTACGTAGTCTTGCTTATTTCCGTGTTAAAAACTTTCTAATCATGACACTGATATATTTGTCTTAACTCTTTGACTAATTCATCAAATAAATCCAAAATAGACAACATCGTATAACATGATGTTAAAATCTAAAGAAATACCAGCCACCACAAGCGACCGTCAGAAGCCTTGACATAGACCAGTTACAAATTTAAGAACTAAGATGGCAAGGTGGTAGCTTGTTGGGCCTGGCGCAGGCCCATCCGACATGGGATTTTGGTTATCGAGTTGTTCGTTTTATTCCGTTCGGTTGGTTTGGTTAATTTTTTTCTGAGTAAAAGCGTAAACTGAACCGAATTCAAATTGGATTCAACCGTACCTAATAAACCGAATTACTTAATTCTAATTATTTATTTATTCAGATATATAGATTTTTTAGAAAAAATAATAAATTAAGCTAAAAAAATGTTATATTTTTACTATAAAAGTGTTTTAATGTTTCCTTTTTGTATATAAATATATAGAAAATAAATATATTTTTTATGAATTCGGTTTTCAGTTCGGTTTGGTTTTTTTTGGTAAACAGCCTTTCACCCGGTGAAATATAGTACTCCAAAAAACAGTTAATTCAGTTCGGTTCGGTTTCATTTTGCCAAAACCACATCCAAACCGAAAACTGACTATTTAATTCGGTTCGGTTCAGTTTTGGCAATTCCGTTCAGTTATAATTTCGGTAGGCTTTTTGCGGTTCGGTTTTGATTTTCGATTGTTGTGGGTGAAACCCAAATTCTACACACCTCTAACTTATAGAACAGCTGGAAGAATTTTATCTAATAGACACATTGTTCTGTTTATTAGATGATTCCAAACTCTTTGAGTTTATGAAAGAATTGTGATTTAACAGGAACAACCTTCTCTAGATACATTGCTCGGGTGTGATAATGATCTGGAATCTGAAAGCCAGTTCTTAATGGAACGTAAAGCTGCTAAAGACTCAAAAATGGAAATCGCGAAATGGCGGATAATGATATCGGATAGTATTATGGACTTATAATACATGCTATCCATAGTTGTATCCAACTAAGTTGCACGGGGACGGAAACGGAAACGGGGATGGGGACGGGTACGAGAAAACGGCAATATCCTAAAAATCAAGAAACGGGTACGACGAGGAAACGTCTATATGTTTTATAATATTTTTAGTTTACCAATTTTTCTTTCAAAAAAATTCCACAACATTCAAAATCCAAACTAATGTTACTCTTAATCATTAATTAAAAACTTTTAATCATCAAATTGTCTTTTCAAAAAACATTTAAGTAAAAAAAATCAATTAAAAACGTATCATATTTCTTATGTTTCACTTTAAAACTTTGTACTTGTATAAAAAAGTCAATGTCATCAAAATTTTGAGATATATTGTTTTATAATAACAACAAATAAAAATGATATTGAGGTTCAATTTTTTATTAACTCATGTGACTCTTTTAAGATTGTACAAAAGGAGTTTCTCTCTCCATTATGAACTCATCTTCCTTATTTCTTTTGCATCTTCCCTGTTAGACCAACCTTCTCGCCGGAAAATAAACACCAGAAATTTGATGCCCCCAGTTTATCTCGCCCACCCCCGCTGCCTTTTAGTTACTAAGCCATAGAAAACGTGACTTTCTGGGTCAGAAACGTTTCCCCAAACGTTTCCTAGATAAGGATCGGCGTATCCAATTGAAGAAACGTTTTCACTTTTCCGAGGGACGTTTCCCATGGTTTCCAGGCGTTTCCCAGCGTTTCCCGTTTCCGATACGTGGTACGGCATGCCGGCGGCGTTTCCGTGTATCCTAGGTATCCAATAACTTTAACAACAAATGCAACACCTTATTTGGGTGGTACGGTTCAAACAACGTTACATATGGGTTTTGGGGCGTTATCAAATTGCAGTTACCTTTAATAGGAAGAAGCTGAGGACTGAGAAAAGTTTGATCATGGTAAACTCTGTTAGTTTTATGGATATAAATTAGTAGACGTGAGTCAGGATCGAACTCGAGACTATGGGATTGCACACTTTACGTATGAGAATTTAAAGTTAAATAATTAAATATAAACGTTATATTTATTTATTTATTAAACGAAATAACTAACGAACGTTAAGTAATTAATTTAATGGACTAACGGGCGTTAAAGGTATTTGGAAAAGGACTTAATTGCAAAGTTTGGAAGATTCCGGAACCCCTTGTGGAGGTTGAGAACCGATCGGCCAAGGGAGAAAAGGAAACAAACCCAACTTGTTCACCAAGTTTGCTTGGGTATATATACAAGGCTAGGGGTCTTGTTTTTCCATCTCTTGTATTCATTAGCTAAACCCTAAAATTGTTTTTGTGTGTGTTTTTGCTCTACAAACCGATCGGCCACCTCAAGGGTGTCGATCCATCACTTTTCCACAAACCAAATTATTTTGTTTGATAAAACTAGCATTACTTTAATTCGGTTTAGTACGTGTGTACAAGAACATAGTAATAACATACTTTTGTTATTATCTTGGATTGAATTACAAAACGGTAAGGGGTAATTCATATAATCCTGATTAAATCAAATTAGGGTTCATCCGTTGCTAGTTTGTGGATTCGATTCTTGTTCGGCTAGAATCAAGAAAAGGTACGCATATTCTTTTATGTTAATTAATTATTTATTAATAAATCCTATACGCTTCCGCTTGAATACTTTGATGTTTGTGATTATTTATTTGAATGTCTTGATATCTAATTCCAACAGTGGCATCACGAGTCATTGGTTTTTAATGAGTAATTAATTACATAAACGCGTAATAAAACAAATATTTGTATGTTGTTTGATATGTTAATCTAGGGTTTATGTTTATTATTGTTGGTCGATTTTTTTTAAAATTATTGGGGCATTCCCCTATTTTTTTTATGTCGACACATGTATAAATTTTTAGGGTTTTGAAAATTGTTTGCTAACCTTATTAAAACCTAGAATTAATATTGATTACGTGATTAATTCGTGAATAATTTGTTATGTGTTATTGAATTTTAATATGCGATCTTGTGACTTATTTGTATAATTGTTATGATATCCATGATTATACATGCATGTTAGTCATGGATAAGTTGCTTTGATAATTGTTTAATTGTTGAGACATATTTAATTACGATAAATCTTGAATTGGGAAGACTCCAATTATATATATTAATGAATCAATTATGTGCAATTTGGTATATTATTAATTATGGGTTTACGCAATCGATTCGTCGATGTATGTGGCTCACTCTCAATTGAGAGAGTGAAAGCCCTAATTAATATATACATTAATTTAACCTAGATATTGATTATTAATAGGGTTTTATCGAATAAGTTGCATGTGGCTACTTGTTTACACGTATAAATTGTTTATTATGTGCGCATTTTATTTTTTTATTGGTATTACTTGTTTGTTTATTATGTGCGACAGTTTAAGCAAAGGGTAATTTTGAATAGAAAAATAATACGGACTAAACAATGGCGAAATTTGATTTGTTTTGAAAGACTTAAGTTTTCAATAGTTTAATTGATTTGTGACTTTGGTACAAATGATTGAACGGCTCATCCATTAGAATGAACTATAAAGGGGTTAATAAAGAAGTGCGCACAGTCACACTGAAAGGATGTCTAAGGTTATGCTTTGCGCTTACCTGGTCCTCTGCCCCCTGTAAGTTCGAATGGAGCTACTTAGTAAGCCATAAAATGTGCAAACTCATCTTAAGGGCGAATTAGTTTTAATTCTATGCGCTACTTCGGTGGTAATTACCCGAAACACTAAGTGTTTACACTTATGCAAAAGTACGGTATAATGGACGATAATTAATACTAAATTCCTTGATTGGTGAACCCAATACCTCTATCAAAACTTTGATAATTTGATCTTTATGAATTGGTAATAAAAAGTTTTTCATTAAATTTATGCTACAAGATGAATGCATGACATCTTTGTACATATTTGATTTGACCACATAAAATCAAAACTAGTACCCTTTTAAATTAAGAATATGCCATCTAATTAAAAGGAACACTTGAAGTTGCAATTTACGTCATGACAGTACTTGGCTAGATTGTGATGGAGAGGTAAATCTCTATGTAAAGTCAGACCTTACATGGACATATTTGCAGTTCTTTAAGTAGACACTTAAGTTGAGTAGGAAGTGAGACCTGGACTCAATGGCATAAGATGGGATGAAACATGTTTATATTTGCAATAGCGTTGGAAAATATAAATCCCATAATGATCTAGGAGTTGGAAATTGTTTGCCAATTAATGTTCGACAGATTACCTTGTTATATGCGTTCGTTGCTAGCAGATCAACTGATGTAATGAACCTATAATAATTTTGATCCTAGTTTTCGAGAAAATTATATGGTTATATGTTTATATTACCGTTGGGTATATTTTATTTTCTTGAAAAGTTGTATTATCGAAAATACTAATACTTGAACTTTTTTTTGTAGAAATGGCTCAAAATAACGATAACACTAACACTGCACTAAGTTCTGCGTTCAAAAGCTTTTTTGATCGAGAAAAGTTGACTGGCTCTAAGAATTTCAATGATTGGCACCGCTCTTTGAGAATTTTCTGTAGAGTTGCTGACCGGTTGAAATATCTTTATGGACCTTGCCCTGAACAACCAACTGGTCCTGATACTACTCAAGCTTAAATTGACGCTTGGCAACTTGAGTATAAGCGTCATAATGATGTGGCTTGTCTTATGTTGGGAACAATAGAATCTGCTCTTCAAAAGCAGTTTGAACATTATTTCTCATATAATATGCTCAATGAACTTCGGACTATGTTTGAGAAATCAGCTGCCGTCGAGATTTATGACTTGACGGACGCGTTACACAGCTGTAGGAAAGGTGAGGGAAAACCCGTGAGTCTCAGTATGGAAATGAAAGGTTACATGGATCAGCTAAAAGCACTTGGCAAAACTTATGATGATGACATGGCTGTGAATCTGATTAATAGATCCCTTAACAAGGATTTTAATGGTTTTGTCAGAAATTTCAATATGCAATGCGTGGGGAAGACACAGTTTCGACCTACACGCATTGCTAATTGACTATGAAAAAGGGGTTGCCTCAAAAGGTTCCTACCGCCCAGGTACTTGCTATTCAGGGTGGAAGGATTAATAAGCCAAAACCGCAGCGTGCGAACAACAAGAAGGGGAAGGGTAAGGGAAAGGTTGACAAAGGCAAACAAGGGATGGCCTATCAACCTCAACCCAAGAAGAACCCTACTCCTAGGAAGGAAAATCCTAAAAAGGAACAAGCATGCCACCACTTAAGAGCGTGGGCATTGAAGAGAAACTGTGCTCTATCTTGATGAATGCGGGCAAATAAGATGAAGTAAGAAGGGTCCTTGGGCGCCGATTCTTCTGGTAATTTATTTGTCATTGAATTATTTACTCTAAATCATAATAATTCCTGGGTATATGATACGGGCTGTGGTATTCACATTTGTAATACACTGCAGGGGTTTAGAGTGGAAAGGAAGCTTGCCTATGGGGAGCAATATCTGCACGTGGGAAATGGCGCACATGCAGTTGTTGAAGCCATAGAAACGTTTAGTTTAGTATTGCCTTCGGGCTTAGTACTGTTATTAAACAATTGTCATTACGCACCTTCTATAATTAGAGGTGTTGTTTCCTTTTCAGTTTTGTTGGATGATGGTTTTACTCATACTATTTCACGTAATAGAATTGATGTTTCTTTAAATGGTGTATTTTATTTTAAAGCAATTACGTGGAATGGTGTGTTTGAAATTGATGTGATTGGAAATGAATCTAACAATAATAATAATTCAATGTTTAGCATTAACAAAAAGATAAAGTTAGACTTGAATTCTTCTTATCTTTGGCATTGTAGACTTGCTCATATAGGCAAGGCTCGCATGCATAAGCTGCAACAAGAAGGGCTTTTGCAAAATATCAATGATGAATCATTTGATAAATGTGAGTCATGCATATCTGGGAAGATGACTAAGAAACCTTTTAATAGCAATATGGAGAGGGCTTCTGATTCTGTGCCAGAACACGTCAAAGCTTAACTCACACAAGCTAGCCACTTGTGAATGACTAACCGTAAGAAGCTTAAAACGGCTCGGAAACTGACCAATAATAAGAAGTGTAGTATACGGGTAACTCAAACGTGTTAGGTTTGAGCACCGAGATCGTTCCGAACGAGGGTTGAATAAAATTTCCAACTCACGCCACGAATATCGGATTTGAATAAAGAAGAGGATAATATGATATTATCTAAACTACGGGATAAGGAAAGCATTAGGAACTAAAATCTATGGGAAATCCTAAGAATTAAAGCAAACTACTCAAATTTACACTAAAACGCAAATACGGAAAATAAACGAAACGCGAATAAAAAGCAAGCACGACTAATCTAACTCCTAAAAATAACCTAAAACTACTTTTATGCTAAAAATGATATTAGAAAACTATTTTAGAATTAAAATTATTTTTTTAGAATTTTCTTGATTTTATTTAAATTTAAAACTAATTATTAACTTTAAAAATAAAACTAATTATCTAAAAATTATGAAAGAGAGAGGGAAAAATTATGAAATCACTTTCTAAAAATCTAAAATATCATAAAAGACTTTTCAAAACTATTTTTGTAATTTTCGGATTAATTTTCTATTTTCTATGAATTTAAAACTATTTTAATCTAATTTAATTTGTGAAAAATACCAAATAAAAGTGGAAAAATAAGGAAAAATCTTTTTTATGCTTTTTATATTTTTCTTAAACTAATAAAATTGAAAAATTATTTTTTGGAACTTTTTCTCAATTATTTGCAATAAAATCTATTAAAAAGTGATTAAAAACTACTTTAAATTGAGAAAAATAGTAAAAGTTAACCAAAAATTATGAAATTCACAGGAAAATTCTAAAATGATAATATGATTCTATGAAGAATGAGAAAACAGCAACTTATGTGTAAGAAATGGAAGCTATAGTGCAACAGTTGCTAGAAATAAGCTAGGAAAATGAGCAAACAAGCTATATAAACTACCAAACAGTGACTTAAGCTAAAGTATACCAAAATAAGCTACAAAAAACTAACTACAACTAATTCTAACAAGCCCTAAGCTCTGATTAATGATATAAGTCAACTGCTAGAATAAGCAAATCAGTGAAACACCCTTGCTGTTTAAGCTAGTTTACAAGCTTATTTAATAAGCTAATCTAAAAACCAGTGGTGCAGTCCTAAAGAACACCTGGCCAGCTACAATTAGACCAAATATAAGCCTCTAACTCCTTGAAATGAACTCAATACTCAAACTGCAAGATCTGCTTAAAACTGGTTTATGCATAATTTTGACTTATGAAAACAGATTCTATGTTTGACTTTCTTGAGTTTTGATCCAATTGAATTAACTGAACTTGATGTTTTTAACTAAAATTAAGTTACCAATAGCTAGATCTACTTACTTTAAAGCTAATATGCAACTTTTACACTAACTGATTCAACAGTGACAGATTCTAGATGAGTTGTAAGATGATTTTGACTTTTTGAGTTTAACTGCTATAATAAAGACCTGAATTAACTCACTATCACCTAACTAAACATGTACCAAACACTCAAAATTGAATAGCTAATCTATACCACGTGATATTTAAGCTATTCCAAACACTATGTTAGCATGAATTGAGATCTAAGCACAGATAACCACTAGATTATACTAAACTGATGTAAAACTTAGATCAATCACTACAACTAATCACTAAATTCAAAAGCAAATCACAGATTCAATAAACCAAAAGCAAATAATGATATGATCACTTACAAGATATCCTAGCCACTATGGCTTGCACCAATGGAACAAGAACCTCTAACCTACTTATACCCCTAATCCTAATTCATTCCGCCAAGATTCAACCAAAAACCAAGCATCTGCAACATTTCCAACCCGATTCAACTCAGCAGATCGTAACAAAGCACGTAGTAGCAAACCTAGATTTAGAACTGATTTTGTGTATTGAGTTTGAAACTGAAATAAGCTCACATTAAGCTATTATAAGCTTAAATGAACATCAATGAAGCAGTAGCTAAGTGTAATTCAATCTATAGAACAGATTTGACATGATTTTTTTATTTTTCAATGAATTTTTCTTAGTTTTTTTTGTATTTTTGAGAGAATTGAGAAACAAACTAATAAAACTTGAGATTAAGCTATTATCAACTAAAGTAATATTAATAAGCAACTAAAAACAGTTTAAGATCATAACATAATTTTGAGCTTAAAAAGAAATTTCATTAATATTCAAATACTTAATACAATACTGAAATTGAAAGAGAAATACAAAGAAAACAATTAAAAGTGATTAACAACTACACTTAAGCTACTGAATAATGAAAAGAAAGAGAGATACAAATGTGAATGAGAAGAGGTCTATTTATAACTAAGCTTGAGGTCAAAGAAGCTTCTGGAAATCTTCAATTGTGCTTTCTCTGAGCTTGTGTACACCCTTGGATCAAATCCCACTCATCTCCTCTTGATATCCACCCTTGGATCATGTGCATGAGTCAAGTCGTCCAATGAGAGAGCAGCAATTCACACGGATTGATGACCTGGACACCCCCATGTGTCAGGTGTGTCATAAAGTGTCAGGGAAAGTACAATTTTACCCTTTAATTACACTGGATTGGTTCAATTTATGAGAGGGCATTTTAGGGTTCTAAGTAGAAGCAGTTTTGGGGAAAATGTGGCGCGCTTGTGTTTTGGTTTTATTTAATATATTTCGAATATTTTGACCGGGGTTTATGGTTCGTTGACCGGGGTTTTATTAACGGGTTTGGGTTTCTCGGGTTGGATAGATAAACCGGTGTAGTTATTATATTGAGATTGGGCTCGGGTAACTTTGTTGGGCCAAGGTTTATATGGATTTGGACAAGGATTGTTATTATAATATGCACCAAGGACCAAACATGTACAAACTGAATTTCAAAGGACCAAAAGTGTAAATCTGGAATTATCTTTCAAGGGCCAATTATGTCAATCTCAAATAATCCAAGGGTGACTTTTGTAAAATCTGAAACTTCAGGGATCAAATATGCCAAAAGCTCAAAGTGCAGGGACTATTTCTGACATTTCTTTAAACTTTACTGAAACTTCAAAAATCATCTTCTGAGAATAAAATCTTCCACAATGCACAATCTTGACCTTCCAGCTCAGCTAAAACTCTCTTGATCTCTCGTGCTCGGATTTACATCTGATTTGGTTCCTTTTATGTTGTTTTTGCATATCCGTACCTGCACAAGCATAAACTCAAGAAAACCACAAATAATAGCAATAAACGGCTTTTCCTTGGTTGTTTTGGGTCAGTTTTATTAATGAAAAGATATGTGAATAAGCACATATCAAAATACCCCAGACGAAACCATTGTCGTGTCCTCACGCAATGCAATCAACTCACGCTTCTAAAACCAAGGATTTCCATCTCTTTCTACTAAACCTATGAAGACGCTTAAATTGGTATGTCCAAATCATCAAGTTATCTCACACAAGCTAGCCACTTGTGAATGACTAACCGTAAGAAACTTCAAACAGTTCAGACAAACCAATAATAAGAGAAAAAGTAGCAAAGATTCCTCAAAAGAGATTAAGAAAGCCTTAATTCTAAAAACGCCCCGTTTACCTTTCAATTAACATATATAGATATTACGATTAAGCATATCCGATTATGAATGACGGTTTGTTGAACTTTCATGTCGATCAATAACTCAAACATTTTTCAAGCGACACGTTAGGATCACGGAGTAAGAAACACAAGACAGCGTGAAGTGACCATACGTATAGAATACATCGTCCCTGATTTTTCACAAGTCCCAAACTAAGCGTAAAACCGAAATCATTGTTATATACGATTCTAGATGCTAACACTACCCATGGAAGTTACTTGTGTAATTACCTTTTGTTCCCATTTTCCTATTTCCTCTAGAATTTTTTATTTTTGTGAGAAATGAATTTCTTCAAATTCTCGTTTCGATAAGAGTTATTCTAATAAAGATACAAAGCTAAGTCGATAATTAGTTATCCATCTTCTCTCAAGAACCATTGTCGTAAAAATGAGGTCCACATCAAGGAATTTTATTTACTAATATTTTTGATTTTTCCATTTTTTTCTCATCAATTTTTTTTTTTCATTCACTTATACTTTTATTTGTATGCTGTGGAACCACTGGAGCTTCACGGGGTAATTCCAAGACTATAGGCTTCATGAGATGAGAATCCCGACTGGTTAGGCTAAGACCTCATTCAATCCCGGCTAAAGATCCAAGGGTCCGATCTCGACACCGCAGCTCACAACTTTACTTATTACTTTTCTCATATCACTGATTTCTTAATTATTTATTACGGATCCTTGATGTGTACCCAATTTTTAAAACAAAGATTCTTTTAAGAAGATAAAGAACTAACTATCGTCAAAAACTCAACATCTCTAATTATTTAGACAGATATGGGGTGAAACAATTTTGTGGGAACAAAAAGCCATAAGTTCCTTCGATGGGCTCTAAAGAGAACCAACTACTCCACGCTTAGCATCTAAACTCATAAGTAACTCTATCATATCTCGATCTCTGCAAATTTAAAATCCCAAATAATGAGATCCGCAGATGCTTAGCCGATAATTTTTAGATTATCTATGGCTAAGGGAACAAGCTAGGGCTCAACACGCTGGTCAAGTCGAATTCCATTCCTACTCTCACCAGTGGAAAGTCAATCAAGGTGTCAAAACATATATTAACTTAGCAAATGTTTCGTCTAATGAAATTAAGTCATGCATATTTAAAGTCACTTAGGGAAACTTGCAAAATCTTGGCCTTGTGAGCTAGAATTCGCATTTTATAGCTTCTAATCTAAGAGACTAGCAAAACTATTCAATCAAAAAGACTTAACAAAAGCTTACAAAAATTTTTAAATTTTCTCATTTTTGCACAATTTTTCATTTTCTAAGGAAAAACGGGGTTACGAGAGAAACACGACACAAATAAGCAAGTGCGGTCAAATCAAATCGAAGATTACCCTACCCCAGACTAGAACGAAACATTGTCCTCAATGTTTAAAGCAAGGGTATCACGAAAATCTAAAAGCCGTTTATAAAGTATGCTAGAAGATAAACGTTAGTCGATAAGATTAGGATATCGGATTTCCATCAGCATCGATCATGAGACTCGAGTGGAGAAAATGACAAACTTCGAGCACGAGAGTCTTCATATCGGGAACATCCTAAACACAACATCACAAACAACCAAACACGAGAAATCGAAGAGGCAGACCCCTTCACGTCACTTATTAGAAAATAGAAAGAAGAGAAGGATAAGCATGGGGTGCCTCCCACGAAGCGCTACTGTTTTTGATCACCGAGTCGCTAGCCCGACTCGCCCCCAATTCATTTGTCCTTGGGAAGAAAGTGGTGGAGATACCAGGGTCAAAAACGGTGTCCTCATTCCCGAAGGAATGAGACTGGGTGGGTTGGGTGGTGAAGAAAGTGTCGGGCATCAGCACAAATGGTATATCATGAAGGAATGATCCATCATCCGGTGGTTTTGCGGGTGGACGAAAGAATGACGGATCAAAGAGAGAAAACTCCAAAGAAGATGGGAGCTTATGGTAAAAGATAAGAGATGTAGGCTCACAAATGAAGGCATCCAAGAGAGGATCCTTATCACGAATAACGGTTTTAGCATAGAACTCATCAATGAATATCCCGGGTTTAAAGATCTTGTCTTCACATGCGGGCTCAACGGGATAGGTGATGGTGGACTCATGAGAGAAAGAAGAGTCGAGCAGTCCATCAAGAAACATCATATCCCCCTCGGGATCATTCATAACAACATCCTCAATACCCGGTGGTATTGGGTCATCAAGAGCAAGAAATGAGTCGGCTTCCTCAATGATCGGGTCATTAGTCGGAGTATTGGAAATCTCGTTCAAAACTTTGCTCATATCAACCTCGAAATAGAATCGCTCAAGGATCGGAGGATAAACATCATCAATAGTGGGATTGCCACTAATCTCTTCATCAAATCGGAAGGTCTCAAGCTCAGGAGAGAAATCACTATCTTTAACGGAGATAGGATGCGAACTTGATTTATCGTTAAGGGCTTCAATTTTGGAAATGAGAAGATAAACTCTCGACAATGTTTCACGTATGTGGATCCTCGATCTCAATATCATCGAGCTCAATCTCTTCTTCTTCCGCTCGGGCTCAAGGTAAATCGTCGACAAAATCGATGTCTCCATAAGAATCATCATCGGAATCGGAGAACATCTCAACATAATCGTTTGAAATATCAAGAGAAGGCTCATCACAAATATCAACAACCCCAGACTCGGACTCTCTTGGGCTTGGGATAAGGATCTCATCACTAAGATGCTCATCCCCCATTATGAAAGAGTCAACGGGTTCAACAATGTTTGTAACAATAGAATCATCGACCTCTTCCATAAGAACGTCACTTCTCTCAACCGGCGTGAGTGAAGGGGAAGGGTCGGAAATGCAAGGCTCAGAAACGGGAGTGGGATTGCCACTCGGAGGAGTATAATCGTCATTAGAATCAGAATCGTAAAACGTAAGGTCTCCTAATGATTTTAGCGGCTTGCTCTTCAGTGAGTAATTCACCATAAGTTTTCTGAGGAGGATCTTCTTTTCCGTGGGAAAGTTTATCAAGAAGATTCTTAAGATCAATCATTATTTCCAGAAATTTTGGATTAGACATTAGTGAAGGTTGTGGTTGAACTTCTTGGTATCGTGGAGGTGGGTCATAAGGATAGTCGTAATTGTTACAAGGAACTTGTTCGTAATTAATCGGATTCTGCATCTGACAATCGGAATTAACGTGCGGACCTCCACAATACTCACAACAGTATGATTGTTGTGACGAATACGGGTAAGGTTCATAACCAAAGGTTGAGTTGTTAACTTGAACTTGACATTGAAAACCTTGGTGAGGACCACCACAATACTCACAAGAGTATGACTCCGGCTCATGGTACAAAGGTTGGTTAGGGAAATCGGTTGTCTCATAGTCAGGATTGTGGTGAAACTCGGTTCCTGATTTTCCATTGCTACAAGCGGGACAATTCCCACCATATTCGGGTCCGCTGCACCATATACACAAGAGCTGATAAATCGAAGAATTATCCGTGATAGGCTCGGGAGTCACTTCGGGCTCAGAAACATATTCCATTTCCCTCACCGGAGAAGGAGTAGGAATCGAGGGTTCTCCAATTATGTCATTATAAAGAGCACTCTTTTGTTCTAGCCGTGCATAAAGACGGGCGAGATCTGGATTTGGATTAATAAAATTATTGCATACATCACAAAATCCATTCCGACAATTATTTCCGCACCAATCACATATACATTTCAAACACCGAAATTGATTCTCTTCCATACGGCTTTGGCAATGAAGGCAACGACGATAAGAACATATCTCGGGTTGTGGTGGATGGTCAGAAAAACTTTTAGAGTCATCGAGAGATTGTTTGTCGGCTAAGTCGCACCAATAGCAAGATTTTTTAGAACCAGGTTGTCCACATCGACCACATACACATTCTAGATTAAGACAACAATATTGCTTCTCTTCCATACGGCCTTTGCAATGAGAACAATGACGATAATCGATCGTATCCATGAGAATTAAACATATAGAGGGTTGAAGAAAAGAATTATCGGGTTAAGAGGGTACAAGAAGAATATTTATGGATTTTTAAAACAAATTTTGAAAAGGAAAATCTTTTTGGGTTTTTATAATAGAAAACACAATATTTTTGTAACCGTCACGTCAATCGGTGCTCGGTAGCTCTCAAAAGTACGCGCAGCGGAGCGGGAACGAAGAGTGGATCGTTCTTCAGTCTGCAATTTAATGTCAAGAATTTCCTTATACCCCGTGTATAGGTTGTACCTTCAAGGTGAGCCGACGTAACAATTGACGTTTTAGTTTCTTTTGTTGGTTTTTTAAACACTCTAGGAAGAATGTTTTGGTGTTTTTAGATTTTTTTTTTTTGGGTTTTTCAAAAACATATATTTACAAAAACGACGGGAACTTCACTCGGGGAAGGATCTTCAAATGCACGCGATACGAGACGGAATACGAAAACTCGCTACAAGCCCTCCCCGGCAGCGGCGCCAAAATTTGATTACAGTGCCAGAACACGTCAAAGCTTAACTCACACAAGCTAGCCACTTGTGAATGACTAACCGTAAGAAGCTTAAAACGGCTCGGACACTGACCAATAATAAGAAGTGTAGTATACGGGTAACTCAAACGTGTTAGGTTTGAGCACCGAGATCGTTCCGAACGAGGGTTGAATGGAATTTCCAACTCATGTCACGAATATCGGGATTTGAATAACAGAAGAGGATAATATGATATTATCTAAACTACGGGATAAGGAAAGCATTAGGAACTAAAATCTATGGGAAATCCTAAGAATTAAAGCAAACTACTCAAGTCTACACTAAAACGCAAATACGGAAAATAAACGAAACGCGAATAAAATGCAAGCACGACTAATCTAACTCCTAAAAATAACCTAAAACTACTTTTATGCTAAAAATGATATTAGAAAACTATTTTAGAATTAAAATTATTTTTTAGGAATTTTCTTGATTTTATTTAATTTAAAAACTAATTATTAACTTTAAAAATAAAACTAATTATCTAAAAATTATGAAAGAGAGAGGGAAAAATTATGAAATCACTTTCTAAAAATCTAAAATATCATAAAAGACTTTTCAAAACTATTTTTGTAATTTTCGGATTAATTTTCTATTTTCTATGAATTTAAAACTATTTTAATCTAATTTAATTTGTGAAAAATACCAAATAAAAGTGGAAAAATAAGGAAAAATCTTTTTTATGCTTTTTATATTTTCTTAAACTAATAAAATTGAAAAATTATTTTTTTGGAACTTTTTCTCAATTATTTGCAATAAAATCTATTAAAAAGTGATTAAAAACTACTTTAAATTGAGAAAAATAGTAAAAGTTGACCAAAAATTATGAAATTCACAGGAAAATTCTAAAATGATAATATGATTCTATGAAGAATGAGAAAACAGCAACTTATGTGTAAGAAATGGAAGCTATAGTGCAACAGTGCTAGAAAGTTTTAGGAAAATGAGCAAACAAGCTATATAAACTACCAAACAGTGACTTAAGCTAAAGTATACCAAAATAAGCTACAAAAAACTAACTACAACTAATTCTAACAAGCCTTAAGCTCTGATTAATGATATAAGTCAACTGCTAGAATAAGCAAATCAGTGAAACACCCTTGCTGTTTAAGCTAGTTTACAAGCTTATTTAATAAGCTAATCTAAAAACCAGTGGTGCAGTCCTAAAGAACACCTGGCCAGCTACAATTAGACCAAATATAAGCCTCTAACTCCTTGAAATGAACTCAATACTCAAACTGCAAGATCTGCTTAAAACTGGTTTATGCATAATTTTGACTTATGAAAACAGATTCTATGTTTGACTTTCTTGAGTTTTGATCCAATTGAATTAACTGAACTTGATGTTTTTAACTAAAATTAAGTTACCAATAGCTAGATCTACTTACTTTAAAGCTAATATGCAACTTTTACACTAACTGATTCAACAGTGACAGATTCTAGATGAGTTGTAAGATGATTTTGACTTTTTGAGTTTAACTGCTATAATAAAGACCTGAATTAACTCACTATCACCTAACTAAACATGTACCAAACACTCAAAATTGAATAGCTAATCTATACCACAGATATTTAAGCTATTCCAAACACTATGTTAGCTACTGAATTGAGATCTAAGCACAGATAACCACTAGATTATACTAAACTGATGTAAAACTTAGATCAATCACTACAACTAATCACTAAATTCAAAAGCAAATCACAGATTCAATAAACCAAAAGCAAATAACAGATATGATCACTTACAAGATATCCTAGCCACTATGGCTTGCACCAATGGAACAGTAACCTCTAACCTACTTATACCCCTAATCCTAATTCATTCCAGCTCAGATTCAACCAAAAACCAGCATCTGCAACATTTCCAACCCAGATTCAACTCCAGCAGATCAGAACAGCACTGTAGCAACTGAGATTTAGAACTGATTTTTGTGTATTGAGTTTGAAACTGAAATAAGCTCACATTAAGCTATTATAAGCTTAAATGAACATCAATGAAGCAGTAGCTAAGTGTAATTCAATCTATAGAACAGATTTGACATGATTTTTTTATTTTTCAATGAATTTTTCTTATTTTTTTTTGTATTTTTGAGAGAATTGAGAAACAAACTAATAAAACTTGAGATTAAGCTATTATCAACTAAAGTAAGATTAATAAGCAACTAAAAACAGTTTAAGATCATAACATAATTTTGAGCATAAAAACGAAATTTCATTAATATTCAAATACTTAATACAATACTGAAATTGAAAGAGAAATACAAAGAAAACAATTAAAAGTGATTAACAACTACACTTAAGCTACTGAATAATGAAAAGAAAGAGAGATACAAATGTGAATGAGAAGAGGTCTATTTATAACTAAGCTTGAGGTCAAAGAAGCTTCTGGAAATCTTCAATTGTGCTTTCTCTGAGCTTGTGTACACCCTTGGATCACATCCCACTTATCTCCTCTTGATATCCACCCTTGGATCATGTGCATGAGTCAAGTCGTCCAATGAGAGAGCAGCAATTCACACGGATTGATGACCTGGACACCCCCATGTGTCAGGTGTGTCATAAAGTGTCAGGGAAAGTACAATTTTACCCTTTAATTACACTGGATTGGTTCAATTTATGAGAGGGCATTTTAGGGTTCTAAGTAGGAGCAGTTTTGGGGAAAATGTGGCGCGCTTGTGTTTTGGTTTTATTTAATATATTTCGAATATTTTGACCGGGGTTTATGGTTCGTTGACCGGGGTTTTATTAACGGGTTTGGGTTTCTCGGGTTGGATAGATAAACCGGTGTAGTTATTATATTGAGATTGGGCTCGGGTAACTTTGTTGGGCCAAGGTTTATATGGATTTGGACAAGGATTGTTATTATAATATGCACCAAGGACCAAACATGTACAAACTGAATTTCAAAGGACCAAAAGTGTAAATCTGGAATTATCTTTCAAGGGCAAATTATGTCAATCTCAAATAATCCAAGGGTGACTTTTGTAAAATCTGAAACTTCAGGGATCAAATATGCCAAAAGCTCAAAGTGCAGGGACTATTTCTGACATTTCTTTAAACTTTACTGAAACTTCACAAATCATCTTCTGAGAATAAAATCTTCCAAAATACACAATCTTGACCTTCCAGCTCAGCTAAAACTCTCTTGATCTCTCGTGCTCGGATTTACATCTGATTTGGATCCTTTTTGCGTGTTTTTTTGCATATCCGTACCTGCACAAGCATAAACTCAAGAAAATCACAAATAATAGCAATAAACGGCTTTTCCTTGGTTGTTTTGGGTCAGTTTTATTAATGAAAAGATATGTGAATAAGCACATATCAGCTTCTGATCTAATTGGTCTTATTCATACTGATGTGTGTGGACCACTTAGACATGTGTCAAAGAGAGGTGCTAGCTACTTCTTAACCTTTACTGATGATTTCAGCCGTTATGGTTTTGTTTATTTACTTAAGCATAAACATGAGGTGTTTGAAACATTTAAGGTTTTCAAAGGTGAAGTAGAACTGCAATTGGGAAAGAAGATTAAAGCTCTTCGATCCGATAGAGGAGGCGAGTATCTAAGCCAAGAGTTTAAAGATTACTTAGGTGAGAATGGAATTGTCCAGAATCTCACTTCTCCATATACTCCACAACAAAATGGTGTATCCGAGAGAAGAAATCGTACATTGTTGGACATGATACGATCTATGTTTAATCTTACCACTTTACCTTTATCCTTTTGGGATTATGCTTTGGAATCACGCTCGCATTCTTAATATGGTTCCCACAAAGAAGGTTGATAAGACACCATATGAAATATGGCATGGTAAAACTCCTAACCTGTCTTATTTAAAGGTCTGGGGTTGCGAGGCGTATGTTAGACGTGACTCAGCAGATACACTCCAACAAAGATCTCAGAAGTGTATCTTCGTAGGATACCCTAAGAAAACTATGGGTTACTACTTTTACTATCCAACTGAAAATAAAGTAATTGTTGCTAGGTATGGAGATTTTCTTGAAAGAGATCTCGTATCTCAAGAATTCAGTGGTAGAGTTTATGATCTGGAAGATGATTAAGAAGATGCATTACCTTGAAAAATACTAACGCTTCCGGTAGAACTGATAGTCTTGGTCCTCCACCAGAAGTTGAAGTGATTCCCGTTCGTAGATCCGTAAGGAATACGCTGCACCTGAACGTCTATGTCTTAACGTAGAGGTTGAGGAAACTATGTTAGGAGATCTTGGAGAGCCTACTAGTTATAAATCTGCCATGGCAAGTCCTGATAATGATAAATGGCAAGTTGCAATGAATGGGGAAATGAAATCAATGAAAGAAAATGAAGTCTGGGTAGAGGTTGACTTACCTCCAAACGCCAAGGTGGTTGGAAGTAAGTGGCTCTATAAGATTAAGACTGACATGGATGGCAATGTACACGTCTATAAAGCTCGTCTAGTTGCGCAAGGTTTTACTCAAACTTATGGCATTGATTACGAGGAGACCTTTTCTCCTGTAGCGGACATTAGAGCTATTAGAATTCTCATAGATATAGCAGCATACTATGACTATGAGATGTGGCAAATGGATGTCAAAATCGCCTTCTTAAATGGTCGCTTAGATGAAGACATCTATATGAAGCAACCTGAGGGGTTCGTGAATCCACAATTTCCAAACCATGTATGCAAACTTCAAAGGTCCATTTATGGATTGAAGCAAGCATCAAGGCAATGGAATAAAAGATTTGATGAATAAATCTAAAAGTATGGTTTTATTCAAAATCTTGATGAGCCATGTGTATATCACAAAGTTAGTGGGAGTGATGTAATTTTCCTAATTCTTTATGTCGATGACATATTAATTATGGGAAAAGACATTCCGAGTTTGCAAAATGTTAAGGCATATCTTGGGAAGTGTTTTTCCATGAAGGATTTAGGAGAAGCTGCATACATTCTGGGAATCAAGATCTACCGAGATAGGTCAAAGCGGTTAATTGGTTTAAGTCAAAGCGCTTACATTGATAAAATATTACATTGCCGATGGAAGTAAAGCATGGCTTATGTAGCGGTATGTGTGCTTCAACACCTGCTGAGGTGGCACGCATGCAGAAAGTTCCTTATGCTTCTGAGGATCTATTATGTATGTTGTGAGATGCACAAGGCCAGATGTGGCGTTCGCTCAAAACATGACCAGTTGATATCAACAGAATCCCGGTGAACTTCACTGGATTGCTGTTAAACATATTCTAAAGTATCTTAGGAATACGAAAGATATGTTTTTAGTGTATGGAGGAAATCCAGACACAGAACTTGGTGTTACAGGTTACTGTGATGCGTCCTGAAAGTGTGATAAAGATGATACGAAGTCTCAGACGGGTTATGTCTTTGTCATCAATGGAGGAGCAGTTGACTGGAAGAGCAAGAAGCAGAGTACGATTGCGATGTCTGCAACAAAAGCCGAATACATAGCTGCTTCGGAAGCTGCAATGGAGGTTGTTTGGATTAGGAAATTCATTTCGTATTTGGTGTTATGCCTTCAATTGAATCGCCTATTGATATGTATTGTGACAATTCTGCAGCAATCATATTTGCCAATGAACCTGGAGTCATGAAGGGCACCGGACATTTTCTACGGAAGTATCACTATGTTCGGGAACAAGTCCAGGAAGGTGAAATAAATCTACTGAAAGTTCACACAGATGATAACTTAGTTGATCCGTTCACTAAGGCTTTAGCTAAAGACAAGCTTGTAGGACTTGCCAATGGAATTCGACTTCGTTTAGCTAAAAGTTTCATGCATAACTGTGATTAGTATTTGGATAAAGGATATTGTAAAACATTTATTAATTTCAATGAAATAAAGTTTGGATTATGTTTATTTTCATTTATAATATTGTTGTCCTATATTTGCATGTTTAATCCGTGAGTAACTAAGTTATTCTAAATGTCCTTTGTCGATTAATGATATGGGAGTATCATTAAATTAAGACAAATCTGAGAGATGTGGTAGAATATACTTGAAAGTATATTGATGAGAATGCATACCAATTTCGGATGATATTCAATGAATTGAATATAGGACTTATCCCAACTACATAATTTACTTTGTGGATATTGTTATAAGTAAATTATGAATAGTTATCCTCAGACTTGAGATACCGGATAAGTGTCATGAATGTAGTGCATTTGTGAAGCAACTTAACGCTATCGTAACGGTAGTCATAAGGGTTGTTTTCAGAAATGTTACAAAGTTTGTGGGTTATTCTTGTAGTCAAGACAGAATTTGTTCATTCAAATTTATTTGGAGTTTAATACTGCTGGGCCCCTCGTAGGGTTGACAAGATGTTTGTGCGGCTGCACCCAAATCTCCCTAAATATGTTAGATGATTCGGAATCTTGGTCAATCACTTACAACGATAAACATAATAGTTTTATAAAGAATGACTTAATTCCATATCTTTATTTAACGTGGTATTAGAAACAAAAGGATAATAATAATGAGAAATCATTAAAAGGTTTTCAGGAGCCTTGCTCGAGTTGTACTAGAGGCATCGAAGTGTTGCTAGACGCTAACCGATGTGATCACACTATTAAGATATATCCAAGTGAGAGCTGTTAGTTTTATGGATATAAATTAGTAGTCATGAGTTAGGATCGAAACTTGAGACTATGGGATTGCACACTTTACGTATGAGAATTTAAAGTTAAATAATTAAATATAAACGTCGTATTTATTTATTTATTTATAAACGAAATAAAATAACGAACGTTAAGTAATTAATGTAATGGACTAAGGGCTTAAAGGTATTTGGAAAAGGACTTAATTGCAAAGTTTGGAAGATTCCGGAACCCCTTGTGGAGGTTGAGAACCGATCGGCCAAGGAGGAAAAGGAAACAAACCAACTTGTTCACCAAGTTTGCTTGGGTATATATACAAGGCTAGGGGTCTTGTTTTTCCATCTCTTGTATTCATTAGCTAAACCCTAAAATTGTTTTTGTGTGTGTTTTTGCTCTACAAACCGATCGGCCACCTCAAGGGTGTCGATCCATCACTTTTCCACAAACCAAGTTATTTTGTTTGATAAAACTAGCATTACTTTAATTCGGTTTAGTACGTGTGTACAAGAACATAGTAATAACATACTTTTGTTATTATCTTGAATTGAATTACAAAACGGTAAGGGGTAATTCATATAATCCTGATTAAATCAAATTAGGGTTCATCCGTTGCTAGTTTGTGGATTTGATTCTTGTTCGGCTAGAATCAAGAAAAGGTACGCATATTATTTTATGTTAATTAATTGTTCATTAATAAATCCTATACGCTTCCGCTTGAATACTTTGATGTTTGTGATTATTTATTTGAATGTCTTGAATATCTGATTCCAACAAACTCCTCTATTTTATTTGGATTCCAACAGGAATAGACATATTAATAAAAAGTTATTTGCACTAACGGTATATAAATGGAATGCCCCGAGTTATAAACTCAAGTCTACATTTAGACATGTGTGATGTGTAAATAATTGCCCTTCTTGTACTCCATCCTTTACTACTCCGTAGTAATTAGTAGGTTCCTCTAGTGACTTGCTAGTAGGCCTATTTCAATTAGATTATGCAGTCTAATAAAAATCGTAAGCCAGGTTTTAAAAAAAGAAACAACTTCATACCAGAATAATACCAGATATGCTGCAAAAGCAAGTTTAGTAAGAATACAAGTGCTCTTATGATAGATTGGTGTCATTAGGGTTGAGTTACCTCTAATTATTTCATTCCTCTAATCAGCATACCAACAGTTCTATCAACATTCAGTTTCGTTCGCCTTTCTAAAACCAAAGACAATCTGATGCCACACAAATCGCTATTGCGGTCGCCAATGATGCTACGCTAATCTTCAACGGCATCTTCCCTCTGTCCTTCCTTAAAAACATACCTTCATATATCGGCCAACTATTCATAACTACAAATCCAGATATAAATATCTGAACAAACAACTCCTCTAATCTCCCATTCAATATAATATCGATCACTACTCCTTTTACAAACGATAATAAGTTGATCAACGACGCTACGGAGATTGGAAAAAACAAGACAGATTCAACTCCAAATTCAAACACCCCTTGATCATATAATCTATTTTGTTCCTCATCGACCACTTTGCTTGTAACATTGAACCCGGATGTGGATAAGCCAAGGGATTTAAGTGACCACTCGAGCAAAGCAAATGGGTAGCTCGAAAGCCCCCACATTAACCACATTCTTTGGTGACTCCACCACCTTTGCGTTGTCCTTCCACCAAACACTACAAAATCAAGAAAATCTTTTCCATAAGCTCCAAGAAAGAGAAGTGCGTGCAACAAAAATCCATCCTCAGAAACCTGGAATAATCAAAAGTTTATGTTATATGAACGTGAAGTTGATCTCAGCACGCTAATTTCATGGGATTGTATGATTATTAAAGTTGAATTCTTACCTTTGGGAACACACTAAAAGAGTTTATGAGCAAAACTTGAGGCAAGAATGCGTAGACAATGACTGGGATCGACAAAAATGAACGAAGAGTATAATGTGTGTAACATAAAGCCTGAAGGGGATTCATGGACCTAACACCATACGTCAATGGGCAATATTTGTTAAAGAATATTTCAAGAAACCCCATGTACCATCGTTTAAGTTGAGTAAGCATGTCATTTAAGTTTGATGGTGAACCACCAAGAAATGCAGCTCGTTTTGGATTGCAAAGAACAGACTTCCATCCTTCACAATGAAGTCGAAAACTTGTGTATGTGTCCTCTGTCAAGGTTCCATAACGAAATCCAATCTGCAATACATACCATGAGTTTTAGAAAAGAACTTCCGGAGACAGAACACAAAAAATGAGTCGCTACAACAAATATTGTTGCCGCTAATAGATGTCAAATAGAGTAAATAAAAAGGACATGCATCTCATGCCACCCTATTATGGTATTACAACATGAACTGCAATTTTTCTTGCAAATACTGAATTATGATTACGCATCACAATTTTTTTTTTCTTTTTTTTTTTTTTTTTTGGTTAAGTTCTGCTGTGTTTGATAATATATACAAAAATAACTTTTGTAACTACGAATGTTTATAATAATGTTTTTTTGTCGTAAATTGTTATCGTGGCCATGAGATAAAGAAGCAAACCTGCTGACCCCAATTGGTGTTATCCTCGTAGTTGCAGCTTGCTGTTTCATGTGCTGAAACTAGCACATCTCTACTCGCTATTGGCTTTGAGTGGATTCCATTGCTGAATGTATTGACACCAAATGAAGGTACGTCACCAATAACATGTCGTTTGAAAAAGCCGCCAGTGCCCATAAACTGAGCGCCTAAGAAGCCATCCATGCCAAGACTCAAAATTTGCGTCTCTGGCAAGAACTCGGAAGCATAAATGTCATTCTTATTGATGCAACTGAATCTTTGAGGAAATTGAACAAATGCAAGCTTCGAATCTGCGTTAGGATCCATAAAATAACATAATGCTCGAAGTGGTGTTTCAGGATCGTTTGAATACATGTCACAATCTAAGACTAGGACTATCTGTCCATTGGTCATCAAGCCAGATGCTCGAATCTAGAATGCAAAAAAGCATTAGTAATAACTAAATGGAAACTCAAATTGGTTTTTGTGACATGATATAGTGGTAAAGCTTTATTTGCATAACAATGTATTGTATGAAAAAGATCATACCATGACGTTAAGTGCCCCGGCCTTAAAGTTATGTGGTTTGTCGCTGCTTTTCTCTCGGGAGATGTAGATGAGATTTGGCATGACAACACCATCGACATCTTTGTCGACACAATTGTCTAACAAAATCTGTATTTTACATAAACAAGTACAAGTTTAGATAAGTTGTTCTAAAACAAATAAATTAGCATCTCTGAGTGGTTGTTCTACAAAACAAGAGGAACCTCAATCACAGTCGGATGTTGCCGACGCGTGAAATCAGGGGTCCATTTTTTAAAAGCATTCCGGAAGTCTGATTCCATAATTTCATCCAAAGAAACATGACCACTCTGCACCATGGTCTCAATCCTTGATTTCATGTTTTCGTACATCACCTGCCACAATATTCTAATAATTCACATGTATATAAGCCAATCCTGTTTCATAACTTTATTTATTTGAAAGGCAATTAATCATGTTTCATATTATCTTTAAACTTCTAAGTTTAATAGTTTTTACATATGTAAATGAAACCAAATGATGCTTAGTTGCGGTCTTTGTGACTGTTCTTTTAATAATTAACTAAAGTATTGAATATAACATGATAAGTATAACTATATTATCCAAAGAAAAGTATCTACTAGTTCAAGTTTAATTTGATGAGATGTACATCAGTTCCGCTCTAGATGTGAATAGAGCGCATATTCGGTCGGACCAATACTTATAGATAAGACAGACAAGGACAATATCTAACCGAGGGATAAACCACTTGCACCCTTGTCAATGTCTTTCTTGATTGGGATATCTTATAGGAGCTTCTTATGCTACGTCTTATAAATACAAAAATTTCGCCGTAACTGCAAAAACATAAAGCTTGATCATGCCGCCACGCCACGCCTCACACTCTTTATAACCTTAGAAGATAAATCAATTTGGTATGACAAGTGACATGTCCATGGGCCACTATGCAAATTCATATAAAAAAGAAATATATAAAGCCAGACTAAAAAAATGTTTCTTTTTCAATTATTGAATATGTCTAAACCATTGTTTCATTTTAATACGGAAACGCAGAAAAACTTTTATTTTTTTAAATAAGTGGCTAATCTAGATGTCTTTTCACATTATTTAATTTAAAAAACACCCCTTAAGTGAACATGAAAATGTGCAGAGTATGGTAACAGATGGGAGATAGAAAATAGAAATGGCTTGGTGACTGGATTCAAAAATAATAATAATAATAATAATAAATGTTATGTTATACACGAATAAGTATCTAGTTTTTTAAATCGTACTATGTTTTTGTATTTTTATCCGTAGGATAATAATTTTGGATCGGAGCCACCGAGCCACCATACAAATTTGAAAGTTAACAACTCTGTGTAACCCGTTATCTAACACGTGCAGTGGTTATTGTTTCTAGAGGAGTAAGAAACCGTACCTAGAATAGACTAAATTACGTGTTTGATTGCCACTTAATGAAATGACTCAACAACCGAATCGGTCGAAGGCTATGTTGTTTGGTAGAGTAAAATTTGATGTTGTGTAAGTCAAAGGTAGGCTACTGAATGGGAAGGCTAGTCTAGAGATCATGGCCCACTCAAAACTTATTTGGATCACACAACGCTAGTCTTGGGATCATGACCCACTCAAAACTTATTGTGTGATCCAAATCAGTTTTGAGTGGGTCATGATCCCTAAACTAGCCATCTCATTCGGTAGCCTACCTTTGACTTAAATATCTTTTAACTCTTTTGTGTCATAGGCACTAGCCTCAATTATTACTTTCAGTTTTTCGGTCACTCTTTGGTAACAAAATTTATAGATAGAGTATGGCATGAATATAATATATTAAAATGAAAGGCTGGAATCAAGACAATCTTATTTCATTAACCTCCACAAGTCCCTCACGACTCACGTTATTATGTACTTGAACTAAAATTTGTGTCCTATATCGATTTAATAATTTTTTTATAACACTCTTTACTCTAAATTTTTTTAATCCAATATTTATTTTGCATAACTTAAAAATTTCTCTCGTAAAATACTCCCTAACATTAACAAAATATTTCGCTCGATTACAAAAGGTTAAGTTGGTAAATTCATGTTACTTAGATTGATCATTCAGAACAATATTCAAACAATCATTTTCACTCAGAATCATATTTACTCAGTAGCAACAAATCATTTAGCGGCTTTGAAGAACTTATGTAAAAATGAACTAATTACAACAAACTGAAACTAAAAACCATAGTAAATAATTATAAGCAGGTACCTTAATTTCCTCTGTCTCAGAAAACCAAGCAGTATCACATCCAAAATAAACTTCAGGTGACCTATCCACAATATTATGCTTCTTGCAATACGGTATCCAGTGCTTAGCAAACTTAGCACACTCCATAAACGCATAAAGCGTCATTTTCGACCCTCCATCGTCCGAAATATACACCGAAAGCTTATCCGTTGGATACTCATACGCCAACACAGATAAAGCCGTGTTCACAACTCCAACTGGAGGCTCTTTAATTGGATCAGCAGTGCATATAAATACATCTAGCGATGGATACTCACTTTCCTCCACAAGTTGCGGAAGGTTCTCGTGATAAGTTTTGCGTTCGATGGGATTCCAATGAAAACATTGGGCAGTTAACCACATGAAAGCTAGTACAAAATCTGCTATATGTAGAGCAAAAGAGCTTGCGCTTGGAGAGTATATTAAGGTCCGGCAGTGGCGAAAGAGATGAATAAAAACGATGGCGGCGTAGGTGAGTGTGAAGATACGGTTGAACCATGTTTTGGACAATGGTTTGCTAGAATGAAGAAGAGGAGTTGACATGGTATCTTCTTTGTGACTGTTTGTTTTTCAACCCTATATAAATATCTTAAAGTTTAAGGTAAACTACAAATTTTTTCCTTGAAGTTTCATGTTTTTGCACACTCGCCATTTTCGAAAAGAATTTTTAGCAAATATCCTTAAAGTGGACTTTTTGTTACAAGCCGGCCATTATGGCTAACACTCATTATTTTTGCCCGTTAAGTCAGGCCAGAGTGTCACGTGAGGGGCAAAATTTTCCTTTTAAATCCATACTAAATCACAAGGACAATTTATGTAACTAACAGTTCTTCTTCTTGTTCTTTTTTAATTTACTTTTTAACTAACACGTAAGGACAATTTATGTAATTACTGTTTTTTAATAATTTAACTCTTAACTAAATCACATACGACAACACAAATAAATTTTCATCTCATCCTTCACCACCTACCACCGCCACCACTACCACCACCCACCTACCACCACTCGCCACAACCCGTCACCGCCCACCACCCCCACCCACTACCATTACCTACCACAACCACGTGAGACTACCACCCACCACCTCTCACATGATGGTGGTGGTGGTGATGGTGGTTGTGGTGGTAGGTGGTGGATGATGAGATGATAACTTATTTGTGTATCTAGCGTGTGGTTTAGTTAAGACTTAAAAACAAAATAAAAATAAAAAATTAAAGAGTCAACTACATAAATCGTCCATGCGTGTTAGTGAAAAAAAATTAATTGTCAGTTACATAAATTGTCCATGTGGTTTAGTATGGACTTAAAATAACTATTTTTCCCCTCACGTGATACTCACATGGCCTAACTTAACGGGCAAAATTAATGGTTGTTAGCCATAATGGCTAGCATATACTAAAAAATCCACTTTAAGGACATTTGCTAAAAATTCGTGTCGAGAGTGGCCAACGTGTAAAAAAAATGAAACTTCAAGTACAAAATTTGTAGTTTATCGTCAGACTACCTACAATGGTCATCTTCCACCTCTGCGCCACCTCACCATTCACTTCCCCTCACTCCGTCTCACCTTTCACCAACAATGGTCACCACTCCCTCACCACTTTATACAAACGTACTTCACAAAACACCACACAAACTTTCACAAATCAAATAATCAATAATTAAAACACATCATGGGGCTCACTTTTTCACATAAACCGAATAACAACTTGCTCACCGTTCGTCCTCTCTTTTAGTTGGGTCTCAGCGTGAGCCGCCCCATGTAATGGAGTGGTGCGTGACTTGATGGTCTCACGGGTGCTCATTGCTCAAACTACACCATTGTGGGCATTCTAAAGTTTAGGTAAAAATATTTTTGTATGAATAAATAGTTTGTTAGGATGGTGAATACTTTAAAAATATAAGTAAAGCTATATTTAGAATCTATATTATGTATAAACTGATTTTCATGTAAAAAAATAAGGTTTATAATATGTATTTTGTATACATGTATTTAAAATCTGTCTATAATCTATAAAAATTGCATAATAATTTAAGGATTAATTTATAAAATAGTGATTATAATATATCATTTGTAAATATGCATTTATAATCAATCTAAAATCTTTAAAAAATGTGTAATAATTTAAGTATCAATGGTTAAAAAAATGATTCTAATGTAAGTATTAATGGTTATAAATAATGATTCTAAAATATATATTTTGTAGATATAGATTTATAAAAGGTTGGTCTAAAAGTATGTTTTTTGATATCATAGATTCTCTTAAAGCAAAACCTTGTGTTTTTGTTGGTAAAGATGTGCTGACTAATTACCAATTGAGTTACGCATCACAAACTATCTATTTACGAACCAAAGGCCTCTTGGCCCAACGTTATGTGAGTTGCCCATTAACTTGAAGGTTGTTGATTCAAATATCGTTGAAGACATATGAGATAGAATTTGTGAGATAGGTATTGTGTTACTTTTGGCCTCGGATTTCTCCTTTATTCTGACTTGCTACATTTGGAGTGCCGTTTCGAGATTTTGTCAAGGTTTAGTGTTTCTTTATGAAACCTAATTGGACGTTTGGTATATGGTGTAGTGGAGTCTTTTCATATGACTTATTATTATGTTGTGTACCAATACCTTTGGTAGTGGAAGTTGGTGTTGCGCTCAAGGGTTATGCTATGAAGATTATTGAAGAATAGAGTCGCTCACTATGGATGAGGTTCTTTGAACCTGTTTTATTTACATTTTGATTGTTTCTTAAAATGTAATTGTTAGTTTCAGCGTTTAGCTATGTGGTTGTTCTGCATTTTGCAGTTGGTGTCGCCTTTGTAATAGGCTGAGGGCATGGGATACACCCATGTCAATGTACTTCAATGGTTTTTGGCGTAATAAATTTTACCGAGGTGAAAAATCCCTTTAAAAGAAAATAATAATAATATATATATAAAAAAAAACAAAACAAAACAAAACAACTTCATCCTCGATCTTTCCTCCACTTTATTATCTGCTACAACCTCTATATTGCCTCAAAATCGCGTTGGTGCCCTAATATACTTATATGCAATAGTTTCTTATTACTTACAGTTATTTAAAATCAAAATACTTGCAAAAACGTAAACTCATAAAATACTAGTTCTCAAAAAAATTAGTTACACGTACTCACCGTTGTAACGCGGGGGTACCCTCCTATTATATGTAAAGCACGAGGTTTGAAGGCCCGCGCTTTGCGGCGGGACTTTTGAATACAAAATTATTGACTCCTTTTGCAAGCCGCGACGGAGCGCAAGGACCTAACTATCTAATAGATGGATAACCCCAAGGAGTTTTTGTAATTTGTTTTGAAACTTTGTTACGAAAGTTGTGTCTATGTTAGCGTTTGGTTGCAAAGTTAGTCATGAAGAACTGTCTTTGCAATTTACCTGTTACATGGAAAACCAGTTACGTAAAATATGAGGGCTAAATCTGTAATGAGTAAATAACCTTAAGGACTATTCTTGTAATTTTCTTTTTAATTTTGTTACATAAATTATCTCTATGTTAGTGTTTCGTTGCAAAGTTAGTCATGAAGGACTGAGTCTGCAACAACCTTGTTACATGAAGGACCAACGACGTAAAATATGTGTTTTTTTTTTGAATATTAAAAAAGAAAAAAAAAATAACGGTCGTTAGTTAATAACCGTTAGTAAATAACGAAAACACTATTCATCAGCACATTCTTGACACCCCATTGGGTGTGACAGCAACCAAAAGCAGATTGCTCATAGCAATCCTGCTAAATGTACTTTAGAGTAATACTCCGTATTTTATACACTTGATATATGCCTCATTTGGGAAATAAAAAATGAATCAAATTTGGATGGCCGAATCGTCATGAATGATTGGCAACACTTTCGGATATAAAAAATGTATATGTCACTGTCCATAATGGGTGACACACTACCATTTCATGTCCTTTTCACCCAACTTTAACTTTCAAATATTGTATTAATTGTTCGTGTGACTTTTAATTTTGTTGGTATTCTGAAGCGACTAACATAAAAAAATAAAAAAAATAAAAAAACCTTTTATTTCATTGATGCAATGTCATAAAATAACAAATAACTCTTAAAACAGAAAACGCATAAAATAGTTATTTAAAACGAAGTAAGATGTATCAAATTGATTGTGACACGGCTTAAATCCGATGTGTAGAACCGTAGAGGGGTTAATATGTTCTTTCGACTTATTTTAAGTTTAAATATATTAAGTGTCAAGAATGCACCAAGGGTGTGAACAAATAAATAATATAAATTGCAAGTAAAGAGTTAAGGGTAGAGAGACAAAACAACGATTTATAATAGTTTGGAATGAGGGGTTTAGATCATCTGTACGTTCAGTTTCGAATCCATTCACTAGTAGCAAATCTTTGTGGTGGATAAACCGTACGCCTTAGCTTTCACTGTTTGAAACCTAAACCCAAGCTAGCACCTAACGGAGTCCGCACCAGAACTACCCACAAAGACCTCACGAACTTCACACTGATTACAAAGACTTCTACAAAAGAAGTACCAAACCCCAAGCTTGACCGCACCCGGTACAAGACTATTACACCCTTGCTTCTTCGCACCCATAGTAAGACTTTCACACCTGCTTCTCCGCACCCGAAGTAAGACTCGACACTTAGTTACAAATGAATATGAGAGTAGGAGTATTTGTTACAAGACAACAATTGTAAAACCCTAAAATTCAGGGACACATTTTTGAAATTTAATTATTTAATTAACTTAAGTAATAATATATATGTGTGAATAAATTTAAACTATGATATAATTAGTCATTAACTAATATCTACCTACCTAAATTAGAGGAGATTTTGTCCCCCCCCCCTCCCCCCCCCCAAAATCACTTAAAGATGGGCCTATTCCCTCCCCTCTTAACCCATTATACGATTTATATATCCTCCCCTAGGAACCGAATACCATAAACCCTAAAAAAAAAAAAAAAAAAAAAAAAAGATAAAAAAAGGGATCGACCTCCTATTTTTCTCCCATATCGAACCCTAAAACAACTCCCAACCTCATTCGATTCTCTCCATAAGATCAAGAAGACAAAGGAGTAGCAGTTTGGGTGGATTCGTAGCACTCTTGGGTTTTGATGTATTGATGATTCGTGGTCCTTGTTCTAGTTGTTTTGATCTCTTTGTTTCGGCCTCAAGGTAACCATGATTCCTTTTTGTTTTTCACTCTTGATATAGGACTCATATATGATTAAAACCAGATGTAAACATGTTGTACAACCTAATAATCATCATGTTATGCTAATATACGTGTCTCGTTAAAGGTAACATGAATCACAAAAGAAACGCCATGAAAAATCATGATAACATTGTTTATATGTGTGTCGACTTTTCGTATATTTCCTCTATTCGAATCAGTTTGTTCCAGCCCTTGATCATCACATAACACGCCCTAATATGAACATTAAAGACACCTTAATATGGGTAATAAAATCTGGAAAAACCCTAGGAATTAACGTGGGTCAATTAGGGTTTATAGGGTTTAGATTGTTGTGGTGATTTCATTTGAACAAGCTGTCCAGAAAATTGGGTCGGGTTCAAGGAGGTACAAATAAATGATACCAACGTATTTTTGAATGGATTTTGGGTCTAAACATAAGTTCAATCAATGTACTTTCTGGAAATATAAGTTTTATAGCAATTGGAGGTCGGGAAGGGTACTTTTTGAATTTTCCAAGTTTAAGTGTCAAATCTGTGAAAGCTGATCTGAATTTTGTGTTGTAGTTATTAATTTCTCTAAAACAAACCATAAGAATTTTTTACCTCTCCTTCTTCAGTTTTGATATGTAGGATGTGTATGACCCCTAGGAATTTGGAGTTGTTTAAATGGGTGTGTCATGTTCAAACTTTTGAAGTCTCTATTTCTGGGTACTTTCTGGGCGGGGTCTGGAAAGATGATTTTCCAATCCATACTTAAGCTCAGTAATAAAATCCCCAAAAAATCATGAAGTAACCTAACTAATAAGGGAAAACCTGAGAATTTTCCTAATTTTATTTGAGTTCATTTGATAGTCATGAAAATTCGTCCAATATTGGTCCAGAATTGAGCCTTAAAACCTAATATGTAATACAAGTATAACATTAAGTATATGGCCAATAAATCCAAGAATAACTTATGATATGAATATATAAATGATATGCGAACTGTAATACGTGCAGATTCATTGAAGAATATGTGACGTTGTTTCCTTGTGTTCATTCATTCGTTTGCTTTCCTTTCATTTGCTAAGGTACATATATTCTGCCTTTATCAGTAAGGGTTTTTCTCATGACTCTTGATCTTTGATTTTGTTTCATTTGTTATGATATTCATTTGTGATTCCATTTGATATGATTCCTTCGATATGAAATTTGTTTGGTTATGCCATTTGATGCTTATTCGTTTCATTCCATTTATTCATTATTTTGATTAACAACCTTTGATCGTTACCCTATATTTATTTATATCGTTTGACCTAATCCGTTGCCCAAGGTACTAACTAGTCATGGAGGTACCATGACCATGTCACTGAGGCACCGGTGGCATGACGCTATCTGTGGAGGTGTGATTTTTTCCACAGCGTTCCCTTCTATGCATGCATTTGATTATGATATGACTAATTCCACGTGCCTATATATTTGCCGAAAGCAGGTGTATTAGGGACGTGATGTTTTATTTTTGACAGGGGGCGTATGGATGCATCCTAGGTACTCAGTTCTGATATATGTGTGTGTCACACACTTCTGGGAGCCGTACACTCTATCTGTTATTATTTATTATGATATGATGTGAAATATATGTTTTGATCATTTTGGTCTATTCATGTAACATGTTTAGACACTTGGGCATTCCTTGACATTTATGTTATTCCTTTATGACCCTTTTGATTATTCCTTATTCCATATGTAGTCCTTATCTCATTTAACATATTTGTTCAGCAGGTTTTCGTTGGATTCGTTTCGTTTATACGTTTTGATTTATTGCTTTTCATTATTTATATCGTTCCTTTGGCGTTAGCTCGTGCATTCTTTCCAAGTGGCGGTATTAAGCGGGATCTTTGGGAGTGATGAGTAGGAGCTTTTAGTGGACCGACCCAACCTTAGTTTTCCTTGTCATCTGGAATTAGATTGATTTATGTTTTGTTTATTTTCTTTTCGTTTAAGAATTGGAGCAGTTTTGTACTCCTTAGAAGATATTTGTTTCATGACTTGTATTTTATATATTAAGTCTTCCGCTTGCGTTTATTATGTTCTGATTGACATCATAGTGTGACATTTTGACCCTTGTCGGGTTGGGGTGTTACAACAATACCAGACTAGAAGAAGATAAAGTAAGAAGAGTGTATTAGGTTCTTGTATGTTCTTCTCTTGCAAAGAATTTTCTTTCGATAGATGATAGAATGTGTTAACACACAAAAAGGATTGAAAGACTTAGAGAGATATAAAAGAGTAATAAGCGGGGAGAACAAAAAAACAAAGAAATGCCAAGAGCTCCGTCAATATATGGCAAGAGTTGAAGTGTTAGCATGGCAAGAGGGTGTTAATTATAGGCAAGAAATCAAGACACCCCACAGCGCGCTGCTCTGGCGCGCTAGCGCGTAGGACCAACATGTTGAGTCTGTTTTGTCTCTTGCCAAATAACTAGACGTTGCCTCTTGCTAAACCTCCATATGCACTTCATTTTTAACCTTCCTAAGAATATTTTAAAGCCCCAATAAAAGTTAGATTAAACCAACTCATTAGCCATGGTTAATTGGGGTTAATGTAACACCCCCCCCCCCAAAATCTTAATGGCAACGAAAGACTAATCGGGTGTTACTCGAATGGAGATCATAGTCAACAATTATATAAAACGACTCGAAAGAGGCCTTTTATTAAAAGTAGTTATCATTCATCGAAAACTCATAGTTGTTACAAAACATTGTAAATTGTTCAAGTGTTTTCCCAAAATAAAGAGCATGAGTTTGAAAAAAATGACAAATTTATGTTTACACCACAAGAAAGGTCTTGGTATGCCCCACTCCGTGCCTTGGACATAATCTTCACTGATTACCTAAGATAACATGCTTAAAAAGGTCAACAAAAGTGTTGAGTGAAGTTCATAGGTTTAAATAATAGTTGAGCACAAGAATATGAGCATGATCATTGTAAACGAACAATATCATAAAGAAAATCACAGATTATTATGCGCTAAGCTCATGCAACCAAGACTCAACAGCATACACCGAATTACTGGTGTACGTAAGTTTTCCCCAAAAGAGGTAATAGCCAAATAACTAATGCATTTCAAATATGGTGCGCCCTGGTTATTTCTCTATAACCAAGACGGGGTCGTTAATCCTGATAGTACTATTCACGATATATGCGTTCACTCGCGGTGACTAATGGTTCATGATATAGGGGACTTATGGCTAAATACTTAGGCAGTACCAATAATCAAGAAGCAACATTTATGAAAAACCTTGTGTTCTAGTTTAGAGCATCTATCTCCCTCGTGGGGTTTGCAAATAAAAGTAAAAGTGAGGCTATGAACTCACCTTGATGAAAATGAACAAGCACAAACAGATCAAGCACAATGTAGCGGAGGTTCCAAACCGAAACCTAAAAATGAAGAGATGGCGAGTCTCAGATATGATAAACATTTTGGTTCGCGACCAAAATAATAAAGCATTGAATATTCTTATTCAATAGATCATTGAATTGTCCAATTCAATAGGGTGTGTGCGTGCTTAACGTTTGAAGTTAATTTACTTGCTACATTGCCTTAGTTGATATTTATTAATGATCCTCACTTACGCATAAGTGAAATGTTCCCCCGTTGTGATCTCGTAAAAATGATAGTGTTGTTGAGTATTTTAGCTTGTTTAGATCCCACGTGCGTTTTATCGGATTATATATATAATTATAATCTTATAAATATATATATATATATATATATATATATATATATATATATATATATATATATATATATATATATATATATATATATATATATATATATATATATATATATACTAGTGTCAAAACCCGTCCGCTGGACGGGTATGACTTTTATAGTTTTATTTTTAGGATTTAGTAGAACAAATATACACTAAAAAGTAATTAAAAGTTAAATGAAGCGGTTAAGATCTATAATTGATGTTACCGTAATCCATAAAAACTAAGCAGTAAGTACTTTGATTTGTGGTTTTATTTTTAGGATTTAGTTGAACAAATATATACTAAAAAGTTATTAAAAGTTAAATTAAACGGTTAAGAACTATAATTGATGTTACCATAATACCTAAAACGGCTAAAAGGAGGTAACTACTTTCTAACATTTTTATCTAAACAATATTAATCATGAATATCTTTTACATTTGATAATATTATTAACATTTATTATTAGTATTTTGTTTTTGTTAATTATGTTTATTTACTTATTGTATATAGGTGCTTCCGGCTGATTTTTTACCAAATTTAGATGATGTTTATGAATTTGAAATATTTGTGAATGGATTTATGGTGAGGTTTGATGTTCATTGTGATGAGAATATGTATGTATTGTTGGGTGGGTGATAAGTGGAGTTTTGTTGTTGATACCATTTGTTTGTTAAGTGGTAATGTTTGTGTGTTTACGGGAATAGGGAAAAAGGTTGTGGTTATATGCTTTTGATAATGATAGTAAAATCCTTATTTAGTTAGAGCGGTGTTAGACACGATATTACTTATCTTTGTGTAGCGGTTTGTTTATATATGCATGATCCTTGCGAGACTCATTTCACTTGCTCTCAGCGGATATTACGGTATGTTCAGGGGACTTTGGCTTATGGTTTATAGTTATTTTCTTCTACTACTAAGTCCTTGGTTGCTTATTCGGATCTTGATTAGGTGGTTGCCCTACTACTACTGGTGTACATTAGGTTATTGTGTTTTCTTGGCAACAACTTACTTTCATGGTCCTAGCGTCGGTAGGCGATTTCGTTCGATCTTTGGTGAGTATCGGGTGTTGCCAATGCTTTTAGAGACACTTTGGGCGAATTTACTACGTGAGCTTCATACACCATTGTCATCTGCTACTATTGTTTATTGTGAGAGTGTGAGTGCAGTGTACTTGTCTTCTAACCTTGTTCAGCATCACCGTACCAAGCATATTGAGATTGATAATTCATTTTTTTCGTGATTTGGTTGCTCTTGGTCAAGTTCGAGTTACGCATGTTCCTTCCGGTTTCGGTATCTTGATATTTTTACCAAGGGTTACCATGCCTTGTTTCTTGAGTTTCGTGACGGCTTGAGTGTTTTGTCTCCTCCCGCTCAAACTGCGGGGGAGTGTTAGTCTATTAGTATTAGTATTAGTATTGGCCCATTGTATATTCGGCCCATTATGTGTCCTATATAATCTTGATGTACCAAACATTATTATGCATTCAATATACACAAACTTACATTATGAACATCGGAATAATGCATCACCCACCAGGGTACAATTAAGTGATCATATATTGTTCAATGTACATTATAAAAACCATCCTTTTCATAGCTTCGCGGTCAAGTGATCAATGCATTCCAAAGAGTGATGATTTGTACACTCCAAAATTTATTAGCACACTCTAATTTACGTTGTCTTGACATTTATACTCTTACATCACTTTTATTCACTTTCACTCTTGTAATGGTATAAATGCCGAAACAACAAATTGGTGTGTGCAAATAAATTTATGGAGTGTGCAAATCATCAATCATTTCCAAAAGTTAAGCATTAAAGTTATCCAATAACCATTTTTGTTGTGCTGTAATATCACGAGAATATACCTTGGCAAGCAGTGAATTTCTATCATGACCATCACGGTGGGTGCAACTTTTGAAGGAGGAAAGTGAGAACCAAATTGTAACTCAGACTACGTGTAATTAACAATGCTATTCATATTAGCATGACTTTTATCGGATGGTTTAAAACTCGCAGCATCCCCGGTATCTACATCACCTGCAATCAAACCACATGTTATTTTTATTGCATAATTTATAACCCAGTGTACACAAAATAACACTTAAAAAGCCTTAATCTTTGGTCCTTTGCTTGCAAGTAAACTTATCACAATTGACATACACAAGTTGATAAGGATATCACGAAAACATATGACATGGAGTTCTTGATAACATCGGTTCTTGATCACATTTAGTTCTTGATGACATTGAGTTCTTGATAACATCACGGATCTTGATGACATTGGTTGTGGGTTACATTGAGTTGTTGATGCATTGGGGTTCTTGATAACATTTTGTTCTTGATGACATTGGGTTCCGGATAACATCGATTTCTAATGACATTGGGTTCTTGATGTATTTGGGTTGCTAATGCATTTTTGGTTGCTAATGCATTTGAGTTCTTTGGTGACATTGGTACGTGGGTTCTTGATAAAATTGGGTTCTTGATAATATTAAGTTGCGGATCACCGGAATCATCAAGTGCATCGGCAACATCGTCTGACATATTCATCGTTGGAAACACACGGTCGCGGTAAAGCTCTCAAAGTCCCGTAGTTATAATCGTGTGCGACTTTATCTTAAACACATGCTTTGTATTGCACATGTTAGTCAAAGCATTAGGTAGCACGGGGCATCATCACCATCCTGCACATGAACACCCGTAAATACAATGCGAAGTCACATTGGCCTAAAAAGAAAAATCGCTGGCATGATTACGGTCAAGCGATCGGTAACACCTTACCACTCGACTTTGTCAAGTCCGTAGTTGTTTCATCCCACAACACAATCACAACACGGGTGGTATCATCCTTCACATAGATTTCAAGCCTATATCTGTGCACATGTTGAAGATATCGATAGCCAGTGCGTATCAAGTTTAATAATTGATATACGGAAAGCATGTGGCATATTATAACCTTGGTTTAGGATAGTTCACACCTTTCTTGCCGCGCGTCGCACCAAACACGGCCATCTTTGCGGGTGACCCCCTTTTTGCATTTTCCATCGCCACGTGCGGAGAAGTACCAACTGTTCTTTGTACGGATCCCCATAATCTCAGCTTCACAATGGAAGGTAGCAGCCTGGGAAATAAAATCGTGTTAAAACAAAGCATGTAACATTGCATGACTCATAATAATGTGTGTTTTAGTTTCAAAACAGAATACATCTTTTCTTCGATCACGTCCTAAAGTAAGAACTTGTGCAAGTGTCCCAATTTCTTGCTTTTTCTGCCAAAATAGGTACAACCCGGCTCATTAGCATCAACATCTTTGGTTTTATGTACCTTTAGTTAGCCACAAATATTTTTAAACAACAAACAGGGTAAATGCACCACTATGCACACCTTATTTGGGCTTTGAATGTAACAATATCGGGGATCTCCTCATTATCTAGGATAACCGTAGATGAACTTGACTTGATATCGCAATTGGAATGTATGATAAGCTAGGTTAGAAGTGTAGTAATGGCAGATAATTTAGCATTATACAATCCATAGGGCTTAAGACTTACCATTATAATATTTAGCAGTCATGGATGTGAGAATGACCGTGAACTTCCGGTATGAGCGAGACATCATTTTCAACATTTGCTCACCCAATCTCCCCGAGTGACTCTCAATGCATGACCACGATTCACGAAACAATGTTCATGCGGCAATCACTCTGACATAGTTGGCAAAAATAACATATAATGCACATGTGATTAAGCAAAGAAGATGTCACCTTTCATTTATAAGTGGGAAATCAATGTACTTTGACCGGTTCTTGGGCGGCAGATTTCCCAACAGTACATTACAAAACCAATCACATCTACAATATTGAAAACATGCATATAAGCATTCTAATACAAAGAAAATACATTACAGTTTTAGCATAATTTATAAAAATCAGATAAGCACAACAGGTTTATTTTGTTCATATGGGAAGGGCCGTACCAATAAGATATTTCTTCTATGTAGGTCGGATACATTCAAAGTTCATAAGTGGAGCGGATGCCTTAAAATCCATCGACTTTGTTGCACACTTTGCGGACTACTGTAGAATCATTAACCTCAATGAAGTAATCATTTTCTCGGATAATGCGATACTCATCTCTTGATGCACGAAAGACTTCATAGAGCGGCGCAGCACGAGTGGATCTTATCTACAAAACAAAGCGTCGTTGCTCTTCATGGTACAATGCATCACATTTTTCGAAAGAAATCAACATATATCAGGTAACCAATCAAATGAATTTACATACTTACAATAATGCAACATAATTATATGATTTTCACCTTATCATCGAAGCAACAAAATTGCTCGGTATCGCCATTAATATTATGCACATCCCATGTTCTCTGAGATCATCACCACCACAGGCCCTTCATCACCTTCCTTGGTGAGCCAATTTTTGATCGCGGGCTTGCTTTTTGTTAGCTTTTGACATACTGCAACAATTACATATGGGAAATGAAAAGTATAAAAGATAGTAACAGGTTAAAGGTCATATGTTTTATGATATTACATTAACATATTCCTCATATTATTCTCTATCGTTGTTTCCTAAACATGTGTAGCATCCATGTATGAATATTCAGATCCCACCAAAATGTCTCAATCTTTGATAAAAATCAACTATGTTGGGTAATAATTCTTGCATAAATTCTACATAAAGATGCATTACCTTATGGAAATCTTAACACGATGATTCCTCAAGTATCCAGCAAAAAGGGTGATGACTTTTTTAAGATTTGCAATTCGTAGAACAAATGCCTCCACATTTGTCAAGCATTTCACCGTTTTGTTCTTTGAGACATATGTATCTTGGATTTTTCTGGTTTCTTGTATCTGCGAGTAAAAATCATATATAAAGTCTTGTATTATACCAACACTTTATAAATCTCAGCAAGAGGTTGCAAGAAGATATACCTGCAGCATGAATGCCAACACTAACACTTTGATAAAGAGCGTAGCAATTCCAAAGAGCGAAAGTTCAATTCATTAGCTACCCCATGATCCAACCTACAACCACAAAAAAGGAGATCTGAAATGTAAGAGAAAATAACCACGGATGCCATCAATAAAGGCGTTACGAATAAGCCACACACAATTTCAAATGTGAGCCAATGTATGCACAAATATTACGCATCACTTTTAACACCAATGACTGTTAAATGACCACTTTGTATCTATTTTCTTGCGTAAATCAAATATTTATAAGGTGTCATGAATAATATGGTTATAATATGCAACACCACGGTTCTAAACATCAATAGCACTTCTATGCGACACAAAATAAATCTGCAAATGCAGCAAGCAAATTTTTTGAAAAGGAAGCAAGCAAACATATAAATACATAAAAATAAGCTTACTTCTTTCGGATCAGCCAACATATTTAAAGAAATAATTCAATAGGAAAATTATCACCTCAAAGATTTCATATTTTCTACCTACAATAAAAAGCACAATTCAAATATTAGATACTGATAATAACTTAAAATTGATTCACACAAATAACCATTACAACTATGGCGAACTGGTTTTTGCATACATTACATAGAAAATTGATCATAACAAAAAGGAAAAATCATACATCGAGTTAAAGTGAGGATATTGTAGATTCCATCTTGGCGGCAATATTTTATTGTCTCAATATCAAGTCCAATCCTTTGATCTTGTCCATGAGAGACATTTAAGCCCTAATAAGCTCATAAGTCAAAAATTAAACTCATGAAATATAGTCCAAGTAAAATTAGCTTATAAGGCTAAAATTAAACTTAAACAAACACCGCTTTAGTGTTTAACAACATGTACCTGATTGAGATCGTTGTTCTTTTGCGACATCAAATAAGCTGATTTACTCACGTGGTAACATCTTGGCATATCCATATATATAGCGAATATTTTGCATGCAAGAGATCCTAGAGTGAAGATAAACATATATATTTGCAGGACATATATATTTGCATGAACGTGAACAACTTAACATAAACATGAACCACAAAACGGTGACCTTTCTTTTATTTCTTTCCTATAAAAATACCAGTGACCACCACTTTCCTCTCTTGTACTATCAGTTGTTTATGAGTACCTCCTTCATGATTCCGAATGCATCGGATCATTCGATAAAAAGCGACCATATATGTTCACTACACTTCCAATTTATTTAGAACAAAGCTGGAGATCCTCCTGATTAACAAGATAGAATAAAAACCGCCATCACCTACGTTTTTCATGTATATTTAACAAATTCAATTGCAAAAAAGGGAAAAGCGGAACAAGCGGCTTGAAGAATACATTAATAAGAACTAACTTGCGGACCTTAGGTTAGACATAAATGCATTTAACTTTGAGCTTATGATTAAGTAAACCGATAGTATCTCGGAAAAATAATGCCTTTGTGATAAGCTCTTGATTATTGATTCATGAGAATATATATTACTCCATACCTCTTGTAATGCGATCAAGTTTACGGGAATGCTTCCAGTCCCATATGACATGGGTGGCATGCTTCCAAGAGATATTCTTCTGCTATATGCAACAACCAATGCCCATTACAGCATTGGCTTCTAGTCTTGCTAATGCCCCACCTGAACAACAAAGGACGGTATGTTATCCTCAAGTCCTTAACTATGCATGTCTTGCTATTTACCGTTTTGTCTCTTTTCAAAATAATGGTGATGTTTTTTTGCATTATTCAGATGTTGGGTGAGAATCTGTACCCGTTAGTGGACCGGTGGAGCATGAGCATGCGGCTAAGGTTCCGGGATATACGGAGATGGACCAAGCGAGGTGTTGCACTTGCTAGAGTCACGGATGCATTGAAGTTGAAGGTTGTAGATGTTTTTAAGGAATGTTCAACAAGCCAACAACACTTCTTCTCGACTTGCTTCACTTTCTCTTAACGAAAACCTTGTTTCTTAATCGTTTTCATAGTTAAAAGTTGGTTGCTAGACTGAAGGAAGTTAAATATCTAGCTGATGAGTTTAAATTTTATTAATTTTTCTTTGGGAATATTCTTTAAAATTTGAAAACATCATTAGGATGCCTTGGTTCTCTTATGGATTGTGGTCTTTAAAATCCACACTATCTCTAAATTCCGATCATTTCTTTGCCCAAAAGCATCATGTGGAAGAATATGTTCTGCCTCACGAGAAACTAAAGGTATCTACGGCATTAAAAGTTGTTTGGAATGGCATCCTTATCTAAAAAACCACCAAGATTTGATTTGAATAAATTAGCAGCATTCATAAGAGTGAAAATATGGTTAACAAACTTATGAGTAAATACTACATGATCAAACTAACACTTGGTGTCGATTGATCTGCAAACCTTTGTAGAGATTAGCTCAACACAGGTTAGAGAAGTAAGATTGAGATCTAAGTATGAACATAACTAATGATATATGCTAACCTCCAAAAAACATGAATAATTCATCTTTTCTCATAATCTTCACTTACAAGTGTGCATAAATTAGCAATATCACTGAAAAGAACAAACATTAGTAGAATCTGCATAAGCGGAAAAAAACAAACATATTATGACATATTAGGGTTTTGAGAAAAAAGAGAGAAAGTCGACATTAGGATTTTGAGTTAAAAAAAATATAATGAATGTTTTGGGATATATTTGTACAAACTATAATTAACGAATGGAATTTTTGGAGATAAATACATTCCTTTTTAATCAAAAACTAATCAAAATAGTCAATTAGTTGCGGAGATTTATAGATTAGGTTTTGCAAGATATAATCCAAAAAATGGATTGGTCTAGTGGTTATCATGTTTGTTTGTAGACTAACAGCCCCAGGTTCAAATCCAGCATCATGCATTTTTGGGAAAATTAATTTCGGATTTTATCAAGTCATTCAATGATGACATGGAAATATGACATGGCATTATGGGATGCCAAGTGGCATTATGACGTGGCATGCCTCCTCTTATATATAATGTATAGATATATATATATATATAATCTAGATCAAATAAGATCAAACTTAAAGTTGTTAAAATGAGATCTAACTAAAATTTGACAAGTGACACTAGGTGATACACTTTGATTCGGTATTTGACAAAAATAAATTTTTTATTAACTACAACTAAAATTGTTAAAGTTTCGATAGATTTCTTTTTAAATTTTACGAAACCTAGGTGATACACTTTGATTAAAAGTGTAATGTGTATCAGGTTTTTGTGTGTGTATCAGATTTTGGAATATTTATTATTGTAATGTGTATCAGGTGTATCACTAATCCAAACTCATGTATCATTTGGTTATTAGTTGCTAAAATGTTAATTTGTATTAAAATATTATTTTTATGAGTATTATTGCTAAAATTGTTATTTATAAATGTTTTAGTAGTTTTTAGACTTGATTTTATTTTTACAACTTTAAGTTTGATCTCACGTTAACTCTCTCCCCTATATATATATATATATATATATATATATATATATATATATATATATATATATATATATATATATATATGTGTGTGTGTGTGTGTGTGTGTGTGTGTGTGTGTGTGTGTGTGTGTGATATATTTAACGGTACCCGATAATAAAATACTTTGAGAACACTTATATGATCAAAATACTCGTTTTTACGAAGTTACGTTAAGTTTATAAGTTTTTCTAAACTTTTTCCGAATTTACACTTTTTACCCTCAAGTTTTAAAATGTACGAGTTTAGTCCCTCAAGTTTGAGTAATTGACACTTTTCACCCAAAACGTATTTTATATCAAAAATTTCTAAAAGTGACAGTTTCAACCCTTGCTGAAACTGTTTTTACGAAAACACTCCTCCAAAATGTGTTTTTGACGCGTATAACCTTAGAGTTTTCAAGTTTACACTTTTGACCCAAAGTAATACTTATAACTAGTTTCGGTATTTGACAAAATCAGTCCTTGTGGTTTTTATTTGCTCACATGCAAACGTAAATATACCCTTTTACTTTCAAAATAGTGCACGTCTAGTCCATAGACTTTTCATGCAACTTATTAATCGTACAAATCAACCCTTTAACGTTAGAAAACCTTTCACTTTCTACCCAAAAGCTACACATTTTGCAATTTAAGTTCGAAAACTTATTTTTTTATACGAAATCTTTTCAAAAGCTTTCAAGATTAATTCTAGCTTATTTGTTCGACTTATTAGCTTATTTTACGCTTATTGGACCGGGTATTGGGCTAGTTGGGCTTGGTTTGGGCTTAATGGGCTCGGGTATTGGGCTTTAGGCCCGTTTGATTTGTGTTTAGTATTAAAAACAATCAATGGTTTCTAAGGGTTTTTCAAAAGTTTCTCGACTTGTTTTAGTGAGTTTTACGAGATAACGAGCTAATTCGTGAGTGAGCATGTGTTGAGGGTTTCTATTTCGAGCTAAAATGAACATATCCTAGTATAAAAGGCGCGTGTAAATGGTTTACGTGTGATATACTAGTGAAACAAAAATAGAGAATCATGAAATGGTTTAAGAAGACTTACTACACTCTAAGTGAGTGGTGAGGATTCGTGAGCAATGTATTGAACTTGAGAACCCCGTGTTCTCCTTATAACCCGAATTCGATTCACCTTTTTTAATCTTCTAACGCCTTGCTTCCTAGACTTGATCTTATTCGACTCTATTCCCTCGAAATGCTTCGAGTTGTGAGAGTAACTTGGTGAGTTTTAGTGTGTGAAGGTTTGAGTGTGCTAGGTCTCCATCAAGTGTTTAGAGGTTCAATTTATATTAGGAATGAGTATGGTTCTTGGTTTATTTTATTGTATCTAGTTCCTAATCTTCCTAGTAAGCTAAGTTGGAGTGTTATTTTGTTCTTGGCATGGGTAGAATTCGGCTGAAAATGTGGCATGCTTTGCCTAGTCGAGATCACAAGGAACACAATATCCGTTGGTTTATAAAGTCCTAAGTATGGTCAAAGGGTCTTGGTAGGATTTAGGGGATTTAAATATTGATTAGGGTGGCTTAGAGGTGTGACTTGTGTCTCCTTGTCCATATACACGAAACACTTGGGATCCAATGTGTAAGTTTTGGTTTGGTTTGGTTTTGATCCTAGTTTGCTCGTCTAGTTCGACTGCCAAGGGAAAGTATCACAACATTGTGATTTAATTTCCAAAACTAAGTTACAAATCTACATGGTATATGGGCTTGAGGTGTATAACCGGTTTGTGAGTTGGGCTCAATTAAACGCAAGGTCCAATGGGTTGGTTGGATCGTGTGGTATGCGAAGCCCACTTGGGGTGAAATGGTGTTGGGATCGGTAGAAATGACGAGGCCCACGAAATTATAATGGGTTTTGGGCTCACAAGATTCGGTCCTATGTACATGAGGCCCAATAGCGTGTAACGGGTTTGATGGGTTTTCGGATGAGGCCCAATGAGAGTATAGTGGATATTGGGCTTGTGTCGAGGCCCAATAAAATTTCTAGGCCCAATCCGATATTTTTGTATTTTTATTTCTATTTATTTCGTATTTTTATAAAATTTTACATATATATTATGTATTTTAAGAATATCGGGATCGTGGGGAATTTCATTCTGATCACAACGGTATCTTTATGAACGCTCAAGTTGCGTTGATCATGCATATGCCAAATGATATGCAAATGTGATAATTAGAAAATTTCATGATGATGTAAATCGTGCTTTATCTCTGATTAAAGTCTTAAGTACAATGAAATTTTCCGAGAGCTTACAGTACCTACCCCTTAAGTGAACCGCGTCCCGCGGTTTAACTCGCAGAGGTTGTCATGGGTGGTTAGATGAACAGGTGAGGATACTTGGAACACATTACATCCTCGCGCTCCCAGGTGAGTTCTGCACCTCGTTTCTTGTGTTTCCATCGTACTTTAATGATAGGTATGCGGCTTTGCTTAAGCCTCTTGACTTCCCTGTCCATGATCTCAATGGGTTCTTCTACAAAGATAAGTTTATCATTGAGCTTGTTGGATCGATGTACTCTAACCAAACTAACTTAAATAGCTTGTTAAGGTTTAATAACCTCGGATAAATCCTAAGTTATTAACAAAGAAACACTGAGCAAACTCTATTAAGTATGCGGAATTTACTTAACAAAGCTAAGAAGAATAACTTTAACTTGATACGATTTTATTAATAACACTAACTCTGCTTATTATGCAGATTCTTTAACAACTCTAATAATATCGAACTTCTCTAAACTTGTGAACTTTTAAACTCTAAAACTCGTGGACTCGTTACCTCTAATACCAATCTAGGGGTCCTTTTATAGACTCAAGGATATCCCTAATCGGTTTACAATTTGTATCCTTGTACGACAAGTAATCTAATAAAGAATATTCTAGAATTACAAGACTTTCTATAAGCGAATAAAAGCAGGTTCTTTGTTCTTGCAGTACTTTGACTTCAATCGTGATACTTTGACTTTATCTTTAGCAGTACTTTGACTCTTTGACTTTTTCCAGTACTTTATCATTCTTCAACACTTTCATATCCCAACAATCCTCCCCTAACTTGAATTCTACTAGCTTGACTTCAAGTTCTTTTATGAATATATCTTTAACTGACTTCATCTTTAAGGAAAGATTATGTCTTAGTCTTTGGATTGTATCTCTGTAGTTTACATTGCTTGTCAAAGTATCTTTAGAATTATTCTTTTACTGACATCATTCAGCAAATTCCATCTTTTCAACAACACAGCAACATATGACAATTTGTACATTAATTCAGTTTAAGTTTCAGTCTATTCTCATCACTTCAGGTGTGTAAACTCCTGTGAGAGGTGAATCATTGAAAATTTAATGGATTTAAGTTCTCTTTACCAAAGCCATTAACTCTGGAGTAGCCAAAGTTTTTGGTGTTTAAGACCATGGTACATTGATAACCATATGATTTTTAGCAAATCATCAGCTATCAACAGATTCAATTTGTCTTTACCAAAAGCGTACCCATACGGACTAGTTAGTTCTTTCATCATGGTGAACTAATTACCATATAATGGTTTTTCCACAGCCTTTACCACAAGCCATTTTCTTGTGTGCTAGCCAACTCTTCATATTAAGCGATATGGTGAGTTGATTACCATACAACTTATTAGCAAGTTGTTAACTAAAAACAGTTTGTAATATCTATACGAGCCGTTTGCTCATGGATTAGCCAATCCTTTTGTAACCATGGTGGATTGATAACCTATTGATGTTACCATCTCAAAACCATTTATTTTATTCAACCTTTGTTCCAAAATATTTGTTACTTAACAAAGGGTTTCTTTCAAAAATCACTTACTGGTTTAAAAGGCGCAAGCAATACTTTGATGAAAGTCTTGTTTGATCGCATGTACTTTGAATAAAGTCTTGATTTATCAAAATAATTTATTCAATTAAGATTCATACGGTTATTCATCATCATCGACAATAGTAGTCCAATTGATAAACAAATTGATGACCATACAAGCAAATTCATTGTCTTCTTCAACTTCCATTCCATGCTCTAGCATTCTCCTCATAAGATCTACTGTAAGAGGATATCTTCTATTTGCAAACATGTGAATCATTGTACCATTTTCTAGCTCTAGAACATGAACTCCAGATTCTTCAAAGAATCTCCAACAAACAATTTCCCAATTCTCTTGGTTCTTCCAAATGTCATATGTGCTTTGCTCTTGGTTTCCCATACGGTTGTGAGATCTCCAAGCAGAACTAAACCAATTCCTTCTAATGGATTATGTTCAAAGTAACTTCGCACCACATGATATAAATAGAATAAATCTACTCTGTCTATGATGTGCAATAAATCCCATAGTTTGTTGAACACTCTGAAGCTTTCATCTTCTCTATGAAACATCAGATAACATCCATCTTTGGATTCCGCAACTTCAAAAGCAATAATTTGAGATTTGTTCATCTTCATATCAGCATCTTCCTTAGAATACTCAAAATCTACTATCCTAAGATAATTTCTTAGTTCATCCCTAGTCTCAGATCTTAGCTCAATGATGAGTGTGTAAATACTCATCATTTTTGGGTCAATCTGAACTGCAAAACGTTTAAAAATGCTTTCGAAATGCATCAAAATACTGAAAATATTCCAAAATTGCATTTTATATGTTTCAGATGCAAAATGTTCAAAATCAGATGGAAAATGAGCTAAGTTTGCATAATTGGCAGTTTCAGTCCCCCAAGTTTCAAAAGTTGTCAGAAATAGTCCCTGAGCCCTAATTTCAAAAGAAAAATCATAACTTGTCAAAATTAGTCCTTTGGTGAAAAATATCAAAAGTTTTGAGAAATTACAAGTTTGGTCCTCCAAGTTTGAAAATTGGCAAAAATGGTCCTTGGAAAATTTGAAAATGTCAAGTTTGGTCCTTGTACTTTTGGAGATTGTCACTTTTAGCCCTTGGAACAACTTTGCATAATTGACATGATTGTTCCCTGAATTTTCAGAAATTACAATCAGGTCCTTGTTATTATTAAGCCTTTTAATACACTTGGACCCCTGTCAAACCAAATGTGACCCCTGCCAAAACCTTTGGACCCTTCATTTTGACCCCCCTGCTTATTAATATCCAGTCAAATAGCTGGTCAAATACCCCCTACGCGCCAAAACTCTATCCCCTTCCCATGCCTGCAGTGCCTGCTACACTCTATCTCCCTCACCTTTCCACCCACCTTATCACTCCAAACACAACACTCCAAGAATACATTAATTACCTCACCACTCATATCACTCAACCCTCCCAGTGGATAAAGCTCATTTTGGCCCAAAAACCTAATCTATGGCTATTATCAAACAAAGTCATCCAATGGTCTAAAAACAAGCTGGGATTTGAAGAGAGAGGTGTGAGAAGATGTTTGGAGTATATAAGGAAGCAAAAGAAGCAAGAATGAGTAGTAGTTAGTTTTGAGTTTTTCCTTTATGTCGTTTTTTTTAAGTAAATGTTGTAGTTTAAATCAAATTGTTGTAATTTCAGCTTTTATGTATAACAATTAAGTTAAAACATCTTTGTATTGTGCCTTTTGATTATCAATTCAAGTTTTCATATGAGTTCCTAGTTCCATGTTTACTGTTCTATAACTCAGTTTCAAATTCTCAGTTGCAAACTTTAAAAAGGTCAATTTCCATCTCAAATAAGCTTATTCAAACTTATTATAGTTTGTGGTTAAGGTCACAATTCAGTTTTAAGCAATTTTGGGTCATGGTCAACAAAAGTCAAATTGGAGCAATTTGGAAATTATTTTGAGTTGATCTTGTTGAACTTGGGTGTGAATTGGTTTCATATCAGTGGTTAGGTGTTAGTAATGTTAGCATGTCATTGTGACAGGACTTATGTAAGTGCTTATTTTCATACTTATTTCATAACAGTCTCATCTCATTCTTGATGTTTAGCTAGAGTTTTTAATGAAGTTTGTTGGTTAAATTGCTTAATCTAGGTATTATAGGTCTGTATTGGTAGTTGCATTAGCTCAGTGCTTGGTTTAGAATAGGTACATTGCATTTTGGCATCTTAAATGGTGTTTGGATCAACCAGTGATAGTGAGTTTTTAAGCTTAGTTTTAGGTAAAAACCTGTCAATCCAACTTCTGTTAGTGGAGTTAGACTTAGGACTGGTATTCACTTGCACCTTAAATGAATGAAAGTCAAAATCCCATTTCATATGTCTTAGCGGCTTAAGCTGTTGAACTTTTGGCAAATCCAAATCTTGTTTTGTGTCTATAAATCATAGGTGTAACTAGCAGTAGTGTTATTTCATCCATTAACATCATAGTTAGTCCATAGATTGATTGCAAATCTCATATAAGTCAACAAATCACAAGCTGCTTCAAAAGTCAAATTGCACATACTCAGTTTTGGCCAAACTAGGGAGATTTTTCTTGGACTCATTTACGAGTCGGTTGCGATGAAATTGTGGTTTCAAAAACCTCCCTTGGTCTATTTTATTATTACCATTTTTCTAGATTTTTACAAATTTTTTCTAAGCCCCAAATAAGCTTGTCAAAATGGGGTCAAATGCCCTGTGCAGAGCACATTGAGCTGCACAGGACTTGTCCAGGTTTTGCAAGGCTTGCATTAAGCTCATTTGAGCTTCTCTAGGTCTGTATTTTGGTTTGCATGTTCCTAGCCAGGTCCTCTCTAGGTCCCTTTTTCTGTTTTCTAGTTTCAAGCTTAATTAAGTGCTTATTTTTTAAGCCCAAAGTGAGCACCTAAAACTGTTTTTAGCTCAAATTGTTCAACTCATCAAATCTTGGTATTTAGCAATTCATAGGTTTAGGACAGTTGTTTTAAGTTGCTTTTGGGTTCTTTTAGCATATTTTAGCTTGTGTATCAGTTTGGTGCTTGTTTTGTCCCTTTAGCTTATCCAAGTGCTTATTTCATAAGCACTTTGCACATCAGTTTCAAATTCCTCCACACAGCACCCTGTTTTTCTATTTTTCCTAGATTCCTCATAATATTTTAGAGTTTTCCTGAAATTTTCAGATTTTTCCCAGCTTGTTTGCTATTTTTCTTGATTTAAATTAGTTTTTAAGCATTTTTAATTAGCATTTAATACAAAAAATTAAGAAAAGGTTCAAAAAAATAAGTTTTCATTTTTCTTAAGTTAAGATAAATATAAAAAGACAAAAAAATATTTTTCTAGATTTTTCTTAGTTAAATTTGTATTTTTAAGCAATTTAATTAGTTTTAAATAGTTTTTAATTCCTAGAAAATAGGAAAATAATCAAAAAAATACAAAAATAGTTTTGAAAATTCTTTTTTGTCATTTTAGATTTTTCCAAGTCAAAATTTTATTTTTCTAGCTTTGTTTCCTATTTTTTTTGTAATTTAGGTTATTATTTAATAGTTAAAATTAGTTTTTAAATTAATAATAGTTAATTAAATAGTTATAAAAATAATTTTCTTTCTCTATAAACTTTCTTTTATCATTAGGATTGTAAAAATGTCATTTTTATATTTTTAGGACTTTTATTTCTTAGATCTCGCTTTTTATTTTGTACGTTTACGTAATTTTATTTAAACGTAAGTTTTTAGTTTTAAACGTTCATCAATTTTAAAAATAGTGATAGCGTTTATTTAATATTTTTTTTTTATCTTTTTAAGTTTCTTTAATTTGCATTTAAGCCCTTGTAGTTTATGTACTTTTCCTGTAGTTATAATAATCATATCAGATCCCTCTTTTCTGTTCAAATTTCGATCACTTTCGCATTGGTAATCCATTGCATAGCTTCGGGACATAACGACCGGGAAACACTATACTCCCGGATCTTCATTGCATGCTTGGAGCGTTTTAAGTTTCTTACGGTCGACCATTCACAAGTGGCCGGTTTGAGTGAGAAAACCGTCACCATTTCCCGCCAAAAATGATCCTATGGCCAAAATTCACTCAAAGCATCCAATGGTCCTAGACAAAGGTGGGAACTGCTCATTTTAGAGAGAAAAAGCATTTGGAGCCATATAAGAGAGAGAAGAAAGCAAAAGGGGTAGTTAGTTTTAAGTTTTTCTTTATGTCGTTTTTTATAAATGTCTTAGTTGACTTAAAATATGCGATCTTTTGTTTTTATGATTCAAACTCAAGTATTGTTATCATTGTAATCTGTTTTAAGAATCAATTTCAAAGTTTGGTTAAAGTTCTTGTTATTGTGTTCCTTTGTTAAAATTTGATTCATGTTCTTATATTAAATCTTCCCATAGCTTATTTTCTTATTCACTTAAGCTTACTTAAGCTCATTGTAGCTTATGATAAGCTGGGAATTCATTTTCAAGCTCTTTTCATCCATGGTCAACAAAAGTCAACTGTTGAGATTGATTTGGAAATGGTGATTAATTTGGGTGATGCAGAGCATTGAATGGGTTAAAATAGATTAGGTTAGTTTAGTTTTGGGTTTGGTTTAGCCTGCAACACCAGCTGGACAGTTGTAAGTATCTGTTTCACTTTTCATTTTCAAGCCATTTTGCAGATTGTGATTGTATGTGTGTCTATGGTCACCATTGGTTTTTATGTGTTTATTTAGTTGTATTTAGGATGTCTTAACTCAGTTTGATTATTAATGCTAGTTGGTTCAGTAGTTTGAGTAATTTTCATTGCAAATCAATGTTTTAAGTAGTGTTTGGATTTGCAGCTTGATATGTGATTTAGGTTTATGCAGTGGTAGGTTTCTGTTGTTTCATGTTTGCTTAGCTCTATTGAACTCATTTGAGTCATTTATCTGAGCTTGCATTAGCCATTAGTCAAACATCACAAGTAATCTGTCTTATCAGCTAACTGTTGGGATTTTTGATAATCAAAAGCTAGTTTTGTGTTTAAAAATCATAAGTATAGCTGCCATTAGTGTCATTTCATCAAAATACTTCTATTTCAGTCCTTAAATCAAGATCAAAGTTCAAGAAAGTCAACTTTTCAATTTTTGTCAAAAAGTCAAATACTTGCATAACTCAGTTTTGGCCAAGCTAGAGGGATTTTTCATGAACTCATTTCTAAGTCAATTTCATTGAAACTTGTGGTTTTAAAAAGTCCTACTGGTCTATTTTCTTATTTCCATTTTATTACATTTTTGTGAATTTTATAGAAGCTTCATATGAGCTTGTCAAAATGGGACAAATTCCCTGTGCATAGACTCAGTTGATACTGAGTCTGCACAGGGGTTTTACAGGGCTTGCACAAGTCTCAATTGAGCTTATCTAGGTCCCCTTTTTGGTTTACTAGCTCTCACCCAGGTCTAGTTTAGGTCTCTACATTTGGTTTTTGATTTCTAGCTTATTTGAGTGCTTATTTTTAAGCTTAAAGTAGACCACTAAAAACTGTTTTAGCTTATTATCTCAAAACATCAAATCTGTTCAATCAGTTATTCATAGGTTTAGGACAGTTGTTTTAAGTTGCTTTTGAGTTCTTTTAGCTATATATACCTTCTGTTTCAGTTTGGTGCTTATTTGTGATTCTTGGCTTATTCAAAAGTGCTTATTTATAAGCTACTTTCACTGCAGCCTCATTTTCTTGCACACAACCCCTGTTTTTTATATTTTTCTTAGATTCTAAATATTATTTTAAGCTTATCTTGAATTTTTCAGATTTTTCCAAGTTAGTTTGCTATTTTTCTCCATTTAAATTAGTTTTTAAGCATTTTTAAATAGCATTTAATACAAAAAATTAAGAAAAGGTTCAAAAAATAATTTTTCATTTTTATTAAGTTAAGATAAATATAAAAAGTCAAAAAAATATTTTTCTAGATTTTTCTTAGTTAAATTTGTATTTTTAAATAATTTAAGTAGCTTTAAATAGTTTTTAATTCATAGAAAATAGAAAAATAATCAGAAAAATATAAAAACAATTTTGAAAATTCTCTTTTGTTATTTTAGATTTTTCCAAGTCAAAATTTTATTTTTCTAGCTTTATTTCATATTTTCTTGTATTTTAGGTTATTATTAAATAGTTAAAAATAGTTTTTAATTAATAATAATTAATTAAATAGTTATAAAATTAATTTTCTTTTTCTATAAATTTTATTTTATCATTAGGTTTGTAAAAATGTCATTTTCATATTTTTAGGTCTTTTATTTCTTAGATCTCACTTTTTATTTTGTACGTTTACGTAATTTTATTTAAACGTAAGTTTTTAGTTTTAAACGTTCATCAATTTTAAATATAGTGATAGCGTTTATTTAATATTTTTTATCTTTTTAAATTTCTTTAATTTACATTTAAGCCCTTGTAGTTTATGTCCTTTTTCTGTAGTTATAATAAATCCAAATCCTCTTTTCCGTTCAAATTTCTCGATCACTTTACGTTGGGTGATCCATTGCATAGCTCGCTGGGACATAACGACCCGGGGAAACACTATACTCCCCAGATCTTCATTGAGTTCGTGTCTGAACTGTTTTAAGTTTCTTACGGATCCGGCCATTCACAAGTGGCCGGTTTGTGTGAAAACTTGACGGGTTGGCGCGGATCAAATTTTTTTTGCCGGGGAGTGTGCTAATTATCTTACTTGATTAGTGATTTGAATATTCACTCCTTGTTCATACCATCTATATATGTTTATATTTTCTTATAAAAATCCAAAAATCCAAAAATATTCTTCTCATTCCTCTTGACCATTTGATTCTATATGTTTAACCCTCTACATGCTTTTAATTCTCAGCAGCGTTCGATTATCATCGTTGTTTCCAAAAGCCGTATGGAAGAGGATCGCTCTGTTGTCGAGAATCCGGATTATTTATGCAAGCAATGTGGAAGGATGGGTGCAAGCAAATATTGTTATTGGTGCGAATTATCCGATAAAAACTCTCTCGATGATTCTCCAACTTTTTCGACCATCGCCACAACCCGATGTTTCTTGTATTGTCTCGAGCCCAAACCGGCCGTCGAATTGATCAAAATCTTTCACGATTCACGGTTAAAAGCAAGCATGCAATCTAGACCGGTGACTAGCAAGAATGACGCCTAATCTTCACGTTTCTCAAGAACCGAGAACCGAGAGGCCATAGCGGAAGTGGTGGAAATTGCTAGCTCTCAGAGCACACCACTTGTCCCACCTCTTGATTTTTCAAAATGTTCTTCGAGTCTTGATAGTCATTCAGATCACCTTGTTGGTTTTGTTGATTCTTTTGAATAAAGCGATTCCTTCTCATAACTCTCAAATGCAATCGTTTATTCCTTGTGTCGGTTGTGGTGAGCCTCTTTTGGTTCACCACCTCGTTGGTGTCAGTGTGTACAATGTGGTAATGATATTCATAACGGAGTTGTTTGTTTTGTGGTTCGAGGAATTCATTTGATTATGATCCTAATCAGAACTCATTTAACGAACCCTCAAACTTTTCCAATTACCCACCACAGCCCGACTTATCTTCATATAATCAACATCCCTGCTGTGAATTTTGTGGAGGTCCTCACCTAGAATTTGATTGTCAATCGGGAAATACGTTTGTCTATGAAGCAGTTTTCGGTGATGCTCGAGAACTTTGGTTATGACCAATATCCATATAATTCACCGGGTCGCACTCAGCGGTTTTTTGTTGTAGTGCTGTGGAGGTCCCCACTTCACTCGATTGTCAAATAGGGAATCCATTTCCTTGTAACAATCATGACTCTCACAGTTTGACAATTTCAACCTCCACAGCACCATACGGTTCAAACTCCACGGCCTGTTGTCTCAAGAAATCTCCCAAGATTTTGAAACCGCAATGAAAAAACTTGATGATATAATTCAAAACTTTAAGAATCAAGTGAGTGGTGAAAAAACCATGGGAGAATTGCAAGCCAAGAGGCGAGAGGCCCGTAAATCTAGGGAAGAATTATTAGTCCTAGAGCATGCAGCTCTAAGGCGTTCCCAATTTCTTAACGGCCTATATGATGATGGCGAGGAGAATTTTATCCTTTTAAAGATAATATTTCTCAACTCCCTCGGCTTCTTTCAATTGATATCCCGCAGTTGAGATTCCATCTCAAACAACTGCTATCACACCCGAAGCTCCCACTCACTCTCTGAACATGGGAGACGAGCATCTTGACCTTGTCCTCCGCGAAAAGGAATCGGACGAATTCATAAAGTCTAGTGTTGAGAACCTTGTCCCTATTCCAAGAGAGTCACGGGAATTCTAGCATTTGTGTGATATCCCTACCCCTCTTGTCTTCCCAAAAGATCATGTTGAGATGTTCTCCGATTCTAATGATGACGATTTGTTATCTTGTGGAGACATCGTTTATGTGGAAGATTTACCTTCTGAGCTTGTTAGCTTAGAAGAAGGGAATGATGAAGTTACGACACGAAATCAAAGATGAAGCACTTGTGCAACATTCTTGAATGTCGGTCTTCTCATTTCTAAAATCGAGGCTTTCAATGAAAAACCTATTTCATCTCCTATCCCCATTAAGGATAGTGACATTCTTTCAGATGATTCTATTCCGGAAATGAAAGCCTTCTGTTTTGATAATATGGGGAGAAGATTAGTGGCGCATTACCACTTTTCATTCTCATAATTCTCTCCCCGATTATGAATCATTTACATTGGAGGAGTTCACCAGTGAACCCACTCATGTCAATTTGAATATGATTCATTCACCTTCATGGAGTTCTCAGATGAACTCACTCATATCATGACTCCGCCGAGTATGATAAACGGATGGCAAAATCATGATCGGGGAAAAGTTCTCAATCATGAGAGTTTGTATTTCTATGACAAATTTTCCAACCCTCCCTCCTGAGATGCTTTCCAAACCAAAGAGCTCAACCGATATAATCCAAAGCGAGTGCAAGCGCACTTGACCACGAGGAAGAAGATCTTATCATGATCGTCATCATGATTTTCCTTCTTTTCTTCACCTACACGGTGACTTCTCTCTTCTTCACTTTCGCTTTCGGGAGTGAGGACACTATCTTTGACCCCGGCATTTTCATTTATTATTTGTGAGCCGGGTCTGTCTCTGTATATCTCATCGGTGTGGAACTTTCGCATGCTTCAAATGTTTGTCTAAACATCTTGAATGAAAGTCCGATGGAGATTGTTTCTTCCACTTTGCTTCCCCATGAACCAATGAATGCGGGGACGAGTCAAGCTAGCGACTCGGGAATCAAAAACAGTAGCATGCCATATGGGTTTTCACCCATATTTCTGACTTCTTTCTATCTTTCTATCACCCTAGTGTGTGGGGGGTTGCCCACATGTTGTATATATATATAAGATTTAAAAAAAAAATCTTTTCAAATAATGGCGTAGTATTTCCCTTTACGTTCTCGGTTTGGCATAATCACGGTACTTTGAATATTGAGGGCAATATTCATTTCTAAGTGTGGGGGGGAATTCTCACGAATTTTATCATGTAATTATACCGCCTAATTCCCCATTTTTGGCCAAATTTTTTGTGGAGTAAGTGTTCTACACTTACTCAATTGGTTATCGATCGCCTTGTCTAATAAACAAAAGATTGGCTAATCCGAGCAAACGGCTCTTGGTAAAGATATCTCAAATCCGTTGACGGCTTGCAATTTGCCCAAAATTGTATGGTATTCAGTTCACCATATCCTTAAAAGTGAAGAGTTGGCTAGCCCGCAAGTTTATGGCTTGTGGTAAAGGCCGTGGAAAAACCATAATTGGTAATCAGCTCACCAAAGATAATATTGATAATTTATCTTAGAGTTGGCTAGTCCGAGCAAACGGCTACGGTAAAGACAAATCAAATCCGTTGAAAAGCGGTGGTTTGCTCAAAATCACATGGTTATCGGTGTACCATGGTTCTTACTTGAACTAAAACATTTGGCTACTCCAGAAGTAGTGGCTTTTGGTAAAGAGATTCAAATCCATTAAGTTTTTCTCCAAAGATTGCTAGGGACTAGCAATAGTTTAGTGTGGGGATTGATGAGTGTGTAAATACTCATCATTTTTTGTCAATCTGACTGCAAAAGCGTTTAAAAATGCTCGAATGCATCAAAATCTTGAAAATATTCCAAAATTGCATTTTATATGTTTCAGATGCAAAATGTTCAAAATCAGATGGAAAATGAGCTAAGTTTGCATAATTGGCGGTTCTGTCCCCAGTTTCAAAAGTTGTCAGAAATAGTCCCTTAGCCCTAATTTCAAAAGAAAAATCACCAAAGGTCCTTTTAAAATCATAACTTGTCAAAATTAGTCCTTTGGTGAAAAATATCAAAAGTTTTGAGAAATTACAAGTTTGGTCCTCCAAGTTTGAAAATTGGCAAAAATGGTCCTTGGAAAATTTGAAAATGTCAAGTTTGGTCCTTGTACTTTTGGAGATTGTCACTTTTAGCCCTTGGAACAAATTTGCATAATTGCGAGATTGGTCCCTGAATTTTCAGAAATTACAATTAGGTCCTTGTTATTATTAAGCCTTTTAATACACTTGGACCCTGTCAAACCAATGTGACCCTGCCAAAACCTTTGGACCCTTCATTTTGACCCCGCTTATTAATATCGGTCAAATAGTGTCAAATACCCCTCACGCCAAAACTCTATCCCCTTCCCAATGTACTGCAAGTGCCTACACTCTATCCCCTCACCTTCCACCACCTTATCACTCCAAACACAACACTCCAAGAATACATTAATTACCTCACCACTCATATCACTCAACCTCACCCACTGGATAAAACCATTTCCCGCCAAAAATGATCCTATGGCCAAAATTCACTCAAAGCATCCAATGGTCCTAGACAAAGGTGGGAACTGCTCATTTTAGAGAGAGAAAGCATTTGGAGCCATATAAGAGAGAGAAGAAGCAAGCAAAAGGGGTAGTTAGTTTTTAAGTTTTTCTTTATGTCGTTTTTTTTTATAAATGTCTTAGTTCAGCTTAAAATATGTAGTCTTTTGTTTTTATGATTCAAACTCAAGTATTGTTATCATTGTAATCTGTTTTAAGAATCAATTTCAAAGTTTGGTTAAAGTTCTTGTTATTGTGTTCACTGTTAAGAATTTCAGATTCATGTTCTTATATTAAATCTTCCCATAGCTTATTTTCTTATTCACTTAAGCTTACTTAAGCTCATTGTAGCTTATGATAAGCTGGGAATTCATTTTCAAGCTCTTTTCATCCATGGTCAACAAAGTCAAGCTGTTGAGATTGATTTGGAAATGGTGATTAATTTGGGTGATGCAGAGCATTGAATGGGTTAAAATAGATTAGGTTAGTTTAGTTTTGGGTTTGGTTTAGCCTGCAACACCAGCTGGACAGTTGTAAGTATCTGTTTCACTTTTCATTTTCAAGCCATTTTGCAGATTGTGATTGTATGTGTGTCTGTGGTCACCATTGGTTTTTATGTGTTTATTTAGTTGTATTTAGGATGTCTTAACTCAGTTTGATTATTAATGCTAGTTGGTTCAGTAGTTTGAGTAATTTTCATTGCAAATCAATGTTTTAAGTAGTGTTTGGATTTGCAGCTTGATATGTGATTTAGGTTTATGCAGTGGTAGGTTTCTGTTGTTTCATGTTTGCTTAGCTCTATTGAACTCATTTGAGTCATTTATTTGAGCTTGCATTAGCCATTAGTCAAACATCACAAGTAATCTGTCTTATCAGCTAACTGTTGGGATTTTTGATAATCAAAAGCTAGTTTTGTGTTTAAAAATCATAAGTATAGCTGCCATTAGTGTCATTTCATCAAAATACTTCTATTTCAGTCCTTAAATCAAGATCAAAGTTCAAGAAAGTCAACTTTTCAATTTTTGTCAAAAAGTCAAATACTTGCATAACTCAGTTTTGGCCAAGCTAGAGGGATTTTTCATGAACTCATTTCTGAGTCAATTTCAATGAAACTTGTGGTTTTAAAAGTCCTACTTGGTCTATTTTCTTATTTTCATTTTATTACATTTTTGTGAATTTTATAGAAGCTTCATACGAGCTTGTCAAAATGGGACAAATGCCATGTGCATAGACTCAGTTGATACTGAGTCTGCACAGGGGTTTTACAGGGCTTGCACAAGTCTCAATTGAGCTTATCTAGGTCCCCTTTTGGTTTACTAGCTCTCACCCAGGTCTAGTTTAGGTCTCTACATTTGGTTTTTGATTTCTAGCTTATTTGAGTGCTTATTTTTAAGCTTAAAGTAGACCACTAAAAACTGTTTTAGCTTATTATCTCAAAACATCAAATCTGTTCAATCAGTTATTCATAGGTTTAGGACAGTTGTTTTAAGTTGCTTTTGAGTTCTTTTAGCTATATATACCTTCTGTTTCAGTTTGGTGCTTATTTGTGATTCTTGGCTTATTCAAAAGTGCTTATTTATAAGCCACTTTCACTGCAGCCTCATTTTCTTGCACACAACTCCTGTTTTTTATATTTTTCTTAGATTCTAAATATTATTTTAAGCTTATCTTGAATTTTTCAGATTTTTCCAAGTTAGTTTACTATTTTTCTCCATTTAAATTAGTTTTTAAGCATTTTTAAATAGCATTTAATACAAAAAATTAAGAAAAGGTTCAAAAAATAATTTTTCATTTTTCTTAAGTTAAGATAAATATAAAAAGTCAAAAAAATATTTTTCTAGATTTTTCTTAGTTAAATTTGTATTTTTAAATAATTTAAGTAGTTTTAAATAGTTTTTAATTCATAGAAAATAGAAAAATAATCAGAAAAATATAAAAATAATTTTGAAAATTCTCTTTTGTTATTTTAGATTTTTCCAAGTCAAAATTTTATTTTTCTAGCTTTATTTCATATTTTCTTGTATTTTAGGTTATTATTAAATAGTTAAAAATAGTTTTTAATTAATAATAATTAATTAAATAGTTATAAAATTAATTTTCTTTTTCTATAAATTTTCTTTTATCATTAGGTTTGTAAAAATGTCATTTTCATATTTTTAGGTCTTTTATTTCTTAGATCTCACTTTTTATTTTGTACGTTTACGTAATTTTATTTAAGCGTAAGTTTTAGTTTTTAACGTTCATCAATTTTAAATATAGTGATAGCGTTTATTTAATATTTTTTATCTTTTTAAATTTCTTTAATTTACATTTAAGCCCTTGTAGTTTATGTCCTTTTTCTGTAGTTATAATAAATCCAAATCCTCTTTTCTTTTCAAATTTCTCGATCACTTTACGTTGGGTGATCCATTGCATAGCTCGCTGGGACATAACGACCCGGGGAAACACTATACTCCCCAGATCTTCATTGAGTTCGTGTCTGAACCGTTTTAAGTTTCTTACGGTCGGCCATTCACAAGTGGCCGGTTTGTGTGAGAAAACTTGACGGTTTGGCGCGGATCACTCAACTTTTTCTTTCTTTGAGAACTGAACATCTTTAACTTCAGTTTTTCTTTTTCTTTTTAAACTTTTCTTTCTCTCTTCTTCTTTCCATGTAGCTTCATCTCTAAAATCTTTGATGCTTTCAACATTTTTCTTATAAGCTTCTCTAACAGCATCATACAATCGTTTCATCTCAAAATAGTTAAACCTCTGCAATCCTTTATACCCTTGACTTTTAAGATAAGCCATCATTGCATTTACGTCTTTAGCTCGATTAGGTCTTCTTGGTAAAAATCTAACAGGAATAGGTGACTCTAATGGTTCATCACTTCAAGCATTCAATTCCTCTTGCAACTTCTTAGCTGCTTTCTACTCGAGCTTCTTTAGCTTCCTTAGCTTCTCTATCTTTAGCATTTAATTCCTCTTGAATCTTTCTAGCTGCTTGTTCATTCAAAGCATCTTGAGCAGCTCTTATCTGTGCTAAAGTAAGTTTCTTCTTCTTTACTTCTACCAATTTACCCTTACCTTTATCCTTTGGATCTATTGTAGGTTGAGAAGTTCTTTGTTGTTCCTCTTCTTGCACTCCTGGAATATTAACACCACCCCTTGGTTGTGATAAACCTTGCAAAATTACAGCAATGGTTTCATCATCACTTGCAGTATGAATAGGTTTGGGTGTAGCTTCCTCTTCTTGTATAACAGTTGAGGGACCAACAACTTCTTCATGTACAGTTGTAGAAGGACCAGCTTCCTCTTCAAAGTCTAACAACCTTGGAGTAATCAAATCTTGCCTATAGGATCCTTGTTGTTGAAAAGTAGTACTTTGATCTTCAGTACCTTGATCATCAGTACTTTGAAGTGGAACATCAATAACTTGTTCCTCAGTTTCTTGAATAACCTGTTCTTCAGTCTTTTCAAGTTCTTCAGTACCTTCAGGTTCATTCTCCTTAACAACATCTTCTTTCAAATTCTATTCTTCTAAATTCCTCCCTAATTGGACAGAAGATTATTTGTGAACCTTTTGGCGTTTGGTTTTCTTAGACTGTCTTTGCTCCTTCTTTTTAGATTTGACCCAAATACAATGATGTTGAACCAATGGCCAAACAAAATTCTTGAGCCTTCTAAGCTTGAGCTTCAATTTTTTAATCTGCTTAGCTTGAGCCTCAGTAGTCTTTTTCAACTTAACCAACTCCCGTGTCAAAACATAATTATCCAATGTTAAACCTTCAAGGGATATAGTATGTGAATCATATCCTTGAACTGGTGAATATTCCTCTGGTGGAGAATCAGGAACAGATCTTTGTGGAGATGGAGAAGGTGAAACTGCAACATCTTCTTGAACTTCTTGGGAAGCAGTATCTTTTGGAGATGCACTTTGAGATGCAAGTACTTGCGGTCTTCATGAGTACCTTCACTAGCTTCATCTTCTTCAGCATCAGCTCTAACAGCATGAACAACTTCCATCATAGAAGTAGTTAAGGGAGTATCCCTTCCATTGAATAGATCACTCTTCCTAGCCATAAAGGTGAAAATTTTGGCTTGTTGAACCACAACAGGTAAAATATTTGTTGGCTTAGGAACATCTGAAAGTTGTTTATTGAGGAATACTTGAACAAACCTTGGATACAGACCATTTTGAACCATGAGTGATGTGGGAAAGCATACCATCAAGAATGAGCCTTGAAAATTAAAAAACGATATGTAGCCAAGCCCACAATAGCAGATGCTATGTTAGATCAAATTGCTCCCATGAAGTACTTTTAGCACTAATACAATGAAGCAACACATGCACTAAAAACTTCCATTGAGGACAAAATAATTGTTTCCTAAATGTTTGTTCTGTTAAAGACCCTTCATAACCAATGTGTCCAAAAGTATCCCAAATCAACTGCTTATCAAAACGAATAGCCCCGTCTTCATCATTAAACAATAAGTCTTCTCGAATCGAGGCTTCAGTAATCTTCACAGTTCTTCCAACAACTGTAGCTCTAATATAAAATTCATCATTCTCCATATTATCCCTAGCAATAGCCCAAAATTCTTGAATCCAGGGTTCAATTATATCCGGCTCCACTAAAAGAGCATAACTGAGTGGTGATCCAGTAAGATAATCGATTATATCATGAAAAACCACATTAGCTTCAGTCTTGTCTAAATTAGCCACCATATTGTGCTTTGAAACTGTAGGACGATTCGCCATAAATGATGGTATAATCACAGTAAAAGAGATGACGAATAATATAGGTGAAAGTGAGAGAAATATGGAAGAGATTCTAAAGTATCAATATGAGAGGGAAAATCGGAGAGTAGTTATTTATAGGTGAGATTTAAAAAATCACAGCCATAAATACCAAAGTTACCGTTAGTAATAATTACCCCTCAATATTACCGTTGGAACAGTACTTTCAATAAGACAAACAATACTTCCACGTATGCAGTACTTTCCCAAGCAGTACTTTCATAAAAAAAACAGTACTTTTCCAAATTCCTCTGTATAACATAAATATCCTCCCCTCAAGCAATGCATAGGACTATACTAACACTAAATAGTCATCCCCTTAAATGTAGCTTAGTAGTTGATCATGCCAATACTCACCACCAAGTGATTGAATCTTGAAACATCAAAGCCTTTAGTGAGTAAGTCAGCTACATTATCATCCGTGTGAACCTTAACCACATTAATGAGCCTGTGCTCATAGCAATCTCTGATGAAGTGATGCCTAATCTGTATGTGCTTGGTCTTGGAATGATAAACATGATTCTTTACAATACAAATGGTACTCTCATTATCAATATTGATACGAGTATTCTTGAAATTGAACCCATGGTCCAAGAGTTGATTTTGCATCCACAAAACTTGTCAACAACAACGTGCAGCAGCTACATATTCAGCTTCAGTAGATGATGTTGCTGCAATTGTTTGCTTTTTACACTGCCATGAAACTAATCTTCTTCCAAGATATTGGCATCCACCTGTGGTTGATCTTCTGTCATAGTTGTCACCTGCATAATCACTATCTGAAAAAGCTTCCAAGTGAAAAGGTGAATCCCTTGGATACCACAACCCCAATTTAGGTTGTTGTTTCAAATAACATAAAATTCTCTTTACTGCATTCATGTGAGAAATCTTTGGTGAGACTTGATATCTTGCACATAAACAAACTGCAAACATGATATCAGGCCTTGATGCAGTAAGATACATAAGACAGCCAATCATTGATCTGTATAACTTGACTTCAACAGGCATGTTTGATGGTCCTTATGATTCAGCCTGTTTTGTTTATACACAAAGCTAAGTAAAGCATTGTGAGGTGTTGAAAAAGTCTTAGCTCTGTGTCTAGTCATCACTCCAGAAGTAGAGGGACCAATGATTTGATCAGTAGGATGACTCTTATGAATTCTTAAACTGGGAGACTGTGGAACTCCATAAGTATCATCTAAATTAGTAAAATCAGCATCTTCATTGGAATCTGAGAAAATACCTTCATCTTCAAACTCATCATCAGTTTCCTCTAATCCAGGCATGGTAGGATCATCCAAATCATCTAAAGTACTGGTAACTGGTGCAGAAGTACTTTGTTCAAAGGTACTGTCCAAAGTAATGTGAGAGTACTCTGAGACTTGTTCTTCTTCTTTGCCTCTTCATAAGCTCTTATTTGTTCATCAGTGTAAGAATGTGCTAAAACATCTTGAAGAAGCAACTGATTAAGTTCTTCTTGAATAGATTGATCCTCAGCAGACAATGAGGATTTTGGTTCATCAGTACTTTGTTTTGAAGTATCAGTACTTTGCTTTGGAGCATCAGTACTTTGCTTTGGAGCATCAGTACTTTGCTTTGAAGCATCAGTACTTTGCTTTGGACTAACAGGATCTTCATCAGGTACAACATTAGGTCTAAGATGAACTCCATGAACAAAATATTGTAAGTCTTCTCCATCATGCACAGGTTGATTTTCTTCTCTAACAGGTACATAGTTTATAGGAGTTAAAACTTCAAGATCAAACATCCAATCAGGACCTTTACCTTTTTCATTATCTTGATCTTCTAAAAACTCAACATGAAGACAATCTTGAACCTTCTTAGTGACTCTATTGTACAATCTAAATCCCTTACTGTTGGTACAATAACCCAATAAATATCCTTCTTCTGACTTGCCATCAAACTTTCCCAGATTATCAATTGCGTTTAAAATAGTAAGAGGGCATCCAAAAGGCTTCATAAAATGAATATTTGGTTTGTTGCCCATCAGCAACTCATAAGGTGTCATCATCTGTGGCTTAGTAACTGATACTCTGTTAAGTACATAGCGGCGTACTTACTTCGAGAATTGAATAGGTAGTTGTGAATCTGCTAGCATTGTTCTAGCTGCTTCAATCAAAGTCCTATTCTTTCTCTCTGCAGCACCATTCTGCTGTGGTGTTCTTGCAATACTGAACTCCTTTTTGATTCCTTTGTTTGCACAAAATTCATCCATAAGCTTGTTCTTGAATTCAGTTCCATTGTCACATTTAATACCTCTAACCTTGAGTCTCAATTGGTTTTCAAGTGCTATTATGAGTGTTCGAATAGCATCAAAAGTATCATCTTTAAATCCCAAGAAAAATACCCAACTGAATCTACTGCAATAATATGTTACAACTAAGCAAGTACTTTTCTTGTTTAAACTTGCCACAAATAGGTCCAAACAAATCTATGTGTAATGACTCCAAAGGTTCTCTAATAGTCCTCTCCTCAAGCTTCTTGCATGAAGCTTTGTGTTGTTTACCCTTCTTGCATGCCAAACATGAGTGATCATTCTTGTAAGTCTTTGAAGGTAAACCTCTAACTAAATTCTCTTTGACAAGTTTGTTGATATTCTTGAAATTTACATGGCCCAATCTTCTATGCCACTGATGTGCTTCTTCAGATGTTGCTTTTGCCACCAAACATGTGGCTCTTCCATAAGAATGTAGACTCTTCATGTCTAAACTATACACATCATTTGTTCTTGGTACTCTAAGCACTACCAAGTTGTCATTAACAAGTTCAAAATCAGGAGAAAGGATGAGACATTCTGTGTCAGTGAATAACACAGGATGCTTTTTATCACAGATTTGAGAGACTGATAATAAGTTGAACTTGAGCTCCTTCACATATCTAACATTCTCAAAATTTATACGCCCTACTTTGATAGTTCCTTTTCCAGTAATCCTTCCTCCATTGGAATCATTCCCAAATGCAACTCTTCCTCCACTAATAGATCTAAAATCAGACATAATCTCTTTGTCTCCTGTCATACTTCTAGAGCAACCACTATCCACAATCAGATGATCTTTAAGCTCCTCTTCTGGGTTGCCCTGCACAAAGATAAAAGAGTTAGTGACTTTTAGGAACCCAAGCCATTACTGACTTGTGTTCCCCTTGTGGAGTTACAAACTCAAATTCTTTGAGTATGTAATTTCCACTGTTTTTCAAAACATGATCCAGAATTATCTTTTGATTTTTAGCATGTGGATTTTCAAAACTTTCTGGATTTTCAACACATTTTTCCTTTACAAGTTCATTCTCTTTTTCTTGTATCACAAAAACATCTGATTCACTTTTTGTTGAAAGTAATGTGTGTCCCTCAGCAGTACTTTCTCTCTTAACCCATTCCGTTTGAACACTTGGTTCCTGTGATCTAGATCCCCTATGTGAATTATAATACCTTCTAGGTTGATAGTAATGAGATCTCCTAGGATACCTATTCCAAGAAGTGTGAGCAGTACCTTGTTTTGAGGGAGCAGTACTTTGAGAAAGTACTGGTCGTGAAGGTACTGGTGATCTAGAAAAAGGTCTTCTCTGGTGTGGGTACCTATGATCTGGTGAGAAATTGTTGTGATTGACCCTTTTTGAATTATTCCAGACTGGTTTGGTCTCTCTAGGTTTCTGGTTTGCAGACCTATTCTTTGGGAATTTTCTAAGATATTCTGAGTGATGTTCACAATCCTTGATTAAATGAGTAGGACTAAAACACATAAAACACAGTTTTTGACCCATACTCCCAAAGTGACTTCTTCTATGTCTATGACCAAAACTATTTTTCCTTCTAGGTGAATGATTAAACTTGTTTTGACCAAAGTTATCCCAAAAAGGTTTAGCAATACTGTTTTGAAAAGATTTTCCTAAAGGTATGCTTGCTTGTGGAGCGTACTTTGAGTTGAAGGTATCTTGCTTGACTTTGAACATTATTTTCAATAGTTTCTTTGGGGTTTAGGACCTAGACCGACCAACTAGCTTTTTCCTAAATTCTAGGCTGTCTACTCCAAAGCGAGAAACATCGGGCCTAGGGGTTGATGACTTCAGTGGGATGAGGAAGCATGATAACCATTGTCTTTCTTATACTCATGAGGTGGTTCACTAATTGAATCCTCATTACTAGATGTGTCTACATAATTAATGAGTTCATCATCACTAGTGGTTATATCCTCTAGGTCATCATCAGTTTGATTCTCTTCTATGTTATCAAAGTCCATTCCAAAACCTAAGCCAGTTTTAATGTAAGCTCTTCTATGTTTTTGAACATAAGTAACATGTGACAGACCAGACTCACCCCAAGCAGCAAACTTATCAAAGTGTCATGTACTCGACTAAGCTCTTCGGGAAGTTCGAGCTTATATGCCACTGGACTAATTCTTTGCAGAATTTTGAACGGTCCTACGTATCGAGGTTTGAGTTTTCCTCTCTTTCCAAACCTGACCATTCCTTTCCAGGGTGATACTTTGAGCATTACTCGATCTCCGACTTGGAATTCCATCGATTTTCTCCTGACGTCTGCGTAGCTCTTTTGTCTATCTCGAGCTGCTTGTAGTCATTTCCTGATTTGCATTATCTTTTCAGTTGTCTCCTGGACAATCTCAGGGCCTGTGAGTTGTACTTCTTCAACTTCTGCCCAGCAAACAGGCGATCGACATTTTCTTCCATAAAGTGCTTTAAAAGGAGCGGCTTTAATGCTGGCGTGGTAACTGTTATTCTAGGAGAATTTTGCCAAAGGTAAGTGCTTATCCCATCCATTTCTGAAATCGATCACACATGCTCTCAACATGTCTTCCAGAGTTTGGATCGTTCTTTTACTTTGTCCATCTGTTTGAGAATGGTATGCGGTACTCATATCCAATTTGGTACCCATGGCGTTTTGGAGTGTTTGCTAAAATCTCAAGGTGAATCGGCTATCTCGATCAGATATGATAGAGATCGGTACACCGTGATGAGAAACAATCTCTTTGATGTACAGTCTAGCGAGTGTAATCATCTCGTCGTTCTCCTTGATAGGCAAAAAATGAGCGGATTTCGTGAGACGGTCTACGATGACCCAAATGGTATCAAAACCATTAGAAGTTCTCGGGAACTTTGTGATGAAATCCATTGTGATCCTTTCTCATTTCCATAAGGGAAGTTCCAGATGGGTTAACAATCCTGACGGATTTTGATGCTCTGCTTTGACTCTCAAACATGTCAAACACTTACTGGCATATTCCGCGATATCAGCCTTCATGTTTGGCCACTAGTATAAAAGCTTTAGATCTTGATACATCTTGTTGGGACCAGGATGTATGGAATACTTTGATTTATGTGATTCATGCATGATAAGTTCTCGGATACCTCCGTAGAGTGGAATCCTACTTCGATCTTTGAAACATAACGTTCCGTCCGATCTTTTCACAAATACATTTTCATTCTCCGGCATGCCATAAATCTTCTCATTCGGCCAGTTTTCTTCTTTAAGAGCTTCGATCTGAGCTTCAAGAATTTTCGATGGTAGGGGTGAATTGATTACCATTCCCAATGATCTCACTCTAAGTGGCTTAGGGCGATCGTTTCTGCTCAAGGCGTCGGCAACAACGTTCGCCTTTTCGGGATGGTAACGAATCTGTGTCATAATCACTGAGCAATTCTAGCCAGTGGCGTTGACGAATATTCAGTTCCTTTTGATCTAAGATGTGTTGAAGACTTTTGTGATCAGTGTGCACTATACACTTGGTTCTGTATAAATAATGTCTCCATAACTTGAGTGCAAATACCACAGCGTCGAGTTCTAGATCGTGAGTAGTATAATTCTTCTCATGTGTTTTGAGTTGACGGGATGCGTAAGCAATCACTTTGTTCCTTTGCATGAGAACAGCGCGTAAACCCATATGTGAAGCATCGCAGTATACTACAAAATCTTCTACTCCTTCAGGTAGTGCCAAGATGGGTGCTTCGCAAATCTTGTTCTTAAGGAGTTGAAAAGCTGATTCTTGATCGTCTCCCCATTCTAATTTCTTCATTTTCTGGGTTAACTCGGTCAATGGTTTAGCTATCTTTGAAAAACCTTCGATGAATCTCCGATAATAACCGACAAGTCCTAAGAATTGACGAATCTCCGTGGGGTTGGTTGGTACGGACCAATTATTTTTGGATTCGATCTTTGCGGGATCCACGTGGATTCCTTTACTGTCGATCACATGACCAAGAAATTGGACTGTTTCAATCCAAAAATCGCATTTGGAAAACTTTGCGTACAATTCTTCATCCTTGAGTAACTTCAGGACAGTTCTCAGATGTTCCACATGTTCTTCTTTATCATGAGAGTAGATAAGAATATCGTCAATGAAGAATTTATCCAGATATGGTTTACAGACTCTATTCATGAGGTCCATAAATACAGCGAGTTCATTGGTTAAACCGAATGGCATTACTTGGAATTCATAATGGCCATATCGAGTTCTAAATGTGGTCTTGGGTATATCTTCCTCTGTTGGAATCACTCCTAAACTATAATTCAAGTGTTAGTTATTCTTATGTAATAGGTAGCTTATTATGGCCTTTATGTTTGTTTAAGGTCTAGCTTATGTAGAAGGCCCATAAGCTTAGGCCCATGTCCAATAAGGAAAAGGGAAGGAGTAGGAGTGTTGCCCTAGCTCCTTGCCTATAAATACTATGTAATAACCCTCACTTGAGGGTTGGTTGTTCAAGTTTTTCTTTCATTCACATCTTACGCGTAACCGTGCTTATCATAACGTGTGTGTGTGTTTGGTTTACTTGTTCAATCGCCTTTATCTCTTTCTAATAAGCTTGTGTTGTAAAACTAGTGACCTAACTGTGGTATCAATCGCCTACTAGTTGGGTGAATCGTGTTTGTTTTTGAAGTGGGTTTCGGTCCTACGCTTAAAACACACCTTTGATACTTTGGTTCGCTTAAAAACGTCTTTTTTACACTTTTGAATCCAAGATTCTTGTACTTTCAACGTTTTAAGGTGTTAAAATACGTGTTTTTGGCAAAAAGTTTCAAACTTTATGCGTGGATCGCTGTTTTTAAACTAGTTTTTATACGAGGGTTTCAACCTACGCATAGCTGTTTTAAGAGCTTTGGATCATCAAGTTTCACACTTTTGTGTCTTTTGGTGTTATTGAAGCTATTTCATCACACAAAACTGGTTTAGAAACATATTTGGGCATTATCATTTTTACGAGTAATCCTACGCGTAGCAAAACCCTAAAACTACGCGTAAGGTTATCCTTGGTTTGATCTTCGTTTTCGTGGTTTTACTCCGTGTTTTCTTGCTTGGATAAGACTGAAAATACGTCGACTTTGGATATCTTTTGCACTGTGATAGTGTAAAAGATCATTTGGGCAAAACCTTAAAATTACGCATAAGCATAAAGCTTACGCGTAGAAATCCTAATCATAAGATTCATCTTACGCCTAAGCCTAGTCTTACGCATAAGATAATCCTATGCCTAACTTTCTACGCCTAACTTCGTGTCTACGCATAACTTTAGCGTCTTTTCCCTACTTACGCGTAAGCTAAATCTACGCGTAACTCTTGATTGTTACGCGTAACTTTGGTGTTTTTACGCATAAGTGCTACTTGGCTATTGTGATTTCTACGCCTAAGGATACTTCATCAACAAAGGTTCATTCGACTACAAAGATCCATTTTTACCAACACAAGTTTATCAACATGTCACAACAAACCATACTCTAACTATTTCCCTTACACTTATTCTCAACGTCAACAACAATTAAGTCCCCAACATCAACAATGGAATCAACAACAAGCAATTTATCAACAAAAATTTAATCAACAACATACCCCACAACTTGCTGCAATCCCACAACCTCAAATGGTTCAACCACCACCAAGTCTTCAAGTTCAACCCTACACAAATGAATTCAATCAACATCCATCAAGGAACACTATGAAGGAACCCACTTGGTTTGCAAAGATGTGTGAAGCTTTAAGCAGCCAACAATCAATTCATGAGGCTCGATCTCTTGATAGACCTCCAATGCTCACTCCAGGAAACTACGATCAATGGGTGATAAGGTTCTTTAGGTTTTGTGATCTGAAGAAGCCACATGGAAAGTTCTTAAAGAAGGTTATCTTGGAAGGTCCATTTGAGATGCATATTGTCATTGTACCGGAGATCCAAATGCCATTCCACCAAGAGATGAACAAACGAACATTGCTCTTGTTGCAGACTTGAATCCTCAAGAACTTCTACACTATGAAGGAGATGAGCTTGCAATGGAATATATCCTCTTAGGATTACCAAACCCAATTCTTCGTAGTGTTGATGCTCTAAAGACTGCACAGAAAATGTGGGATCATATTCGTCTTCTTATGGAAGGATCTGTACTCAATCAGGAGGATTTGGAATCCAAAATTTACTTGGCTTATGAACACTTCATGATTGAACCTGAAGAGACACTAGAGTCCTATCATAATCGATTTTCATACATCATCAATGATTTGGATAAACACAACATCATCATGCCAAGAATTGCAGTAAATACTAAGTTCCTGAGTAGTCTTGGTCCTGAATGGGAGAAGTATGTCATTTTTCTCCGTCAAGTGAAGAATATGCATCATTCTACATATGGATTGTTGTACGATTACTTGAAGCCTCATGAAAAGGAAGTTGATCGGGAAAGGATTCTCCGTGCTCAAATTGCTCCACCTACACATCCGGAAAATCAACAACTTGCCTTATATGCTCAACAAACTTATCCTCCTCAACAAGCAACTCAACCAACTGCCCCAGTCACACAAAACGATCATTCACAGCAACAAGCTCAACAAAATCAATTGGTTTCTTACAACAACACCAATGTTCAACCAATTGTTAGTGAAGCTAATGAGGACATCGATCCGTTCGAAGCATTGCAACAAGGATTTGTTATGATTGCTAATGCTTTTGGCCGTTATACCAACAAATCAAACAATCGTATTCGCTCCTCATCTAACACATGAAATCAGGCTGTTGTGAACAATGGACGAGTTGAAGTTCAGAATCGTGGTTATGGTCGTCAGATGGGCGGTGGTCAAGGGTTTAATGCTATGGGTAGGAACAACAACAGAGCTCAAGTGGTGGAACAGGGAAATGCTCAGAATGGGTTGAATGGTCTTCGATGCTACAACTGCAATGAGAAGGGACACCTGGCTAATGCATGCCCAAAGCCAAGGACTAGGGGCAGTGCTTATTTCAAAGAGGCTCTTCTTTTGGCTCTTAAGGATGAAGCTGGTGGAACTCTCACAGACAAAGAACAGAGCTTTATGGCAAATGCAGACTCAGATGATGATATGGAGGATTTGCAGGCCAATGCAGCAGTTATGTTGATGGCTAATATGCATGAGTTACACATGAGTGACACAGGCCCAGTGTATGACACTGATGGCTTGTCTCAGGTACCGAAACAAACCATATTCATCTCTCGATCTATTATCTCCGCCAATATCTGAATCCGCAAGGCTCGGGAATGTTCAAAATGAGCCGTCCACATCTCATTCCGACGATTTTCAACTAGACCCCGTAGTTATATTTGATGATCAAGATGACCAAATGGTTTCCCTTGATAATCAAATTGACTCCGTGGTTGTACTTGAGGATCTAAGTAATGATCATGTTGTGAATCACGTTGAACACGCCGAACTTTTGCCTCATCCAGATTTTGCTCGTTTAATACAAGACCAACAAACCATAGTGGAAGAATGTCGTGCAATTAATCAGGACTTAAAAAGTAAAAATGCACTGTTAACCAAGGATTTTGAATGTTTACAAAAGCAACTCAATTTTTTCAAAACTAAAGAAAAACGTGAAAAAGGTTTTGAAGCAGCCTTTACTAAATCTCATCAAAACGAAAAATATTTAGAGAGACAGATGCGTGATCTAGCCGCTTCGAAGAATGCTTTGTTGTCTGAGATAGAACAACTGAAACATGAACATAAAAATCAAATTAACGCTCTCACCTTGGAAAATCAAAAAGCTAAGGCTGAGTTGTTAAATTGTCAAAAACAGTTCTCTGCATACAAAAAGCACTCCACGAAACGAATATATGATCATCTTGAAGAAATTATCGGCTGGCAAAACAAACTTAAAGAGTTTAAAACTGTTGTTTATAAACATGGTGAGTCGGTCACGGCTATTGAAAAGTTTACTTTAAAACCCAATCCAAATGGATATGGACCGAATCTTGCTGATTACAAACCTAAGCTTTCAACCAAAGCATTCAAACCAAATCCTGAAGTTTCCAGTGCAGAATATAAAATTGATAATTCAATTATGAGTGTTGTTGAATATCATCGTCAAGAGGAATTAGATGCAGAAGACGAGAGTCGATCAAAATTAAAAACTGTTGTTTACAACAAACCTTTTAATTATTCAAAACCGGTCACTTTTGTCACACCAACGGATTCTTCTAACACACCAAGGGTAATCATCAAAACACCTGAGTCTTCTAATGTTAATCCAAAACCAGATTATGCACAAACTTATGGTCCTTTACCTTCCATCAGTGAAGTAAACTCAAAACCTGAAAATCGCAAAATTCTTCGATATTTTGACCTTTTCATGGTTGACCTCAAAACTTTACAACATGAGATAGAATATCATTCTGAAATAAAAGTTCAACACTTTCAATCGCCTCTAGCGCGAGAACAAAGAGACATTTTTCAGAAAAATCTTTACCAAATGTTAAAAATTTGAAAAGTTGTGCATTGTCTTGGGAAAAGGACTTTCATAAGGAACTTGGAGTAATGAAGGTCGTTTTCGAGAAAACAGAAACATCTATTTCTAATACTAAATGTAAAAAGAAACTGTTGAGAAAAGATGTTGATCGACTCTTGGAAGATGTCATCTGTGCTGATGTCCATAATGTTGTGTTATTGAATTCTTTGTCATATGCATTTGATTATATCTCTGCTGATAATGTTGATTCTGTGGTAAATGTTGAGAACACTGATAATGTGCTTCAGATCGAGTCCTTAAAAGTTGAAAATAAACTATTGTCAAACGAACTTTCAAATGCAATCCGTCGTCTTAATTGGTGTCAAAAAGATATTCATGATCAACAACTTGTTTTTCAACACAAAATCAACTGATGAACTTGTTTGAGAATGAATCTCAACTGCTGGGATATCAACTGATGAACTTGATGAATCTTTATAAAATTGTAGGATACCAAGTGCATCCTCATCATCACTGTCATCAGGAATAAAACGAAATTGAGAGCTAGATCTGGCTGCTTTTTCTTTTGCAATTGATTCCCTAATAGATTTTTCAAAAGCAATTTGGGAATTTATTTTAGCAAACTGCTCTTCACTAGCAATTCTTCCATGGATTTCTCATGTGAATTTTGAATGACGGACATTGTGGGAGTGGAGATTTGTCAAAACCGAAGGTTGACATTGATAATCATCATGAGGACCCCCACAATATATACAAGAAAAACTGGGAACATTATGAAATGATGTTTTACTCAACTCCTCAGTTCTTTTTACTGACTCCAGAAGCTCTAGATAAGTGTCTTGTTGGGTTTGCTGAGGAGTTTGAGTCATTTGGCACTGTGAAGGTTGGTCGTGATACGGATAGTCGTAATTGTTACAAGGAAATGGGTTCCCTGTTTGACAATCAGAGCTAAAGTTGGGACTTCCACAGTTCTCACAACAACAAAATGATTGTTGTGGTTGGTCATGTGAATAATATGGAATTTGGTCATTTCCAAAGTCCTGAGTGTTACCAGAAAACTGTTCGTAAACAAACGTGTTTCCGGATTGACACTCAAATCCTTGGTGAGGACCTCCACAAAATTCACAGCAGTGATGTTGATTATATGAAGATAAGTCGTGCTGTGGTGGGTAGTTGGAAAAGTTTGAAAGGTCGTTAAATGAGTTCCGATTAGGATCATAATCAAATGAATTCCTCGAACCACAAAACAAACAACTCCCGTTTCGAATATCATTACCACATTGTACACACGTACACCAGCGACAGGGTGAACCAAAAAGAGGCTCACCACAACCGACACAATGAATAAACGATTCCATTTGAGAGTTATGAGAAGGAATTGGTTCATTCAAAGAATCAACAAAACCAACATGGTGATCTGAATGACTATTAAGTCTCGAAGAACATTTTGAAAAATCCGGAGGTGGGACAAGTGGTGTGCTCTGAGAGCTAGCAATTTCCATCACTTCCGTTATGGTCTCCGGTTCTGGTTCTTGAGAAACGTGAAGATTAGGCAAGTCATTCTTGCTAGTCACCGGTCTAAATTCTGCATGTTTGCTTTTAACCGTAAATCGTGAAAGTGTAGGATCAATTTTAGACGGCTTAGGAGCAATCGAGGGGTTAGATCTTTGGATAACCGTAGGTTGGACGTATTTAGCACCTCCATTATCAGAAGGAAATACCTGGTCCTTTGTCACCCTGGTTTCTCGTTCCATTTCCCTACGCAGAATTAATGGATCATCATGGACAACACGAATTTTTGACATTTGTGGTAAAGTATGAAGTTTTTCAACTTCGTTCCATAATTCGTCGTAGTCGAGAGATTCCATGAGAATAGAAGAAGTTAGAATCAAATGGATAGAGGGTAAAAGGATAAAGAATCAAAAAGGGTAAGAGGATAAAGAGGAATATTTTTGGCATTTTTGAAAAACATTTTATAAAAACAAAGAATGAAAATATTTTTGGTGTTGTTAACACTTTAGGAAAAGTGTTAATGAACTTTTTGATTTTTTAAAAAATTGTTTACAAAAAGGTGGTATATGTGCAAGTACGGGTCTGAAAACTGCTTAGAACACGCTTACAGCCTCCCCGGCAGCGGCGCCAAAATTTGATTGGTCACTTGTGAATGGCTGACCGTAATAAACTTAAAACTGCTCAGAAACCAATGCAATAAAGATCAGAGGAATATAGTGTATTCCTGGGTCGTTAAGTCCCACGGAGGATGAATTGGTGTTTCACACAGACAGATGTCGAATAATCACTAAGGATAGTGATTAGTAAGGTTTTTGAAATATTTATACCTAAAGAAAAGATTAATAAATTACAGCGACTTAAATGCAAATTAAAGGAAATTAAAAAGATAAAATATATTAAATAAACGCTATCACTATTTTTAAAATGATGAACGTTTAAAACCTAAAACGTACGTTTAAATAAAATTACGTAAACGTACAAAATAAAACGTGAGTTTTAAGAAATAAAAGGCCTACAAATATAAAAATGACATTTTAACAATCCTAATAATAAAAGAAAATTATTAGAAAAAAAAAAAATTATTTTTAAAACTATTTATTTAATTATTATTAATTAAAAACTATTTATTAAGTATTTAAAATGCACTAAAATATAAGAAAATACAAAATTAACCTAGAAAAATGAAATTATAACTTAGAAAAATCTAAAATATGATAAAACTTATTTTAAAACTGAAAATATATTTTTTAGACTTTTTATGTATTTATTATTAATTTAATACTATTTAAAACTAATTAAAATGCTAGAAAATATTATTTAAACTAAGAAAATTATGGAAAAATATTTTTTTGGCTTTTTATATTTATCTTAATCTAGGAAAATTGAAAACATATTTTTTTAAGCTTTTTCTGATTTATTTGTATTAAAAGTTATTTAAAAAGACTTTAAAAACTATTTAAAATAAGGAAAAATACTAAACAGTGATGGAAAAATCTGAAAAATTCAGGAAAATACTAAAATATTATTCTTAATCTATGAAAAATATAAAAACATATGCTTATGAGGAGGAAAATGCAACTGCAGTGGATTGGCTTATAAATAAGCACTTCAAAATAAGCCAAAAGCCACCACAGAGTACCAGCTTATCACAGGACCTAAATTATACTAAAACTTCTAGTAAGCAACCTAATCCAACTACTCTATACCTCTGGGAAGCGGATAGGTATATGATGCCAAATACACTATCTACCAAAACAGTTTTTACCCACCAACTTACAGCTTAAAATTAAGCCTTGAATAAACAAGAAATCTAAAGCCAGATATTACAATCTTAAGTTGACCTAGCAAAGGGCTTGTAAACCAAAAATTAGCTACTCACAAGTTCTTATGAGCTTATGGAGAACTCTGCAAGTTCCTGTCATCCCTGGTTCTTCAATGCACAGGGCATGTTTTTGAGAAGGGGTTCAAAAGAAGCAAAGAAATAAGCAGTTAATAAGCTAAGTGGGAGAGAGCTACTATTTTTCTAATTTAGTTAAGCAGTTAAACTTTAATATCCCAGAAGATTATAAGCTAAAACTTAATAATAAACACACAATAAAATTCTAAAGTTTATTCAAAAACTGCATTTAGGAAATTTTGACTTTTTTAAGTTATTAAGCAGTTTGACTTATATGAACTTATAATCAATTCTATGGACTGAAAATGTTATAATAAGTTGTAATAAGATTATCTAGAGCTAGACTAACAACTTTTAAGCTTGTGTGATGAATTTGGCAATACAAATTCCTAACAGTTACCAAATGACATGAGATTAAAGATTAATTTGACTTTTTAGCAAATAAGTACTAGATTTTATGTTTTGACTGAGATAATAGGTACAATTGTAGCATACATCAAACAAGAACAACACTACAAACAACCTTTAGCACAGTGATCACAACAAATCCAAACACCATTTTACTAGACTGGCTTTAGTGATTTTCAAATGATTTCTCAGATTAATACTATGCAACTAATTAAAAACTTTATATTATCATCTACTGAGACTAAAGAATCATAAAATAACAACAATAACAACAAGAAACTAATAATTGACACTTACACTATTATGACTGTTAAACTAAAGTTTTTAACAATTACTAATTCTAAAGAACAAAGCTACTATTTTAATGTTTAATTTTGCTTAATTATAACTAAGAAACATGAACCAACAGATATTAAAGATTATAAGTTTCTTGAACAGTGAAAAGCTAAAATGCTTATAAAAAGCTTACAACTGCTTTCCAGCCAAAGATCATGAACCAGTGACTAAGAACATTCCTAATAGCTTTCCACAAAGCTTCTAAACCATTTCCATCCAATTACCAGTCTGATTCAGTCTTTGATCTTCATTTTCACTGGATTTTTATTTTTAACTAATTTTTTAGTAATTTTTGGTATTTCTCTTTTTAACTGTAAAACTTACTTTCTTTTGGTTTCTAAAAGCTTATAAGAGCTTTTTAAGAGCTTATATGAGCTTTTAAGTCTAAAACAACAACCACAAACAACTTAAGTTAAATTTGAGATTTTTGGCTCAAAAATTGCATAAACTGAATTTGTATATAAAACTTGAAATTGAAACTGTAAACAAACTTTTATTACACTGAAATAAGATTACAAGGTACTTGAAAGCTTAAACTTGCACTGGAAAACTAAAATTAACTAAGTCGACATTTTCTAAACTAAAACTACACTAATTGGTCCTCCTTCTCTGCTTCTTTTCCCATTTATATTGATCCTATAGGTTCCTTGTCGACATCTGAGTTAATCCCACTTGATTGCAGCCATTGGATCATTGAAATTCATCACATTCGTGCACTTGGCACTTTTGTAGGAAAAAGTCTTTGAGTGGGTTAACTGCATTAATTGAGGTTTGGTGTATGTGGAGGTGGAGGGACAGCTGGGGAAGAGTGTATAAGGGTGGTGGTGAGGTGGAAAGGTGGAGAACAAGTGGTGAAAACCACTGGTTTTGGCGTTCAATGTGGGAGAGGCAGTGCTACAACTACTGTGTGCGCGGTTTTTCTATTTTAAAAATTGGGCCGGGTTTTATATTTGGGGCAGCAGTATATTGGTTTGTGTTTTGGGCTTGGATAATATAAAGGATCCGTTTGGTTTGTAGCTTAATAATCACAAGGACCTTTTGTGTAATTCCAACAAAGTTAAGGGGCTGATATTGCCAATCTTCCAAAATTCACACAAGGACCAAACCTGCCATATATGAATAATACAAGGACCAATGATAATTATTTTCCATTTTTAAATTCACCAAGGACTATTTATGACATTTTTCAAAGTTCAGGGACTAAAGTTGTCATTTTGTAAATTTTAAACTTTAAAAGGTTTATTTTGACAAATTTTGAATCCCATGGACCTTAAATGACATTTTACAAGTTTTTGAATTACCAGGGACTAGATTTGACAATTTTTGAAACTTGAGGGACTAAAACTGCCAATTATGCAAACTTGATACGTTTTCATCTGATTTTGATATTTTTGCATTTAAAACACATAAAACACTGGTTTCTGATATTTTCATCATTTTGATGCATTTTCGAGTGTTTTCAGATGTTTTTGCAGTCTAGATGGTACAAAAATGATGAGTATTTAGACACTCATCAAAGGTCAAGATCTGATAGATGGTAATACATTGGAGCATGCTAAGATTATGCAAGAAAAGTTCCATGTGAAGAAGATGACAAAATCCGAGTTGAGGCGAATCAAGAATGAAGCTTTTCAACTGTGGAAAGATAGCTCAGAAAGTGCCATCGAGGTCGAATATCACCTTGAAAACATTGCTCGAGCTATGTCTAACAACATGGATTGGCTCAACCCTAGAAGCAAACATCGACTTCACCAAACGGGACAACCCTCCATACTACACGACTGGTCAAAACCTCTACCAACAATTGGCCAATCAGATGAACCAAGGATTCCATTATGATATTTCTTCAACATAGACTTGGATTTTATTCTACATGGTGGCGATGGTTCATGGAAATCGCTACATCGTTGACACTTCCATTCCAGCAGCTATATACTGAATGCATAGCCATCGAGGAACGTGCCAATCACTTGTTCTCTGACAACGTGGAAGCATACGATCGAGATGCATTATACTGATTCATCATTGGCCGGAACGCCGAAGAATCTACTACAGAAGTTGCCGAGTTCGAAGTCTCAACATGCAGTATTCAATTCTAAAAGTATCGTTGCCATCAAACACGTCGATCTTTCATCTAAGTGGGACTACACCTTCCTAAAGAATATCATGGTCAAATGACAAGATGAAAGGGATTATGCATTTTAAAGCCGACTTTGAGAATTTGTCTATCAACGACATCGAAGACATGTACCTTGCCAAAGTACAGTGGTCGTATGGACAATTCTCCATGAAGTAAAACGTGAATTCATCAAGTCAAGGCTCATCTTCATCGACGCATAGTTATCAAAGAACGTGTAGAAGATCTCCGGCTGGCAGTTGAATCTTATCAGACCCGTGTCAACTTCACTCCACCGCGGCTTGATCTTCCGGACATCAACCAGCTCTCACAATTTACACTCATCGACAAACCATTTCGTTTACATCGCGGTGAACTTCAAAGAAATTGCTTGATGGCGTTCAGAGATCTTCACAAGTTTGGAGATCACACTTTGAAGATGGTTAGGGACGGATTGGCTTACCGGTTGAAGGATATACACTAAAAGATCGGGTCTCCTAAGCGATGGAATTCTCGTTGATCGAAGGGATGTGAAGAGGATCATCACGATGATTGATGAACGGTTGTATAGAAGGATCAGCTCGAGAAGATTGGAAAGCTATGTTGGTGGTCGACCCAGGAGAAACATCATTGGTTTTCAACGCCCGATTCACACTCCTGGCGACATCTCTGGACTACCTGGTACCCCTTGAACTGCTTCTTTCATTATTAACTTTGGATGTATGATTGATTATGTCTAATGGCTTGTGCACGCATTACAAGATTGTACAACCCGTACTTGTAAATAAAGGACCACGTAGTGCGCCACAATCCTTATATAAGGAGCTTAAAGCTTACTTTTGAGTAAAACCTATCAAACCTTTCACTTTTCAAGGTTTTGCTCAAAGAACAAGTACTTTCCCTTATGATTTTCAAAACCTCAACCGTTTATATCACTTGTTGAGGGGAGTACTTGACTTAAAACTTTGTTCACAAATTGTTCACAGTGGTCATTCTTCCCGTAACACTCGAAATGGTCATATTTATTCTCAAACGTTTCAAAAATAACATTTTATATACCATTTTTGAGGGGGAGAAAATACGTGATAAGAAATATGTTAGTTGATTTCTCGTGTGAAAAGACTTAACCAACGAATTGATGAGATCCTAAACTGTTAGTAACTTGAAAAGACATGTCCGGGACGGGTTATAATTTCAAGCTAGTTCGCTAGTGATGTAAACGTGTCTCGCAAAGGACTTGTCCGAGTAGAATGTACCATTCGAGAAACTCTTGGTAGACATGAACTCTGACGGGTTTGACAACCTTTTCCAGGATTGTCTACACCTTCAAGGTAGTTATTAGAGCTAGTTGTCACCTAAAAGCTGACAATGTATCTCTTTAACTACGCAACGTAACCGTGTCTCGCGGGGGATTGTCTATCTTGAGTGAATCAATTCAAAAAGTGCACGCTCTTTCCTCACTTGTGCATTTTAACCATTAAAACTCTTAAGCACATGTGGAGGGGGAGTATTTATGCAAAATCTTATCTCAACAATGGTACTAAAATGTTTTTCATTCACAAACACTTTGAGAGATTTTTTACAACAGTGGTTTTAATGGCAACATAGGTTAGTCATGAAGTTATAAGGTGACTAAGGTTAGAATAACGTCTATGATCCGCCAGAGTCGGATGGATCTACCCAAGGACACCACAAATAGTTAGAATTTAGAAGTCCTTAGGTTTGATTGTAAAAAGGAGAAAATGAGAATTGGAGAAAGAAGGAGTTGAAGAATCAAAAGAAATGTAAAGTAAAGGGTGAAAAGAAATAGCCTCCAGTTACTCAACTTAGGGCGTATTACACCGGGTTCAATTCATATGCTACTGGTTGTCACTTGATGACACCGGTATTGAAGATTAAAAGTCGTCATGGACCCAGTGACGCATGCACTAAACCTTCTTAAGCCACTCAAGTTTCTCTCAATAGAAGCTTGTTTCATTCTCACCGGGAACCCTACATAATCTATCGGCTTTCTCTTAGAGATTGCTGATATTGAAAAAGGAGACCCTCTCCCTAGTCTCCGCTCAGGAAAACCAAAACGCACTATTGAGTCTAGAGCCACGAGATTCATCACAAGATCTCTTAGGTACACTTGACATTTCATCACTTGACAGATCTTAGCAATCTGTCGAGAACATTTATCGAGTCCTTCACAGATCTAGAGCCACGAGATTCAACAATAAGAATTTCAGTGGTACATTATCGAGTCCTTCACAGATCTTAGCAATCTGTCGAGAACATTTATGAGAGGTTCACACTTGTGATACTAAGTGATTGAATGGAAACTCTGCTGGGTCAACATCAAACGACACAATAGTCGCTCGGCAACTCCCCGTGGATTGCGCTTAGTGGTCTCAAACGGTCTACGAGGTGATGCTTCGTGTACCTCGACTCATCACGAATCGTAGGTGTACTTCGGTGCACATCGTGTTATCTCACTTGTGGGACTGATTCAGAACGCCTTTGTGAGAATTAGAGTTGTGTTTTCACACTATCTTGTTAACACTCGAAGTTCAAACTTGTAAGTGCCGGAATCCGCTTATTACTAACCGTTTTTATGTTTACTTCTTATGGAAACTCTGGAGCGGAATGATCGTGCAGATTCTTCTCATGCTCATGCCAACATCATCACTAATGGAAGTTCTATCCAAAAGCAACACAACAGTCAGAATGATTCTTCGCCAAATCAAAGAATTTACAAAGTTAAAGACCTACGAACTTCATCAAGACTTGAATTCCAACGTCAAAAGAGCATGTGAGCATGTTGAAGAATGGCGTAAGAGACACCGAAGCGGCACTGGAGGCAGACTTGATGCAGACAACAACATACTATCACTTTCATCACAAAGAACAATGATCAAAGAACAAAGTTAAAGATGACGTCAAAGCATAACTGTTCAAAGTAAACTATCTCTCTACACTGGGGAGATTGTTCGAATCAAGACATTCCTTCTCACAAGAAAGAAGAATGTCAGAAGACGTCAAAGCTACTATTACATCAACGCCTTCACCGTTATTAATCACCAACACTTGAGGGGGAGATTGTTGGAATCACTCCTAAACTATAATTCAAGTGTTAGTTATTCTTATGTAATAGGTAGCTTATTATGGCCTTTATGTTTGTTTAAGGTCTAGCTTATGTAGAAGGCCCATAAGTTTAGTCCCATGTCCAATAAGGAAAAGGGAAGGAGTAGGAGTGTTGCCCTAGATCCTTGCCTATAAATACTATGTAATAACCCTCACTTGAGGGTTGGTTGTTCAAGTTTTTCTTTCATTCACATCTTACGCATAACCGTGCTTATCATAACGTGTGTGTGTGTGTGTGTTTGGTTTACTTGTTCAATCGCCTTTATCTCTTTCTAATAAGCTTGTGTTGTAAAACTAGTGACCTAACATCCTCTTTTACCCTTAACTGATGGTATCCAGATCTTAAATCAATCTTCGAGTATACACTCGAGCCTTGTAACAGATCAAACAGATCATCGATTCTTGGTAAGGGATATCGGTTTTTGATTGTGAGCTTGTTCAATTCTCTGTTATCGATACACATCCGAAATGATCCATCTTTCTTCTTAACGAATAAAACCAGTGCTCCCCAAGATGAGGAACTTGGTCTAATGAATCCTTTGTCAGATAGCTCTTCTAGTTGTTTAGACAATTCTTTTATTTCCGAGGGTGCTAAACGGTATGGTGCTCGTGCTACGGGAGTAGCTCCGGGAATAAGATCGATTTGAAATTCGACTTGTCGAACAGGTGGGAGTTCAGGAAAATCTTATGGAAATACTTCCGGGAATTCTCTAACTACAGGTACATCCTCTAGTCATTTCTCTTCCGACTTCTTTTCCGTTACCTGAGCTAAGAAGGCATAACATCCTTTCTCCATGTACTTTATCGACTTCGCACATGATATGATACTTAAGTACTTCCTACTTTGATCTCCTTGAATAACTAAGGTTTCACCGTTGATTGGGAAATGAACGGTTTTCTCGTCGCAAACAATCCTAGCACGGTGTTTAGACAACCAATCCATGCCAATTACGATGTCAAAACTACCAAGTTTGATTGACAAAAGATCTATAAGGAACGAGTGATCTTGTAACATAATAGGGCAGTTACGGATTACGGTGTTGGTTCCTATTATCTTTCCATCGGCTAGTTCTATCTCATAAGTTGTGTCTAAGGCAATTGGGGAAATTTCAAGTAATGGTGCAAAGGTAGTTGATACAAAACTCTTATCGGCTCCAGAGTCAAACAAGATTTTTGCAGAATGATGGTTAAGAGAATACGTACCCGTCACAACATCAGGGTTCAACGGCACGTCTCCATCTCCTAGCACGTACGCCCTTGCACGCGCATTGTTCGGTTGAGCTGCATTCATCTTTGGGCATTGACTCTTGAAATGACCCTTCTCTCCACATCCATAACAACTCATGTTTGCCATAGTGTTTCCACCTCCAGGGTTTCGGCAATGCTTACCCTGATGACCTATCTTGTTGCACTTGTCACACTTCGTCGGGTCCATAATGGTGCATCAAACATCTATTGCACGGGGATGTGGTCCGACATATCCTTTTCCCAAGGGTGCAAAGCATAAGCCCTTTAGGCTTCTTGTCTTTGGTTTTGCCGATTGTAATGTTGGTTTCTTTGCGGTGATCGGTTGTTGTTGTTACGATTGTTGTTGGGACTGATGGTGGTTGGAATTTGAGCTTTTCTGATCATCAAGCTTTCTTTTGTTGTCACTTGAGCCTTGTGCATTTGCAGGCTTCAATATCGGCTCCATAAGGCGGTGGGATACAATGACAACTTCCTCAACAGTCTTTGGATTAGAAGCGATGACATCTCCTTCAATGCTCCGAGGTAAACCTCCGATCAAAGCTTCCAAAAGCTTTTCATTGGTAGGGAACAGATGAGGACACATAGCTCTCAACTCGTGGAATCTCTTGAAGTATGTCTTGAGATCATTACCTTTAGCAGCCAAATGCTAATACTCATCTTCTAGCTTCTTCCATTCCAATTGGTTGAGCATGGGCTTTCCACCAAGATAACGCATCTTCTAGCAAAGTTCCAGTTGCAAAATTGACCTTGCAATCATCTGTGCAGTCAATTAGTAGAAATACAGTCTCGGTTCTCTCAAACCAATAAAGTAGAGCAATAGCACCTTCTGTGCCCTTGAAGAATGTTGGCTTGAAGTTCATGAATTCCTTGTAGCTACACTTACGAGCTACGGAAGACTCACTTTGATTTGTTGGAGTGTTGGTTTCATTTGAGTTTGCCATTTCAACAATACGTTGCTGTGTAACTGCAACACGGTTGCTTCGGCAAGGCGAAGCGGCTTCGGCTTCACGTCTTCTTGGGCAACACGCCAGCTTCTCGGCGATATCCACTTCTCGAGCAATCTCTGCTCTGCAATTTCAGCATCTCTTGCAATCTCAGGTTCTCTTGCAATTTCGCTTTCTTGCGCAGCTTCGTACTTCACGTGCCTCTTGGGCAATTGTTCACCGGCAATGCGTTCACCGATCTAGCGGTCACCGGCATGCTTAGCTATACCAGCCGCTAACGCCAATCGACCATTTTTCGGACAACAGTCGGAGTGATGGTGGATGAGGTAGCTTTCTTCTTGACCATTTTTCTAAAATTACCAAGAAATAAACACCAAGATTAAGAATCAGCGACGATAATAAAAGTGATTACATATTAAAAATATCATAATAGTCAAGATCATCACTTTAAATCAATGAGATGATATCGTTATGAACAGTAATAAGTGAATCATGATTTATCTCAATAAAATCATAACATATATAAGGACATAATGATCGGTTCGGCATATATGACCGATGAATAATATCACAACACAAGAATATAGAAATACAACCATAGCTAGCATAGAATACATCGATACATAGTAATTGTTCACAACCATATGTTACAACATCAATATTCTAGTTCCATAGTTACAAACCAAAAGGATACAAGCCTTAATGCCTCATATGGCGGCTTTGTGATACATACTTGTTAGGAATTAGAAATTCCAGGTATTAAAGAGTCGGTCACCTCAAGTATATGTAATCGTTAGAAAGCTCGTAGTCATAGTACTTTTATGTTAAGTAGTATTTAGTTTAGTAACACCGTGGAGGACGGACGGGTCTTTACCCACTATATGCCTGATCCACAGGCCGTTGTGTGGCGTTTTATTGTAAGACTATAAATACTCTCTACCTTCCAAGGTAGAGAGTTGGAGCTCATAATAAGAATTTTCTTTCTCTCACTAAAGTTCCCTAAACCTCTAACTTTCTCTCTCTAGAATTCCACTTATACACCTACTTTGTGTTATGGTTTGATGTGTATGTGAAATCCAATATCCTACAATTGGTATCAAGAGCCATGGTTAGATCATATCTTACACATCTTTGGATTTCTAGTGGTTTTAGGTGGTTTTTGAGTTTGAAAAAGTTTAGTGGTTTTGCATCATTTGGTTGATTTCTTGTGTTAAAGCTTGGATTTTGTTAGTACTTTTGTGTTTAGAATCATCACAAGTGTTTAGGTTTTCATTTGGTTAGCTTGAATCATCTTGGTTGGGTTGTTTTTGGATTGAAAAGTGGTGTTTGTGATGTTTTCTAGCTAGCGACTTGACCTACGGATAGATTTTCTTGCTAGCGACTTGCTTTACATTTTGGTAGCGAGTTGCCGTTTGTGGAGTTAGCGACTTAGGCCTAGCGACTTGCCTAGTGAGACAAGCCGACAAGCAGTACAAGTAGTGGAATCTCCACTACGGGTAGCGACTTAGTGGAAGTTAGCGACTTGTACTTTATATTGTTAGAGACTTGGTGTTAGCGAGTTGGTACCTAGCGAGTTGCTATTTAGCGACTTGAATATTTAGCGACGTGGTGCTTAGCGAATTCTTTGCCAAAATTTTGTTAGCGACTTGGATTGTAGCGAGTTGTTACATAACGACTTGGAACTTTAGCGACTTAGCACTTAGCGACTTTGTTCACAATTTTCCTAGCGACTTGAGTGATTTCCTTTAAATACGGTTTTCTCTTGATTCGGTAAAATCCCGTGAAAGAATCTATTTTCCGGTTTAATCATAGAGTTATAAAATCTCGTTTAACTTGTCATCATGTCTACCAACGTTCCAACAATCATCTCCACTGCTGTTCGAGGATGTTCAACCGGTGGTTTCGAGACACTCGTCCACCCATGCTTTGAGAACCGACTATGACTCTTGGGCTCAACGAATCGTTGTACTGCTGTCTTGGAAAATAAAATGGGGTTAACATTCTCAAATCCATTGATGAAGGACCATACCGAGTTGAAACTACTAGAGATATACTTGATACTGGCGAAGATGGAACTTTGATTTACTTGAATGGGCGGACCAAAGATGTATGATGAGCTTGACTATAAGGAGAAAAAGAGATTCGATGCAGATATCCGAGCTTCCAACATTATCTTGCAAGGTCTCCAAAGGACATCTACAAGCTTATCAATCACAACACCGAGGCAAAAGCTGTATGGGATAATTTCAAGATGCTTCTTTTTCAGGTTCGAAGCTAACTTGAAGACCGAGAATCACAACTCTATGATGAATTTGAGCACTTCAAGATGAAACCAGATGAAAGTGTCTATGAGTACTATGTGAGATTTCATAAGCTGGTGAATGACATGAGGAACATCAGAATGACTATGCCTAACATTTAGTTGAACTCAAAATTTGTAAACAACATGAATCCCGAATGGCACAAATTTGTTACTTCCGTGAAGCTCACTAAAGGATTGAAGAATACAAACTATGAGCAACTCTATGCCTTCCTTCTTGAGAATGAGAGACATGCCATGTTTGAAAAGAGGATTCTTGAACAATTCAAAACAAATCCGGGAGAGACAAGCTCATAAAATGATTCAACTGCCTTCTACTCAAACATTGGGATTACCACTAAAGCTTCACAAGTTATACCCATGGGTGATGGACACAAACTCATTCCCGATCCAAAGTTCAAACAAGGCGATCTTTGATGCACCGTGGGTAACTTCATTAATCAACTGGCTCTCATGATTAGTCAAAACATGAATTCTCTCCCAAACACCAACAACAACCTCAAAGCAGACTTCTAACCCACACAATCAAGCTCTTGTCGGAGATGGGAAAATTGTTTTGCAACCGTTCAGGAAAGACGGTATGATCAAGGAAGAGGAGGAGCTGGTAGAGGTTATGTTGGTAATTAGAATCGAGGAAGAAATGGAAATCAAGGTCAAACTAAGCCGATCAAATGCTATAAGTGTGGTGGTGAGGGACACATTGCAAGGCAGCACATCTCCAAAATGTCCACAGAATGCGATTACTTGCCGAGATAAGATCTTTGCTTGTACAAGCTCAGGATAATGGTGCTGCGTTGGATGAAGAGGAGTTATTGTTTCTTGTTGAGGGTAATGCCAAGACCTATGATGCGATGTGGATGAGCGACCAATTCAGGAGATAGGTCACAATCATCGAGCGCCTTTCAAGTCGTCGATTGTGATGCATACGACTCGATGTGGATGATGGACCCTCGCACACACAATTTTATGGCTAGCATTTCTCCAATGGTTTCTCCCAAGGTCTCTTCTTCACCACAAGCTGGCCCATCCAAAGACAAACTCATCTCCGAGGTATTAAAACTATACGATGATGCTGATGTACAAAAGATGCATGACAAAGTACAATCAATTGAAACTATTGAATCAAATATTGAAAACATGTCTAATATCAATGTTGTCCCATATGATCAATATGTGAAACAAAGTGAAAGTGAAATTGTATCAAGTGATGCATCTTCTGCGGTCAACAATGACTATGTTTTTGATGAATACACCTTGCATGTGCTTGATGATCTTTGTTATCTGTAATCTTGAATGCCTATAAAGAAGCGTGTTGCTATTTATGAACAACGTGCAAAATTTGAGTTGACCACCCGTGAGCATGAAATGGATGACCAAATGCGTACAACTATTAGAAAAAGTAGGTTTAGAGGAGAAGTATTAAAACAAGAGTTAAACTCCTTACAAGAAAAACTTTCTAAAACTGCTAAGCAAAAACAAGAACTTCAAGAAAATGTAAAAAAGCTTAAGCAAGAATTAATAAAGGAATCAAAACTTTTGAATGATTTTTCTAATCTAAAAACCTTGAAAAACAAGCTTGAAAATAAGTTGTACATACAAGGAAACACCATTCAGATTGCTCACATGATCACTAAGCATAGAGTCCTAAGCGATAAGCATAGCATTCCCTTGTTGAGGAACCAAATCCAGAGGTCATTAAAAGGCTAGAAATGCTCATAAGGTTCTTTATGATGGCAAGGAAATCCTTAAACCTAGGTAGAAACCTAGTTGCGTTGCTAAGTGCAGAGGAAGATAAGAAATCAGATGAAATCACTAGGGAAAAGTTAAACAAGAAACTAGATGATCCAAAATGTAAAGAAAAGAAAGTAATCATCACACCCCATGATTACAAAAGGAGAATTGGATTGCCTTAAACAAGTTTAAGCCTCAGACATTGTTAACTCGAACAAGTGTTACGGAAAATGGATTTAGATAAGCAGTGAAAATATTGTTGAAACCAACCCCCCTTTGGAAAATGCCTAGAAGCGTGTGTATCCTCCAAATACACCAATGCATCTAGTTCCTAGAACAATTGCCACTAAAAGCAAGACCTTAATCGGTCAATATGTTATCTTTCAACTATTTGTTGATTTTGAGAAAACTTGTAAGAAAAGGATCACACCTTGGTATAGAAGGAGAAAGAGGTTTTGAGCAAACTAAAGAATGTTATTTAACCGAAGTCATGCCTTTCTTTAAACAACTAAAAGATCACTTTGAGAGTCTTAAAAAGGGAATGAATTGAGATATTAAAGAAATGGAAAAGGAATTTGATGCAATGATAGTTGAGGTTAGTGACTATGAGTGAGCATTAAAATATAATGAGATTGAGAGGAAGAACTTGCATACACTGAATGAGAATATGATTTCTGAATGTATTGCGCAAGATGTGTTTTTCCTTTGCTACAACTTGTTCTATTAATGCTTCTCAAATTTCATGAATTATCTGTTGCCACTGAAAGTCTCCCATGATCGTGTCATTGAGCTTGAAAAAACTAATTCTAAATTAGCGAGAAAAATTGAACTGGATGATCACGACAATTTGGTTAAACATTTTTCTAAACTAGAAGTTGAGCATTTTAATTTACAACTAAAATATCAACATCTTAAAGAAAATGTCAAAACTTCAAATATCAAGACATCCTCGGATGCTCAGAGTTTGATCAGTTTTCAAATTAAAGCGTGATGAGCGATTCAAGCTCATTGCAACACGATCAGAAAGTTGAAAGCCCAAATCTCTCAATTAAAAGGTAAAAAGAACAATATGATGGGGCTCCCAAATGCCTCCTCCTTTAGATTCTCCGAATTCTCAAACTTTTCATCTTCAAAACTTAGTTAATGCCTTACAAAAGGAAAACGAGAGTTTTCTAGAAGAAAATGAAAAAGTTAAGCGACATTTTAAAGAGTTATATGATTCAATAAAAGTCACCGTGACCAAAACAACGAAAAAATAACGTCTTTACAAAAGGAAATTGAGAATCTGAGAAGTCGGGGAAATGGGAAACTACCACTTGTTTTCAATAAGAATGTTGTCTCAAAGTCACCCTTAGATTGCAAATACACTGTGAGAGTTAAATATATTCCTCCTCATCTTAGGAATAATGAACATGCTTTTCATGACTAATGTGCTCACCTTAAGGATAGTCTAGAATGTCTCCGTGAGATTGTCGAAGAGGATTTCATTAACAAACCTCTTGATAGTGAAGTTAGGTTTGCTTGCCTCGGGCCAAGCGATCTCAAGAGCGCTAGAATGTGTAATTGCAACATGTCCCAAATCCTTAACCTTAGGTGCAAAAGGCAAAGTTGTGATGCCTTGTTCTATGCCTAGTGCCAAGCCTTCAAACCATTCTAGGCCTAGTTTTAAGAAAGTATACATCAATGTGTCGTCTAGATACGACTGATCCTTGCGTCTAGTTCGGGAATGCAAAAGTAGATCAACCAACTAATGTTCCCATAATTCCCTCTCTAGAGTAATCAATGACATTAAAGCGAAAGCGAGGTCAAAGTCTCAAGACAATACAAGGAATGATAGGACCTCGCAAGCTAAAAATGTGCATTGGTAAAGAGTAGAAGACCAACCTAGGATCTTTAAGCTTGAGTTGAATAAAACGAATCGTGTTGATTCTATTATTAGCCTTAGGCGCATCTTGTAATTAATTGAATTATGATACTATTTGCAAACCTTGTAATGATGTGCTTGAATTACATTTGCTAATCATGAATGTGGTGTGAATGCTTTGTCTAATGTTGTCAAATGCCGATTAAAATTGTTAATGCTAATAATCGTGCAAAGAAGGCAAAAGGCAAAACGAAAGATTGTTAGAAAACAGTGGAAACCACAGGAAGAACTTTTATAAAGATAGGTTATTATTGGATACCTTTTGGTTATAAGAATAATCAGTTCTCAAACCGCTAAGATTATGCCCACTAGAAAATGGATGCCTACTTGTAGAACTATTCCCTTAAGAAGTGAACATATTTTGAATAGGTCAAATCTGAGACACCAAGACATTGCATCTATTCCCAATGATTCCATTGCTTCTACTCGATATGGATGTTTCTATTTACGATGTGGGTGTTCCAATCATTGTTACTAACCAAGTGGAACCCATTCTTGCATGGGGATCCCAATTATACAGTTATCCATTCTTGTCTCGTGTTCAACTGCAGTCGTTCAAATGGATTACGTGGTATTTGGACTCGGTATTTCCAAGCATATGATTGGAGACCGTCGGCTCATGAACCGTGAGCAAATTCATCGGACAGATTAGATTCGGTAATGATCATTTGATTGCAATTATGGGTTATGGTGATTATGTTGTTGGTGATAGTGTTATCTCTAGAGTATACTATGTGGAAGGTCTTGGTCATAATCTTTTCTCTGTCGGTCAATTACGTGATTGATCTAGAAGTAGCCTTCCGAAAACATACTTGTTTTGTTAGAGAACTTGATGGTAAGGAACTTTTAAGAGGAATTCGTGGTTCAAATCTTTACACCATCTCTATCGATGATATGATGAAGTCTTCTCCAATTTGCTTGTTGTCAAAGGCTTCAAAACAAAGTCATGGTTATGGCATCGTCGTCTCAATCACTTGAACTTCGGCACCATCAATGATCTCTCCCGAAAGGACTTAGTTGTAGGTTTACCTCGACTAAAGTATGAAAAGGATCATCTTTGTTCAGGATGTCAATTGGGAAAAAGCAAGAAGTATGCCCATAAACCCAAACCTACTAACTCTGTCACTGAAGTTCTTCATACAATTCATATGGATTTATGTGGACCAATGAGAGTGGAGAATATCTTTGGGAAGAAATATGTGTTAGTTGTGGTTGATGATTACTCTAGATTCAACTGGGTCAAGTTCTTAAGGACAAAGGATGAAACTCCTGATATCATCATCAAACTCATCAAGCAGGTTCGACTTAACAAAACCAGCCGTGAATTATCCGGACAGACAATGGGCGAGTTTGTTAACAAACAACTTAGTGAATTTTATGAAAGCATTGGAATCGGCCATCAAAGAAGTGTTCCACGAACTCCTCAAAGCGAGCGGTGTAGTTGAAAGGCGAAATCGAACTCTTGTAGAAGCCGCTAGAACAATGTTGATTTACTCAAAGGTTCCAATGTTTCTCTGGGTTGAAGCTATTGCCACTGCATGCTACACACAAAATCGTTCCACACGATTCACTTGTTCATGGAAAAACTCCATATGAACTTGTCCACAAAAGAAAACCTAATCTCTCTTTCCTTCGTGTGTTTGGTGCATTGTGTTATCCAACTAATGAGGTCAAGACTTAGGCAAACTTAGAGCTAAAGCAGACATTGGAATATTTGTAGGGTATGCACCAAACAAAAAGGGATACGAATCTACAACAAAAGAACCCGAAACATCATGGAAACAATTCACGTTACGTTTGATGGTGACGGTCAAATGGCTCTGGACAATCCAGCCGAGAACCCGCACTTCAAAGCAGTCCCATTGGTTCATCCCTTGTTCCAAACTTTTCTCAAGAAACTCCATATGTACCTCCATCCGAAGATGATTTAAAGAAATTGTTTGATCCTATGTTTGATGAACTTTATGATCCAAGTACTAATGAGGTGTTGATTCTCTATGATAGAGGCTTCATATTCTGTGAATGAAGTCAATCCTCAGTCTCAATATCATTAAGTCAAGAAGACGCCTCCTGGCGATCCTTCGCCTCATCAACAAATCATCATTCTTCAAATGTACATCATGGGCTGTTTGCATCAATGATGAAGTTAATCCCTTTGCTAATCCTGAAGATGCTCCATTTAAAAACATATTTGCTCACGAATCTTCATCAAAACCATCTTCTTGGGAGACATCGACTCGCTACTTCAGTCCCTCAACAACTACCACATGAACACCTCAGAAAATGGACTCACGATCATCCATTAGACAACATCATTGGAAATCCCTTTCGTCCAGTATCAACACGGAAACAACTTGCAACCGATGCCTTATGGTGCTTCTTCAACTCCGTACTCTAAGATCGAACCAAAAGATGTTAAAACCGCCATGAATGAAGATAGCTGGTTCAATGCCATGCAAGAAGAAATTCATGAGTTTGATCGACTTGATGTATGGGAGTTAGTACCCGCTCCAGATTGTGCTATGATTATTGCTCTAAAATGGATCTTCAAAGTGAAACTTGATGAGCATGGTGATGTGTTGAAGAACAAGGCTCGATTAGTTGCTAAAGGATACCGTCAAGAGGAGGGTATAGACTTTGAAGAATCTTTTGCTCCTGTTGCTCGAATCGAGGCAATTAGAATCTTTTGGCTAATGCTGCAAGTAAGAACATGGTAGTCTATCAAATGGACGTGAAGGCGGCATTCCGAGCGGAGATCTTAAAGAAGTCGTCTATGTCACCAACTGGATTTGTGAATCAAGAGCATCCTACTCACGTTTATCGTTTGAAGAAGGCTCTTATGGTTTAAAGCAAGCTCCAAGGGCATGGTATGATACGCTATCAAAGTTTCTTCAATCTACCGGATTCAGAAAGGCAGTTGATCCAACATTGTTCACCGAAAGTCAGGCAAACATTTAATTCACGTTCAAATTTATGTTGATGATATCATTTTTGCCTCGACCGACCCCAATAATGTGACCGTTTTCAAATGAAATGAGTTCAAAATTTCAAATGTCAATGATGGGACAAATGTCATTTTCTTGGGATTACAAATTTCACAAAGTCCAGGAGGCATTTTCATAAATCAATCTAAATATGCAACTGAGATCTTAAAGAAATTTGGATTTGATTCAAGTGACCTGTTGACACTCCCATGATTGATCGAACCAAACTAGATGAGGACCACTCGGGGATCATGATTGACCAAACAAAATATCGTAGTATGATTGGATCCACGATGTACCTCCTCAATGCTAGTAGACGGCACATCTTGTTCATTGTTTGCATGTGTGCTAGATACCAGGCTAAGCCTACTAAAAAGCACCTTGAAGCGGTTAAGCGGGTCTTTCGGTATCTCCAAGGAACCATCAATATGGGACTTTGGTACCCGAAGGACTCTGGTATGTCACTAACGTTCTATGCAGATCTTGATCATGCGGATGTCAAGATACTCGGATCGAAGTAGGAGGTGCTCGATTTTGGGTGATAAGCTTGTGAGCTGGTCTTCAAAGAATCAAATGAGTACTTCTATTTCCTCTATAGGAGGGGAATACATAGCCATGTCATCTTGTTGTGCTCAAATCCTTTGGATGAGATCTCAATTAACCGACTATGGCTTTGTATTTAACAAAATCCCTACATCTTGTGATAATAAAAGTGCTATTGCTCTTCATGCAACAACGTTCAACACTCAAGAGCAAAGCATATCGACATTCGACATCATTTCATCGGGGAACAAGTGGAAAAAGGTGTGGTGGAACTCTATTTTGTGAGGATGCGAATATCGGTTAGCGACATCTTCACCAAAGCTCTTCAAAAGAAGCGTTTTGAGTTCATTCTTCCACGACTAGGCTTGAAAAGCCTTCAACGTGAAAAACTCAAAGCGTCTTGAGGGAAGAAGGCGAGGAGTAAAGGTCTATGCTTCATCTATCTCTTGTAAATACTTATTCGAAAAACAAAATACAAAATTATAAAATTTTCAAAATCCATAAAAATAGAAAAATTAGAAAAATCTTCAAAAATATTGTCAATTTGTCATGTTTTTTCTTGATTCGATCTCGGTCTTTGTCTTTGTCATTCAAAGAATGACACGGGACTTTAGATGTTGTTCGAATGTTCTTATTAAAAAAAAAAAAAAATTTTTGAGAAAAGAGAAAAAAATGGTTTATTGTCATGTGAGGCGATAACCGCTTGTCAAAGAAAGAAACGAGCCATCTTTATCATATTTTCAAAATTCCATGCTCGATTCTAAAACATTTATCTGGCGAAAGCGGCGCTATGAAAAATAACTTGGACTCTATTTTTGATAATCATCCGGATTTATTTGTCAAAATATCTATCTCTCAATCAACAACCTATGTCATTGATTGAGGGAAGAATAATTCAATTAAATTAAAAAGTTATTTGGCATTCAATTGTTTTCAAAAGATAATCATGCATGTTTAACTAATGGAGTTTAAAATCTCAAAATCAGATCCTTATCAGTTAAAATGCTTTCATAATCAAGTCACAATTCTCCTCAAAAGCTTTCAAAATCAATTTAAATCTATAAGAGACAAATCTCAAATGATTTGATAATTGTGATCGGGGGAGAATGTGTGAATTAAATTGGATTTAAGCGATAATTCGGTAAATGGTTTTATAAGGATGTACAAGCTCTCCTTCCCACATGTGACAAGCGATTTCAAATTTTCCATGCACATGTTGAGGGGGAGCATCTATCTTAAACCTATGATTTGAAGCGTGATCACTTATCTCAATGTGCAGGTTCCCTCTAGTATGTGCAAAACTCTTTTCAAATCTCGAGGCACATATTGAGGGGAGCAAAATCATGAAAACCTCATCCTTCCCCAAAATGCTTTATCTACTTGATTCGATTAGGGAAGTGATGTTGATATTTTTAGAAAATGGTAATCAAAGAAGTTAATTCTTTCTCTTGCCTCCGTGTGGAAAACTATTTCAAATACTTGATTCACATGTTGAGGGGGAGTTCTTCTTCAAAAATATCAAAAACAATTCAGGTACAAAATGCTTTGATAATATATCACAAGTATCCGGATTGATTTTCAAATGGTTTTCAATTGGTTCCTATGGCAGATGAACAATACCAAATAGACCGACCAACTTTACTTTATATACGGTGATATAAGGATGATAAGGTTAGGTATTGGTTCCCATGATCCCCTTGAGCAGGAGGATCTACCCAGGGACAATCCACTAGATAGTGTAGAGTCCTTAGGTATATTGAAAAAATGAGAAAAGTGAGATATACGGAAGAGTCTTGGGACTGAGGCGAGCTGAATCTTTGGAATAAACCCAACAAGGTTCTAGTAATGAAGTCTCGGTAAGCACTAAAAGGGGTTGAAGAATGAAAAATTGAATGTGAAAGGGGTGAAAAATAGCCCTCCAATAATTCAACCTTAGAGGCGGCAAGGGTTCAATACATATGCCTTGGTGGTTACTTAGGTAACTCCGTATGAAGACAAACGTCATGGACCAGTGGCCTTGCACTAAACTTCCCAAGCTACTCAAGTTCCTCTTAAAGGGCTTGTTTCATTCTCACGAGGAACCTACATTATCTATCGACTTTCTCTTAGAGATTGTTGATATTGAAGAAGGAGACCCTCTCCCTAGTCTCAGATATAGGATCCAAAAATGCACAAATTGAGTCTAGAGCCACGAGATCATCAATAAATCTCATTAGGACAATTTCAATGAAGACTCTCTGTTTCACACAATGTGGAAGAGAATTATATCTGAGTCCTACGCATTATCCTTGTGGTATTGCGAACATTTGAGTGATGTGTTTACATATTCCTTTGAAGATGGAAAGCCTTCAGGAGCCAACATCTAACAAGCTCCTGGTAGGTGGCATGTGAGATCTATTATATAGTTCAACCATGTGACAAGAGACAGAGAAACAATGAGAGGCGATTCAATCTTTTGAATCAATCACGGTTCGAGTTATGGATTGACGGATACCTTTGAAAAACGGTCTTTGTGCTTTAAAACTCTTTTCATTACGTCGGCCAGGTGTACTAATTTTCAAATCAAAGGTGTTTTATGATTGATAATTGATTTTCATTAAAACCTTCGTTATATTGCAAAAACAATTTCTATTGAGCAATACGCGATTGTTTTTCAAATCTCTTTTCATCAATCGGTGGACTTAAATTCTTTGGTTCACTCACTCCGTGTTGTCTTCTTTGAGACGTTCCGGTTTGAGAACAACTTGAGCAACTGCGAAACCACAAGGAAATTCTTGAGAATTATACGATCAGCGGTACTTATGCTTGATCAGCGAGAGCAGGTGGGCGTGTACCTCAATTCATCGAAAGTGATCAAAGACACTTTCGTGCGGCTTTATTAACTTGTCTTATCTTGAGTACACCGGCGTTCGCGGTGATCGAGAATGGAAGCGGTCAATCCATAGCCGCATGCTCCACAACACATTCAATCGAAAAGAAATCATGATTGGTGCATCAATGACTCGATATTCTAACTCCATGCTTACGCTTCTGGCTAGCGCCAATATCATGAATCAGCGAAAGCTTCGCTACTCGATGAGAAGATATCATGATCGAGAATGTGAGCATGTCGGTCCGAAAGTCACAACATCACATAATACCAACACCACAATGGATGTATCGGAGATTTTCTACTAGCTGATGATCTCAAAAGGCGGCTCAACATTATTATCCGTGGATCATTAAAGACCTCCACTTGGATTAACCAAACATGCAATGAGTGGAATCAATGACTCGAGCTTGAACAAAGTACTACATCAAGAATGCAAGATCAATTGTTAATGTAATATCCGATTGTATTCAATGTCATTTTAGTATATGTTTGAGGTGACCTCCCTTAGGGGAGATTGTTAGGAATTAGAAATTCGAGGTATTAAAGATTCGGTCACCTCAAGTATATGTAATCGTTAGAAAGCTCGTAGTCATAGTACTTTTATGTTAAGTAGTATTTAGTTTAGTAACACCGTGGAGGACGGACGGTCTTTACCCTTTGTATGCACGATCCAGCCCGTTGTGTGGCGTTTTATTGTAAGACTATAAATACTCTCTACCTTCCAAGGTAGAGAGTTGGAGCTCATAATAATAAATTTTCTTTCTCTCACTAAGTTCCCTAAACCTCTAACTTTCTCTCTCTAGAATTCCATTTATATGCTACTTTGTGTTATGGTTTTGATGTGTATGTGAAATCAATATCTACAAA
>OU343219.1:241773375-241858900 GCA_910596185.1 Chrysanthemum makinoi
AAAAAGGTTAAAACTCACTTTTAATAAAACACCTCCCACCTACTTTCACTTTCATTTATTACAAAACCTAAAACTATCCTACGCATCAAAATTCACCAAGAACCAGAGCCGGGATCTTCATTTTGTAAGTAGATTAATGTTTCTAACATGATTTTGAACATTGGTTTTGATTTTCAAATGAATTCAACGTCAAATTCATCATATGAGTGATTTGTATTCTTCAAGCATTTGCAAGAAGAACACATGATCATGTGTTATGTGTTTATGGTTAAAAGGAATGTGTCAAAATGTTTTAATAAATATCTATGATATAGTTTCTAAGCTCAAACAAACCCGCTTACACTAATTAATGATTTTTGAATATTAGGGTTTATGAGTTTAATTGTATTTTCTAATGTGAAGTGTTTTGGGTAAAAAGATTGTCAAGTTATGCTCTTTGTTATTGAATTGATGATTTCCAAGGTCTATAACCACCTTAAACACTAATGGTTAACAATTTGAAATTAGGGTTTAAGGTTCTGAGATTGGGTATTTTTGATTCACCAAAATTAAGTGTTAAAACTTGTTCATTATGCTCACAACATCTAAGATATACCGTAAAACTTTGGTGCATATTCCATGGCTAGATCTCATACGCTGTGAGATTTAGGGTTTAGACTACGCTATATGCAGCTCTACGCGTGAATCGCTAAACCTGTCCAAATGTGTTTTGATTCGTCATAAAATGAATGTTATGTGTTTAACATTGATGATATGATGCTTTATTTCGTGCTTGCAACACTAAATATCGAATCAAGGTTGTTGTTAATATACGCGATAAGGATCACCTTACGTAGCTTGTTATGCGTGAAGATTTGTCTTACGTAGCTTCTACGCATAAGGTTCTACATATGGGACTACGCTGATATCGTGAAGGATATGCGTAAAGGACCTCTACGCGATAAGGTCAACTCTACGAGTAGCCTTACGCAGAAGGTTAATATATGCCTACGCATAAGATCACGATAAGGTCCTTTCTTTTCCTACGCCAGAACACTTCTTACGCGTAGTTTACGCTTCACGATATATTTCACCTCCCGGCTTCACGATAACTTTACCAATCTCTACGATAAGCCGCGTGATCATACCTTCATATGAATTGTTACGTATACAAACTTGTAAATAAACTAATCATATCATCACGAATCCTAAAATGTCACTAATAAACTGAAATCGCTTGATATGTTGTGAACAATAAGTGATAAAATAAACTTTAAAACTTAAAGTTAACTAACTCACAAACATTTACGCCATTGGACTATTGAATATACAAGTGACTTAGGACTCGTAACAATCATTGACACCGTACATTCAATAACTAGACAATAAGACCTTCTGCTGACTAACATTATGTCTTTCGATATGTTGGTTCTTTTGGCTAATGTTATTTCGGATCACGACATGGTCGAACAAATGAATATGGATGCACCTGAAGTTCTCTCCATTGCCGATATCTATCCTCATGGCTATCCAATGAAGATAGGAAAGAATAATCTCCTTGTTGACTTTGACAACCTCACCGCTCAATCTTCGTGTTTAATTGCTATTGACATTCGAGGACTCATCCCGTATAACATGCTTTCACACTCGCAACGTTCTCGATCTACATCCAACAGCTTCCGGAACACTATGGAAAGGGTCAAAGGACAAACCGCGGCGGTGACTCGAATCACAAACAAGTCACCATTACACCTCGAGACTTAAGGGTCGTTCTCCTAATTCCTGATGTCGATCCAACCAAACTATATGCCACACACTGGCCAAGAGCTCACTCTCCAATTCTTAATCAATATCGTTATGACGAGGCTACAGAGTAATCACCAAGCATTCTCACGTGAGCTTAAGAGTATTCCTCAACCCGAGAACTCTCTACATGATCATCACCAAGTCTGTCGTCGCGGATACCGCATGAGCACCCTAAGCACATAGAACTGCAAATATTCTGGGCATTGGTCAACAAGAAACACATCGCTATCGAAGCTCGGATTTGGGATGACATGATGTCATTTCTCAACAAACTTGGCTCAAAGATTCCCTACATCGGATATACTAAATTGTTGATCCAGAGAGCACTTGGACTTCATCCTGACATTCCTAAGAGGCTCAATGACCCCACAATCACACATGTTGACGGAACCCATTCTATCTGCAGAATAAAGGAAACGCCTACAAAGAAACAAGGTGGTTGATTTCCTTCTAACCGAAGATGTCGAAAGCTCAAACGCGACAAAAGGTATCCGAAGCGTAGACAAGGCAAAGTTGGTCATCTCGATTTAAAAATCTTCGAACACCGTAGGGAGAACCAAAAGAGGAAGCAGAAGTAATGCGTACGGAGTCAAAGGAAGTTCCCCAAGAGGAACCCTCCTTCAAAGAGGATTGTTCCATCTAAGGAAGCCGCTCCCATCCCAATTCCCAAACCCGAACCGCAAAGAAAGCTTGTGGACGAAAGCTCAAGGTATCGAGATGAAGAGATTACCTTCAATCTCGAACCGTAACCCTTCCTCCAAAGAATAAACCTCCAAGTCCAATATAGTTAACATGGCAAAGGAAAGACTGCATTTGAGTCTTATGATGAAAGCTCAAGAAGAAGAAGAGAACCGGATCAATCATACAGAAGAAGTTTAAATTAGTTAGACAAATTCAAAAGTCAAGAATTTGCAAAAGATCAAATGGGTGGCCCCGAGGATCGAGTGGTGTTGTCCACTCTTCACCGTGTCCCGGCGCGTTAATCAACCCGATAGGATCCGTGCCACCACTCTTGTGCAACAACAAACGCTTGTGAAGGAGTCTATTGATCTTAACTTTGAGGAACCGTAAAAGAATATGACCGAGAAAGAGAAACCGATGAAGAAGCTAAGGTACGGACGGAAGAAAAGGCTAAACTGACATGATGACGAAGAAGATTATGATGACTTTCTTTCCAGCAGTCCAACTCGCTCCAAGGAGGATACTTACGCACCTCCAAAGGACCCCAATCTCCTCATGTCCCTCCTCATCGATTCTTCATCTAACTCATCACCACCACCATCAAAAAGATCAACAAAATCATCATCCAAATCCGTGAAGAAACCACCTCGATCTTGGATTTCTCAAGCTCATAAACGATTCACAAAGCAGTCAAACAAGTCAAAAGAAAACGTGCTCTACAAAAGCTAAATTTCTTTCGATCACATACATATGTATGACGAGCATGACAAGATGGAGAAAGAAAGGGAATTTGTTCGGAAGTTCATGAAGAGTCATCGTAAAGAGGAACTGAACGAAATGATCGAAGGTTACACTAACAAGTACCTTCGTGATATCGCTCTAAAGTCCAAAAGGAACTGAAAAGATAAAGAAGAGATCATACTCACAAGTTTCTTCTACACCGCCTCGTGTGACTAGAGAAATATTTTCCGGATAACTCACCCCTAACATCGTAGCATTGGTTAAAAATACAATGGCCAAAGAAGCCGATCTCTGACCAGTTAATCGCTAAACTTGTGATACAAATGTCAAAGCGATCCGAACGCTTACTCGATGAAGCTAAATTTTTCAAAATCTACTTGATTTTCAACTCAGATCATCATGCAAGGAGTCAGCCGATCAACCCAAACGACCAAGAGATGACGATGATAAGGATAAGGATTCTCGACCTAAACGTCAAGGCCGGTAAATCTACCTCTATGCCACCTCCACCACCTAACTCCCTTCAAAGTCCCTCCACCTCGGCCTTCACTACGATAAACCCTGACGATTCCGAAGTTACCACCCCCGACTCATAAAACAGGTGATTACTTTGAGTATACGGGTGGTGACGATGAAGAGGTCCTTGAGCCCCTACAACAACCCACCTCACCCAAAAAGTCAAGGCAAAACCATCATCATCAAGGCCTTCCAAAAGAAGAAGACGACTCGCCTCGAGTCGCCTCATGGCTAGATGACGATAAAACCGAAGAGTTTGAATGGTTCTCCACACTTGTCAATCAAACTCCCTACCATGATGAAGGTCAAGAATTGGTAGACGGTTCTACATTGGAGCACGCAAAACTTTGGCAAGAAAAGTTCCATGTGAAGAAAATGACGAATCCGAAGTTGAAGCGAATCAAGAATGAAGCATTCCAACTTCTTAAAGACAGCTAGCGAAGCCGAGGTCGAATATCATCTTGAGAACATCGATCGAGCTATGTCTAACGACATGGATTGGCTCAATCCGGAAGCAAACATTGACTTCACACAAAGGGACAACCTCCATACTACACCGATTGGACCAAACCTCTACCGACCATTGGCCAAACAGACGAACCACGGATTCCCTTCCGATACTTCTTTAACAGAGACTTGGATTTTCTCTTACACGGTAGCGATGGTTCGCAAAAATACGCTACATCATTGACTCTTCCATTCCCAGCGGCTATTTACTCAAACCGCATAGCTATCGAGGAACGTGCAAATCACTTGTTTTCGACAACGGCAAGCATACGCCAAGATGCATCAAACGGGAATTCTACACCGTTCAAGTCTCAACATGCGTATAGTTCTCAGGATATCGTGGCCATCAAACACATTGATCTCAAGTCTAAGTGGGACTACACATTCTTAAAGAATATCATAGTCAAACGACAAGATGAACAGAACTATGGATTCTCCGAGGCTGACTTTGAGAACTTGTCCCTCAACGACATCGAAGACATGTACCTTGCCAAAGTACAGGTGTGATGAGACAATTCTCGACCGGTTCAACGTGAATTTATCAAGTCAGCTTCATCTTCTTCATTAGACGATCGTGATCAAAGAACGTGTTGAAGATATCCGATGGTCGTTGAATCTTATCGACGTGTCAACCTCACTCCTCCAACGCTTACTCTTCCCGATCTCAATCAGCCTACCTCAATATACGCCATCGCAAACCTTTCGGAGTTGTTTACCGCGAGGAACTTCAAAGAAATCGCTTAATGGCGTAGTGATCTTCGTAAATTCGGGATCATACTTTGAAGTCGGTTAGGGACGGATTAGCGTGTGTTGAAGGATATACCAAAGTTGGGTCTCGTACCGGAATTCTCGTGAAAGGAGGATGTGAGAAGGATCATCACCATGATTGATGAACGGTTGTTCGAAGGGATCGCCCGCACGCATTGGAGAGCTATGTTGGTGGTCACCCAGAGAAACATCACCGCTTTCAACGCCCCGCGCACTCTCGGAACATCATCGCTTCCCGGTACCCCTTGAATTGTTTCCTTCATAATTTTGATGTGATTAAATATGTATATGGCTTGTGCACACATAACAGTGTACAACCCGTAATTGTCAATAAAGGACCCCGTGGTACGCCTCAGTGCCACAATCCTTATAAAAGGAGCGAAAGCTTCTTACTTTTGAGTAAAACCTATCAAACCTTTCATTTTTCAAGGTTTTGCTCAAAAGAAAAAGTACTTTCCCTTATGATTTTCAAAACCTCAACCGTTTATATCACTTGTTGAGGGGAGTACTTGATTCAAAACTTTGTTCAAAATTGTTCTCAGTGGTCGTCTTCCCGCAACACTCGAAATGGTCATATTTATTCTCAAACGCTTCAAAAATAACACTTTAATATGCCATTTTTGAGGGGAGAAAATTGTGTGATAAGAAATATGTTGTACAAAATGCAAATGAATCGTACCTCGAGACTTAACCAACGAATTGACGGTACTAAACTGTTAGTAACTCGAAAAGATTTGTCCTGGACGGGTAATAATTTCAAGCTAGTTCGCTAGTGATGTAAACGCTGTCTCTGAAAGGACTTGTCTCGATAGAATGTACCATTCGAGAAACTTTTGATAGACATGAACTCTAACGGGTTTGACAACCTTCCAAGGTTTGTCTACACCTTCAAGGTAGTTATTAGAGCTAGTTGTCACCTAAAAGTCGACAATGTAAACTTTAACTATGCAACGTAACCGTGTCTCGCGAGGGATTGTCTATCTTTAGTGGATCAATTCAAAAAGTGCGCTTTTCCTCACTGCATTTAACCATTAAAACTATTAAGCACATGTGGAAGGGGAGTATTTATGCAAAACATCATCTCTCACAATGGTTCAAACATGTTTTTCATTAACAAACCCTTTGAGAGACATTTTTTCATACAAAGGGTTTTAATGGCAAACATAGGTTAGTCATGGAGTTATAAGGTGACTAAGGTTAGAATAATCGTTCTATGATCCGCCAGAGTGAGGGATCTACCCAAGGACACTACCATTAGTTAAGTGTTAGAAGTCCTTAGGAATGATTATAAAAAGGAGAAAATGAGAATCGGAGAAAGAAGGAGTTGAAGAATAAAAAGAAATGCAAAAGAAAAGGGTGAAAAGAAGCCCTCCGTGATTATTCAACTTAGGCGCATAACCGGTTCAATTCATATGCTACTGGTTGTCACTTAGTACGCGGTATTGAAGATTAAAAATCGTCATGGACCCAGTGACGCATGCACTAAACCTTCTTATCCACTCAAGTTTTCTCAACGTAAGCTTGTTTCATTCTCACAGGAACCCTACGTAAACTATTGGCTTTCTGAGATCGCGGTATTGAAGAAGGAGACCCTCTCCCTAGTCTCCGCTCCAGAAAACCAAAACGCACTATTGAGTCTAGAGCCACGAGATTCATCAAAAGATCTCTTAGGAACACTTGACATTTAATCACTTGATGATCAACTAATAAGATCATCGGTGGTTCATATCGAGTCCTTCACGGATCTTAGCCATCTCTGCCGAGAACATTTATGAGAGGTTCACACATGTGATCCTCGTGATTGAATGGAAACCCGCCGTGGTCAACATCAAACAAACTCGCCGCCAGGTCATTTTCGTAACTCCCGTGGATTACGCGGAGTGTGTCTCAAACGGCCCTACCGTGAGGTGATGCTTCGTACCTCAATGACTCATCTGAATCAGATGTACTTCTGCACATCGCGTTATCTCACTTGTGGGACTCCAGTCAGAACGGCCTTTGTAAGAATTAGAGTTGTGTCCTCACACTATGCCGTTGACACTCTCGTTCAAACTTGTAAGTGGCCGAAACCGCTTATTACTAACCGCTTGAAATGTTTTCTTCTATGGAAGCTCAAATGGATGATCGCGGCCGATTCTTCTCATGCTCACGCCAATCATCACAGACAAAGAACGATATTGATTCCAAACAAAGAATGATTGATCGAGCAACAAAAGCGCATCTTCAGGCGCATCGATGTCACAACAACATACTATCACTTTCACCACAAAGAACAATGATCAAAGAACAAAGTTAAAGATGACGCCAAAGCATAACTGTTCAAAGATAACTATCTCTACACGGGAGATTGTTCAATCAAGGCAATTCTTCTCACAAGAAAGAAGAATGTCGAAGATCACATCGCTACTATTACATCAACGCCTTCACCGTTTTCATTCATATATACTTGAGGGGAGATTGTTGGAATCACTCCTAAACAGGATTTCAAGTATTTATATTTCATATGTAATAGGTAGCTTTATTATGGCCTTTATGTTTGTTTAAGGTCAAGCTTATGTAGAAGGCCCATAAGCTGGCCCAAGCTCAATAAGGAATAGGGAAGGAGAGGGAATGTTGCCCTAGCTCCTTGCCTATATAAACCATGTAATAACCCTCACTTGAGGGTTGGTTGTTCGTTTTCACACATATTCCTACTTAACCGTATACTTTATCTGCATGATGTGTTGTTTGTTTACTTGTTTCACCTTCTTCCTTTCTATATAACTTGTGTTGTAAAACTAGTGACCTAACAGTTTTGGTGTAAACTATCACACTTTGGGTTGTGTCACACCTAGTAAACTAAGTCTAGGTTCAATATATAGCCAAAAAGACTTTACTAACTGGCCAAAAATGTTCCCAACAAGTTAATATCAAGAAATGATCGACCTCCAATGATTATGGGGAGTTAAGGCAACATTAAATGCGTTTTTGTGTAACTCCAAACTGCAACCGATTTACATTGCAACCTGATCGTCATTTTTGATTCATTTCCCAACCGATCGGTTACGTTACGACCGAACGGTTGATGCTTCAGCTTTGACTTTGTTGACTTTCTTGGTTTATGCCTCTTTCTTTGTTTTCACGATGATTTCAAGACGAAACTTGATTTCCTTGTCGTAAATACTAAATCATTGCGCTCCTAATCATTGAGTTCAAAAGCTTCCTTGCTCGACTTCCTTCCTTGGGAATTCTCCAAACGTGCATAAAAGCTTCTGCTTCATCATTTGTGATACCGGCTACATAAACATACACACAAACGATCTTTTGCACTTTTGCAACAGTTATGAGTAAATATAGCCGATAAACATGCACAAAACCAACAATAACGCAACTAAAAACATGTTTATTTTAGGCGTTATCAGATTCAATTGGCAAATTGCATGACTAGTCATTGAAATTAGGTACTACATTATCATATTGCATAAACAAATCATGTTTCCCACTAATCAAAAGATAATGACTATAAGGTTTTATTCAAATAACCAAACACCCCATGTCAAATTTTTTTTGAAAAGCTTCTCACTTGTAGGAAAATAATTTTTCATTGTTAATACAAATATAAACGTTAAATTTTCATCACTTGCATGCTCTTGAATACTAAAGGTATTGCATAACTAATTCCCGGGTATATTCAAATGAAGCCACATAGAATTAGGAGCGTTTGGGTTATCTCATGCCGTTTGCCAAACACCCCCACTAAAGACTATTTTATGCATAAAATGAGTCGAGATAACCGCAACTCAAATCGTTTCATATAGGCATGACTAGAATAGAACGTTAAGTTTATTCTTATTTTTAACATGTAAATTCTTGCTCATAGGAATAACCATGGTAGCCGCAAGATTCTATGATCACAAGGATACCGTTAACTACGTTCCCAAACATCACAAAACCAAAGGACTTTCCAAGGAACAAGTCGAAATCTGTAAGAGTCTAGAAACAAGATACTTCCTTTAGGGTAGAACCATTCACTCCTCTTATGTCGACAATACCAATCTCCGTGAAGAGCTAGCCGCTATTCAATTCGATTGTCTCCTTGACATCGATGAACCTATTTGTCCTAGGTTTGTGTTAGAGTTCTATGCTAGTGTCACCGGTTTAATTGATGAAGAAGATGAGTTTAGCCTTAGGTTTAAGATCAATCAAAATGACTACACCATCTCCTTAACCCAATTTGCTCAAGTGCTAGGAATTCCCAACCGAGGGACATGTGTCTACTCGGATAAGTGGTTACTCACCATCCTTGATGCAATCAATGACCGCTCTCTTCCCTACCAAACTCCTTTAGCGGATAAGGATTTCATCCGTGAGCGCCTATTTACCCCAAGGGGTGATACAACCCGTGTCACCCGAAGGGGAAATGAGGTAAACCGAGATCCATATGGAATGGAGCTCAATGAAATTAAGCCCGAATTTAAGAAATGGAAGGAACTACTTAGAGCCAACGTCATTAGCACCATAGGGAATAGGGATCATATCAACGCTTGCCTTTGTCACATGCTCTACAACTTGTCCACCAGTCAACCATTCAATTTAGCCTACTACATTGCTAGGAGAATGATTGACATTCCAACTCAAGGTCGGTTGCTCTTCCTACAGGGGATTCTCACCCGTCTCTATAGAGCCTTCAGCACCATTCCACCAAGCCCAAAAGGGTTGCAGCTTCACTATGAGCTCATCCCTCACATCTTTGTGCCCTTGAGTGACGAGCGAGTGGCTAAGACAAAAGGTAAAAGAGCAAAACCTCCAACTCCATCATCATCATCTTCAAATAGCTCCGCGGATGGTCTTCCAAGTTCTCGCCTTCCACCTCATGAGTATTATGCGTCTCTTCCTGAAATTGAGAATGAATCAGCGGAGTTCAAACTAAACAAGGGGATGTTCAAATGCCTTGGTAGGATGATGAACAAGATTTACAAGAAGTTGGACAAGTGAGGGTCCCTTTAAGAGTGTTTGGAACCGACATTAACGTTAATGTTTAATACAATTTGGTTGATTTTAATTTGTAGGATGATAATATAACTCAAAACAATGATGTATGCTAACAATCTCATCTTGAGGGGGATAACACAAGTGTGTTATCAAATTTTACCCATTTTTACTTTAATGTGAAAATCGCTAGCCCTTGGTCAAAGTCTATGCTCCACTATGTTTGTGCATGTGTTATTTGCTTTTCCTAACTAGAAATAATTAATGTCACATGTTTTGAGCAAAGTTTGGAGTTTAGGAAAAGTCCGACCCTTAAAACCTGTTCTGTGAACTTTATGGTGTCCGGATCAGGACGGCACCAAAAATTGGTAGTCTATTATGGAATTTGGTCTGCTTTGTGCAATACATGCGGACAGTGGCTTTCCTTTTTGGTTGCTTCGTGTAAAATTTGGTGTGCCGTGGATCCCTCTGAGGTAATTTTTGAATTTCGCTCATTTAAACTTTCCAAATTACCATACATTGCTTGTAATTTAATCTTAACTAGTTATTACCCATATTAGAACTAGTATAACATACTTAGGCATATAGGAAATCCATTTCCCACCAAAATTCAAAAATTTGAAAAATCCACCCAATGAGCCCTTTTACATAAAGGAAGGAACCAAAAATTTGGTTCCTTGCAATCTATGGAGTATCGATTGTTAGGATCTCACAATCATTAGAACACATTTATTGCAAATCTTTGCCTCTTCACTCCATCCTTGTTGTAAGGATTGACTTGGGTAATATGACTAGCATTAAACCCACTTCAAAATCATTAGAAACCTCATCTCTTCTATGGTTTAACATCAAATCAAAAAACACTTCTCCATAATTCTACATTCCTATAGATTAAGATGTTTTACCATGATCATCTTCACACCTTCTCAATTCTTACCATCTACTAGCAAAAGCTTAAGTCAAAATGACAAAAACTTCACCATCAACCAAGCCTTGCAAGAAAACGCTAGGATTAGCGTAAGACCTTGTTGCTTTGTCAACTTGAGCTCTTCCTTCGAGTCATCTCCACTAACCATCTCATCTCCCATAAGGGATGACACAAACCTCACTTTAGCTACTCCTACACCACCTTCACAATCACCCATTACCATTACTACTCCTCCACCAACAAAGACTCCAAGCTCACCACCACTGGATCCCCTTTAAACATCAAAAACACCATCACCTCCGAAATCTCCAAAACTCATCCCATTGGAGTTATTTTCTACACCACCTACTTCTCCAAATCCTTTCTTGGAGGACTTGGGAGATTTTCCGCCTAGGCCCAATCATCCACCACCACTACCATCATTTGGTACTATTGAGCGGATTGCTCATGAGTCTCCTAGACCATCATTTGACCCAAACGCCCGTTAGAGACCAAGACCTCTTCTCTTCCACCTTATCCACAAGGATATCCATGGTACTTTGTATGGGGATCAACCACTCCCTACATCAATGTATCCTCACATAGAGGACATTGAGGTCTATGGGAAGATCATCCCACAAGAGAGGAGATTCAAGCCGAACTCTAACATCTCACCAATTTTCAAACATGGTGGATTCTCATCTAAGTGATGCTATGCAAATGCAAAGTGCTTTGCTAGCTTCCATCATCACCACACCAAACACCAACACCTCCACCATTCCACCACCACAAAATCATCAACCATACTACCCTCTACAGGCATGGTTGCTCAAAATGTGAGCAAACCGCCCAAACAACCGAACGGACCCGGGTGATGGTCCATGAGTTCCAAGAGGAAATGAGGTTCATCCTCAATCACATCCTCGAGCGGCTAAATGCTCTTGCTCATCCACCACCTCAATAGGAGGGTCATAGATTATCTCCTTTAAGCATTTTTTATTTTCTAGGATTTTTCTTGTATTTCGTTATTTTTCTAGGATAATTTTTTTTTGTATCAAACACTTCATTGTGTTCTCCTTTCATGATTCTTAAATCATGAAAAATTTTAACGAATGAATGGTGTTTTCTATATTGTTGTTGCTTATTACATAGTGTTTGGAAATGCTTGTGATGATGATTATTACTAACAATTCTTTTTGTAGCTTTTTCACAATCCATGTATCTTTCCATTGGCACCCAATTTAGGGGGAGCATTGGTCAAGGGGGAGATAATGGCTAAGGGCTCATTACACATTCCGCCTCGCATCTTCTTTTTGTTGAGACAAAAAGGAGGAGAAATATATAGAACTTGGTTATATTTGACTTTCTGAAAAAGTCAAAATGTATAAATTGACTTTCTGAAAAAGTTAACACGATACTTTATTGGTAATATTTGACTTTCTAAAAAAGTCAACGCACACTGACTTTTCGAAAAATCAACATCATGCTTCAACTAGTGAAGACTTTGACTTCACGAAAAGTCAAACATCAAATACTTGCATTATCATTTCTCTTTCAAGTTCTAAAACTAATATTTTTATAACTCTTGTACAATCTTTACATCTTTTATAAAAATAAAATTTATGTTTCCTCAACAAAGGGAGATTGTTAATACAAATATCGTCATTAAGCGTTATTTATATTTTTGATCTTTACCTAAGTTTTGTTAACGACAAAAGTAAATTTAATTTTATAAAGAAAACTTAAACCTCAAGTTTAATAGATAATAAAACAAGCTTTTTCAAATAATATCTTCATCACTCAAGCATTTACATTGTGTTTAATCATATCTGGATATGACTCTAAACCGTAATGTATGATAGTAGTTTTTATAATGTTTTGGTTTCTTATAAACTAAACATTACATATGTATTTGCATATTTCTAAAAATAGAAAAACAAACACATGACATCATGTGATGCATCATTGAAATCATTGGAAGATTTCATTAGATATTTTGTGTAGATTTAGGCTCTACATATCTTACACAATCTTGCATAGATATGGTTGACTTTGGCAAGATTTTGAGATCTTGCTTCGAGGACCTCGGAGGCACCATAATTTAACACGGGCGGAACCCTTTTAAGGGTTCCGTGGTCCGTGGTGCTTGCTGAGTGTTTTGGCTATAAATAGCAAAGCCAAACCAAGTAGTTTTTCATCCCTTTCTATCATAATCTCATACATTCCTTCTCTATAACCTTTCTAACTCAGTTTCATATAATATTAGTGATCTTTTTTGTAGCAAAGAAGATCAAGTCACATTCAAGCTTCAACAATAAGTTGGAAGTCTTGTTTATTTGTTGTTGTATGATCTCGTATTGATTCATACTTCATTATTGTACCAAACCATCATAATCTTGTGAGTGTGAGTGGTTAGTATTTTAGTCCTTAAAATACATTGTGTGTGGGAGTAGTTGTACCCTTGAAAAGAACTCGACATTTAGCTTAGTGTCGGAAATAGTGTGTAAGCGAAGTGTAAAGGTTTCTCCACCGCTGAAAGGAGCTTGTTGACTAGTGAAGTTAAACTCTCGAGTTTGAGACTCGGGGAGTGGAGTAGGGCAAGAAAAAGAGTCCTTGTAGACCGAACCACTATAAACAACTTGTTGTGGTTTGATTGTTTCTTTCCTTATCTACTCTTTATATATTGTTTGCATATTTCACTAACATATCTAAGATCAATATCAATTGATCTTTCAATAAGTTTCAAAACAAAAGTTTTTAATCGGTAAACTATTCAACCCCCATTCTAGTTTTCCACAAAAACTAAAACGACTACAAGTGGTTCTTAGCTTGCAAACAATGACATAAAAAATTGTTGAAACGTGAGGACTTAGACCGATGTTTGTATCCCTCACATAATTTTGAAAAGCCCATACTTTGGAAACCCTAATTTTTGATTATGAGAGATATGTTGAATCTGTGATACCATGGATATGAGTAGGAGAATAAGGGGGTAGTATTGACTCCTCTTTCTTGGTCTTCAAATGGAAGAGATCTTTCCCTAGCTTTCATCCATTCCTTCTTCTTTTTCCAGATGATGCCCGTGACCTAGCCTAGGGTCGCATAGGCTGAGATTGATAAGACTAGTCATGGTTGAAGCTTGAAGGGGACGGGGAACATGTTACTTTTTGTTCCTGACATTTGGAGAGGATCATAGGGAGGGAAAATGGAGAGGACGTGGAAGCAGAAAAAGAGAAAAAGAAAGATAAGGCGTGGGTAAGGGTAGGGTTATTAGATGTATTTTTATTATTATTATTATTAATTATGTACTTTGTACCTCGTACTATCTAATTTGTTCCGTACAGGATAACGTTTATTTATTTGGACTATTTCTTGGGTATCCGTATTTTATAAATTTTATATTTCCGGAGACGTTTTGACAAGTGAATCAGTATGGTATTATTATTATCTTGAAATTTGAATATAGTTTTCGTGCCAATATTATTATGGTGTTGGTACGCGTGTGGTGCCGTGTGGAGTTTGATAGAACTCCTTGAGATCGTTTTGAGCCTCTAGGGTTTAACAATAACAATGATTATAAACATTATACGCAGCGGAATTAAACAAACTTCATTATTATTGACACAAGGTTTTACTTTCACCCAATCTCCTCCAAATATTATTTGATCAGAATAATATGTGTTGCCTAACTGTAACAGGGATCTAAGACACCTTAGATCTTGGAGGTAAACAACTAACACTAACCTAGACGTTTACAATAAACTACACGTCTAGGTTATACACCTACACCTTTAGACTACATATTGAAGACTTGTCTTTTTAAAAACCTAGACCCCATGTCTCTTTATATAGTAGAGCATTAGGGTTTACAAGATACTACGAAGGACTAAATAATAAATCTTCTTTTGCAAGCAAGTCCTTCCATCTTTTTGTAGATTTCTTCTTTGTCACTTTAAGTCCTTGATGTTTCATTCTTTATATTTATTTCGTCTCTTGACAATAATCACTGAGCACAATAACGTCACTCCTTTAAGTGTTATGTCAATTCTTCATCACAATCATTGAAGCACGAACAAGTTACCTTAAAAGCAGGTATGATACTTTTAAGATATGATAAAACACGTATCCAAGTAATTCCACTTCACCTTCAAATAAGTGATAAATAACCTCCTTCGTAATCAATTCTTCAATAAAACCAAAAACGAGCCTTTTTTAATCCTTTTAAGAACATAAACTCCTTCCTGTGTGTGTGAACCAAACAACCATTCTCTGTGTGTGTAATTCAAAAATCATAACAATAAATATGCTCGACTTCCCCTTAAATCGAAAACCATATGAGAAGCATACTTTCAATATAACGGTACTTTGAAACCTCCTCACGTGCTTTGAAGTAGCGGTACCTTGAGCATAAGCGGTACTTTGAGCGATGCGTTGCAATAATTAAGCGATTACTATATAAAGCTGCGGTACTTTTCAATAAAATCTGCGATACTTTGAAAATTCATGAGCAGTACTTTCAGCAATACTTTCACATAAAAGCTCAGATGGAAGATCCCTTGTTGGAAAGTTAGATTAATATATAGAGAACATCCACCCAAAATTTCGTTATGATCCAACGATTACTTGAAAAAGTTATGATCGTTTTTAAAACAATTGCTGTTGTAACCTTACAAATTTTCTGCAGCAGACTTCGACACTGAATAACTTTTGATTGAGAGCTCCGATTGACAATCCCTTCTGTGAGATTAAATATAGATATACCAAAAAGCTCCAGTTGAATTTGAGCCCGATCCAGCGGTTGAATAAAAGTTATGCCTTCTTGGAAAACAATCTGCAGAAAAGTTGCGAATTTTGTACCGACTTGATTTTTCCATCTTATTCATCGAAAACCTTGCGAATCCCTAGGTAACAGGCTCCCCAAGCTATGATACCAATTTTGGAGTTTGATAGAACTCCTTGAGATCGTTTTGAGCCTCTAGGGTTTAACAATAACAATGATTATAAACATTATCACCTTGTGAATTAAACAAACTTTATTATTATTGACACAAGGTTTTACTTTCACCCAATCTCCTCCAAATATTATTTGATCGGAATAATCGATGTTACCTAACGTAACAGGGATCTCGGACATATAGATCTTGGAGGTAAACAACTAACACTAACCTAGACGTTTACAATAAACTACACGTCTAGGTTATACACACACACACCTTTAGACTACATACTGAAGACTTGTCTTTTTAAAAACCTAGACCCCATGTCTCTTTATATAGTAGAGCATTAGGGTTTTGTTAGGAATTATAAAATTCCATAGTAAAGAGTCGGTCACCCCAAGTGTTATCTAGCATAAGTTAGCTCGTAGACAAATCGTTAGTTACGTTATTTATTGTTTTATTAGTTAGTTATTAGTCTATTTTAGCATAGTGCAACACCGTGGAGGAAGGACGGGTCTTTACCCCTTTGTATACACGATCCACAGGCCGATAGGAGGTCGTTTTGTTTGTAACCTATAAATACCCTCTACCTTCCAAGGTAGAGGGTTGGAAACTAATCTAATCTTTTACACTTTTGTTTATCTCTCTAGAATTCCCTCTCTACTCTCTTTATCTCTCTAACCATGGCATTCATATACTATCATCATCCTAGACCACCCGAATCATCCAAACAACATAAAATACATGATCAACATTTGGTACGAGCCAAGGTTGTGTTGTTTGTAATGATTCGAATGGTTTTATATGGTTTGTGTTTAAGTGGTTTTGCGTGGTTAATTTTTAAAACAGTTGGTACATTGGTTTTATGAGGTGATAACATGTGTGGTTTTATTAGTATGAATCGGTTTTTATGTGGTTTTGATATTATGAATCTGTTTTTGATACTCGTATGGTTTTATATGAATCTGCTGGTGATGTCTTTGATGTTCTTGGTAGAGACTTGGTCATGTTCTTGCTAGAGACTTGGTCTTGTTCTTGCTAGAGACTTAGTCATGTTTATGTCGGATTCATGGTTTGGTCAAATGTCACATGGTCAAATATTTGTCCAAACAGTTATGTACATCTCCTTTCTTGTGATATTTTTGTACTAAAAATGATATTTCAAGTGGTCAAACAGCTGTTAAATTAATAAGTCGTCTGGTCATATTATTGGAGGTCATCATTTATATGGTCAAAACAGGTAAAAAAGAATGCTTTTTTTATGTCAGTTTTCTGGGTTGGTATGAATATGGTCGGAAAAGAAGTCGGAAAAACTCATCGGAAAAGTCATATTTCATGCTAGCGACTTGTCACTAACCAGTCCAGAATCAATGTATCTTTCTTAGCGACTTGTCTTTACAAGTCGTAGCGATTTGACCTAGCGAGTTGGGTTAGCGAGTTGGGTTAGCGAGTTGGGTCATGTATGATAAGCTCTAGCGACTTGACTATTGAGTCAATTGTCGTAGCGACTTGGTTTGAATGGCTAGCGACTTGGTTTGAAAAAAGTAGTTAGCGACTTGAATGATAAAGAAGATAGCGACTTGTTTAATCCGCTTTGACTATTGAGTCTAGCGACTGGTGCTAAAAATGGTAGCGAGTTAGTACAAGAGCTAGTGACTTGACTCAAAGACTTATTTTGACCTAGCTACTTACAGAAATGATGAAGGAGAAGAACAACTAAACACGACCACAACAATCACCAAACATCTAAACTCGACAACAAGACTCATCACATTCTTAGCCATCTTATACAACCTACAAGACTCTACATGTCTCAACCATTATTCAGTCACATCATAGATCTCAGTTGATAGCTTGTGTACATCAATGTTTAAATAAGACCTTGAAGATCCATGTCCACAAACTAACTCATCACAGATCCACTATAACTAAAACCATTCGAAAACATAAAGTAAATCGATCTCAGATTTGTTTCAATCTTTTGCAACCTTTAAAGATTGCCTTTATTGAATCATCAATCCATCATTGAGCTTGTTGAGTAACTTAGCTTTCATATTATTCGAAAATAAAGTAAGATATTTAACAAATGTGTTAAACTCTCTACTTTGGTTCGTTAAAAGTCTCTACAAACTGTATCAACACATCAAGAATCATTCTATGCACTCATGCTGAAATATTATTGAAATGTTCAAACGATTTCAGATTTGGTTTGGGGATTTTAATGCTACATCCGACCATAGTGTCATACCCTCATAACACAATCATCATTAATTAGTTTTGTTTGAAGTCTACACCTCATATAAATATACGAAATATGAAATGTGTTTAACAATTATGTTAACTCATTTTCACTTGTTCGTGTTAAATTAAAACAAACCAAACGATAACCTACCTTGTCACTTGATCATATTGATGATACGATGTCCCTCTTACCATCCCTGTGGCTTTGATGTCCTCGTAACCATCCCTGTGGCTAGACGAGAGGATTATGATGAAGAGAAGGAGCCGTACATTCGTTTGGTATGGCTGTTTGAGTATTTTAGGGTTTGGTGAGTACTCGCATATTGTGTTTAGATGGGGAGGTGATTATAGGTGAGATTTTTTAGGGTTGTTTGTGACTAGAGTAACATATGTGACTTGGTTGTGTTAAATACCCCGTATAATTAGGTTATCTTGTGTGTGGATCAGTCTCTCTGAGGGGCGTGTATCTCCTCTAAGGCCCAAATCTAGTGATATCAAAATGGGCCATGATCTTAAAGTGTATACTGAGAAGTTGATATCTCTTAAACGTGGGTCTTAGATTATGGACCGGGTTATTTTGTATCTTGATGCGTTTTATCGAAGTATGTCCTTAGATAATTTCAAACAACAATTAACATGTTTTTTAAGAGGGTACTAAGTAATATTTTGTATGTGTTGAGTATTAGACCGGGTGTTGGAATTGATTATAGGCTGTAATGTTACCGGGATTTGGTTTGAAATGGACTTAGATAAAGGCTTGCTTAATATCCGATGAGAGAGTTGAGTTTTTGAATGGGATTATATATGATGTGATTGGGTGATTTGACAATGAGGTCTAACGATGAGATTTGACGATGATATTTGATGTGAGTTTGTGATTTAATGGGAATTGGATGATTGAATTGATTTTCATGGACCGGGCCTCGATAATTACAAGTAACTGAGGTTGGATACTTTGGTGTATACACCTTCACGATGAGTATTATATCACGGCTTGAATGGTTTGTTGGAAAATGTTGACAACGGGATTGTTTAGACGGTATTTCTTATTTGGGTTTGAAGTGAGGTTCTCCGGGCACGTTTTCTTATTTTCGTCTTCTTTCTCTCTACCTTTCCGCGAAGATGACTTGTTTGGGCGTTTATAGAGGGTGATAAAGACTTGGCTATTTAATTACGGTTGTGATTCTTTCTCATTTAACCCACAACGTAACTATCACTTCGGTGTCTCACTCAGTTGAGAATGTCAAGAGGTTTTGTACATTGGGTACACCGTTTCTTCTTCACAAGGATTAGTACAAGTTTAAGTAACAAATCTGGGAAATCTTACTTCATGATCAAGTTTGGTATATCGGGTCTATTTCTCCATGTGGTCACTACAATAGCCGACAGAATGCGTGATTGATGTGTTTACCAAAGTATTTATTGGATGTTGTTGATGTTGGATAATGAACCGTGATGAACCTGCTGATGTTCCCTAAAACAGATATTCACTGAAACCAAAGTCTTCATAACACATTCAAGCTGACATTGTTTACGGTTTTGTCTTGATTTTGTAAAATCCCGCGAAAGAACCTATTTCGGTTTAAATCGTAGACTTGTAAAATCCGTGACAATGGAAACATCCTGTAATGTAAGTGCATTTCCGGATCTTTCTTACGGTTTATTCTTGGTTTTGTAAAATCCCGCGAAAAAACTATTTCTCGGTTTAAACCATAGAGTTGTAAAATCCCGTAATGATGGAACCATCCTGAGAAAGGAAAGTGTATTTTGGGATCTCATTTGATGTTGGTGCTACGGTTTCTACTTCGAAGAAGGGATAAAAGGGTGTACTTCATAAATTGGATGTGTGATTGGATATTCGTCATGGCAGTTTGGTTATTACATGGTTTTACGGGGTTATGTGCTACGAACCATGGTCGAGATGAAACCATTATCATAGATCACTTAAAATGTCAAAGGAGGCTAGTTTGAGCTTCTAATCGAAGATGTGACACGGCATTAATTCATATTATTCATTTGAGGTTGAAGTGAAATATTACGGGCGAGTGTACTTAGTATCTGAAGGTATCGGGGATGGTTGGATGAAGATTCTTCGAGATCCTTGTTCGAGCTTTTTTCAAAAACGCAGACTTGGAAATCTAGTTATTTTTGGGAGTTTTTCCTTTTACCACGTGGGGGAATTGGGCTCTGTTTGCCACAAAAATAACTATCACTTTAAGGAGTTACGTTGTAGTGCTTAGTGTCACATTTAATTGTGGATTTTCAAGAGGTGATGTACGTCTTATACTTGATGGTTGGTTGGTTGAAGAGTATAGAGTACTTAGAGATTCAAATGGGCATGAAGTCTCGACACCGCTCTTTGTTACATATGTGCAAGTTTAAGTCACGAGTTCGGGTTAGTTTACTTTAGGGTCAAATTCATCATATTGGGTTTTCTCCATCAGCTGTCACGACAAAGAGCCTACTGAATGATAATAGGGTTGATTACATGTTTTGCTAAGAGAGCTGAAAAGAGAGAGATAATGGTCTGTTCACATCATTCAGGCCTCGTACTCCAAAGAAAAGAAATGTGTACGTTTCAATGCGCATTATCTTCCGAAGAAGAGAAATCTTCTTATGACGTATGAACACAACAGTTCATGCCTCGTTCTCCAAAGAAAAGAAAAGTGTACGCTTCAAGCGCTTTATCTTCGAAAGAAGAGAAATCTTCTCTATTATGACCATTCTCATCAACATGCTTCATGCTTTTCCATGCGCTTCAGTCATCAAGTGAACCGGGCTACCATTGATTGTTTTCATATTCCACTTGCTCAATATAATGAAGATGGCGACATCACGTGCTAAATTTTGCGGGGGAGAAATGTGAATAGAATACTTTTGGATGATATTCACTTACTTAATCAAGAATGGCATCTCCGTATGCAATTCTTGAGGGGGAGAAGAAGTGTGAATTTTTTGCATGGTTGATTGATATTTGAGAATGTATGGTCAAACGGCTCCTAACTCATGTAAGAACCGAGACTCTTCTTATCGGATCATCTTCACATGTAGTTTCTTCTAAGAGCTGTTGGTTGACATCTTCACTCGGATTGATGAGTTTATCGACAAAGTGCTTCCGGTTAATGCTTCACGTATACATCAACATGATGATTCCGAACAATCTCTCTGTTCTTGTTTGATGTGATTGGTAGTTTGGTGTTACCATCTTGTGTGTTCGTTGCGGCCTGATTGCTGATTTCCTTGATGAACATCTTTCTGTTCTTATTTGATTGGGAGGGATTTTAGTTAAGGGGATTTGCAAGATGTAAGTTAATTGGGATGCCTTTTGGTGGGATGCTTTTTGGTGTGAGTTGAAGATGTTAACACTCTATTCCCCATTCGGACAATCTTGAAGAAGGTCGAGTCTACAGTCAGTTCTACATTCTCTGCTACATGTTAGAAGACTAAAGACGAGTTGCATTTGATTATATAAAGACTTCTTCTTAATCTGGGCATTTATCAAAAAGATTGTCGGTCTTGGGGAGAGCACTAATTGGGGGAATGTGATATGTCGAATTTAATCCCCAATTAGACTTGCTCACATTATTCAGCATGTTAATTCTCACAAAGACTACAAGCAATCTTCTCAACAAATTTCAAGTATTTGGGCATTCAAAGAGCTGCTGATTCTGAAGTATCAAAACCAGAAAAGGGGAAGGAGACAAGCATCTAAACGCGAGTAAACTTGATGTACTTAATACTTCTAAGTAATTGAAGATATCCCGGGAAGACAAATGTTATTACAGCAGAGAAACTCAAGGTTTGACTCATGGCGAGTAAACTTGATGAACTTAATTCTTCTAAGTGATTGAAGATATCGCGGGAAAACAAATGTCATGACCGCAGAGAAACTCAAGGTCTTACTCATCAAGGCGTTTAGTATTCTTATTCCAACTATGTGGGGGAAGCGATGGAAGAGTTAGTTTCGAATATAAAGAGGTACACAAGTGCGTGATGATCTCGATGTTATCACAATCATCGAGGAGGAGAATTGTGTACATTGGGGGCGGTTGTTTCACTTGAGTGCTTAATCGGTGATTCAGAGATATAATCACTTATTCCGGAGTTGACATCCGCAGAGATTGTCATCCGCAGAGATAATCATGACTTGGCCTGCCTCTTCAATGTTATCAGTTATTCCTTCCTTGGGTATTGGTATACTTCGGATTCTTGAGCTTCATACATGATCATCAGGGAAGAAAAATGTGAACATGGGGAGGTGTTTTCATTCCCCTCATGATGTGTATTCGGGAGAGCTCTTGGGTATTGGTGTACTTCGGGTTCTTGAGCTTCATACATGATCATCCGGGAAGAAAAATGTTAACATGGGAAGGTGTTTTCATTCCCCTCATGATGTGTGTTCGGGAGAGTTCTTGAGCATTATACAAAGAAACTGACTGCATCATTTCAACTACTTGGGGAAATTGTTCTCTTGACACCTTTTGGAACGGATTGCTTCAGACTTCAGTGGAAATGAAATTTGAGAAGATTATTTATGAGTGGGATGATACGTTGTTGTTCTATTGGATGATATAGCCTCGAACGAAGAATCACGGTGATTATTCTTAAAAGGAGCAGCTGGGTTTATGATAATGGTGTGCTTCTTTGTGCACCTGGCTAAAGCAAGCTTGAAATAGAGCTTCGAATCTGCTCAACATAAGGATTTTCGATTTGGGGGGAAGCTGCCAAAGTCTCACTTTCAGATGGTTCATTTCTTTCTTCAATTCAAGAGCCTCGGAAGCTTTGGTAGTGAAAGTTTTAGGGATGATGACTTCTATCTTCTACAACGGGGCTGCTCGATATCCTTATCTCGGTACTCGTATCATCATCTTCTTAAACTATATCATCTAATCTATCTTTGTAAATATTTATCAAAAACCAAATACAAAAATATAAAACCATCAAAAACAAAATAGAAAAATATAAAACCTTCAAAATCCATAAAAATTCAGAAAATTTGAAAAATTCCAAAAATATGTTTTTCCCAAGACATGTCTTCTGGTATCGATAACATCTACGGTCTTAGAAATGTCATTCAATAATGGCACGAGACCATAGATGAAGTTCGAGCAGGAGGTGTAAATATTCTTTTCAAAACATGTCTCAAAATATGGCTTACAGTTAGTTCAAACTGTAACCCGTGCTTAAAACTATGGTTTGCTATTATTTCTGATAGCAACCCGCTCTTCAAAAGAAAGGAAAGTGTTGCGCTAAACCAATTTTCAAATATTTTCGTGCACTTATCCTAAAAACAAAATGAGGAAAGTATGTCGAAGCACTGCTGTTCCTACACAAATTTTTTTCCGTCTAAAATTCTTCAGAAAAATATTTGGTGTTTTCAAAATGGTGGAAAACGAGTTGCTTAAAACAATCAGATTGAGTTTTTATAAAATTTGGAAACTCAATCAATGACTTGACACTTTTAAAATTTTTCAAAAAATGAGTTATTGGTTGAGGGGGAGAATGTTTTCAAATCTATATCTTCTAACGAGCTTTCTTAATTATCCTAATATGCTTAATTAAAAATGATGTTAACCTATGTTGAAGGACTAGGTGCCTAGGATATGATTGCTAGGATTAGATGATTAGGGTTTGATGAACACATTATTCCTATACATTTAAATGATCTGATTGATATGTTGCATTGACTTTTATTAGTCGATTGTTGTTTGGGTGATGTCGACCACCATATATTTGTATGTGTGTCTACTAACGTATGCAGGTATATTGGTATAAAAGAATGTTCCCGATCCGGATCCCACATAATATGATGTTTGGATGCCGAAAGGAAAGGGTAACTAGATCTTGGGTTGACAAATGAAGATACGGAGCTTAATTGGACTTCAATGGAGAGTTGGCATAAATGCAACGTAAGAGGTCTCACTGCATCAGCAGATGGTTTTCTTCTAAGTGATTGAAGAAACGGAGCTTAATTTGACCTCAGTTGGCATTCAAAATGCAACGTAAGAAGAAGTCTCACTGCATCTGCAGACGGTTTTTCTTCCAAACCCTACAGTAACAACAACAGAAGCTTCTCAACCACCTAACGTATCTTTGTGCAGGATACCATTTTTAAACAATTTTGAATTATTTGATTAAATTGTTTTGAAAATGAAAAAATATTGTTTTGAAAATAAATTGAACTAAACTTTGAAAATCGCCGGACTTCTTTTTATCAAAACCTAAGTCACTCAACTATTGACTTCTGTCATGGTTTGAGGGGGAGAGTGATTTAAAATAAAATATCTTCAAACGATATTTCTTCACAAAAGTTCCGCTTTGTACGTTAAAATGTGGTGATCTAAAGATTTAATGTTATGTTATGGTATGATTTTCTTTAAATCTCAAAGATCTGTCAAAATGAAATTTTTTCTGTTCTTGTTTGATTGTGAAATTGTTTTATTTTACTTAAAGGTCTTTTAAAACAATCATACCTGATACTAACAATCTTTAATGTCTTAAAATGGTCCTTATCTATCATTTTTTCAAAATTAAATCTTGCCACGTCTTTCCCCAAAATTTTCCAAATAATTTAAATCAGATGGGATTACAAATCTCAAATGGTTTGATATTTTTTGATCAAGGGAGAGATCGTGATTTAAATCTCAAATCTATTTTTATTGAATTGGTTTTAGTCCTTCAAAGGTACTCCTGCCTCCATGTGCCGAACGATTTCAAATACACAATGCACATGTTGAGGAGGAGGATTTATCCAAAAACATGATGAGTATTTAAACCAGGCCACATATTCTCTCATGTTTTCTAAACCGTATTAAATCACTTGGGATCCAAAATCTCAAAGGGTTTGATATTTTTGATCGGGGGAGAATTTGTGATTTAATAATGAAATTTGATAAAAGGTGATCGTTTTGATTCAATTGTGCAGGCTGCTCTCTCATATGTGCTAAACGCTTTCGAATCTTGAAGCACATATTGAGGGGGAGCATTTTAAAGGAAAATAAACTATCGAGGTACAAAAGCTTTTATGTTTTAACATAAAGTACCTTGATTGAATTTTCAAATGGTTTTCTTAATGGTTTTTGTGATCGTGGATGTGCTTCAAAAGAACTCTTGCCTCTATGTGATAAAATGTTTTAAAATATCCTATGCACATATTGAGGGGGAGAATTTTACCAAAGAAATTCAAATGGCTTTTTCTAAGGAAATTGTGATCAAGAAATTATTTCAAAGAAATTATTTCAAAGAACTCTTGCCTCCATGTGCCAAACAATTTTAAATTATATGCACATGTTGAGGGGGAGCATTTTTCTAAATGATCAAAACTATTAAGGTACAAAATGCTTTGATCTCGTATCACAAGTACCTTGATTGGTTTTCCAAATGATTTTTCAATTGGTTTCGAGAAGGAATGAACAATACCAAAAGACCGACCAAATTTACTTTATGCATGGTGTTATAAGGATGGTTAGGTTAGGTATTCGTTCCCACGATCCCACCAGAGCCGGAGGGATCTACCCAGGGACAATCCACTAGATAGTGTAGAGTCCTTAGGTATGATGAAAAAAGGAGAAAAATGAGAATATGGGAAGAGTGCGGACTGAGACAGAGCTAGTACTGGAATAAACCCAACAAGGTTCTAGTTATGAAGTCTCGGTAAGCACTGAAGGGGTTGAAGAATGAAAAAGAACTGAATGTGAAAAGGGTGAAAAGAAATAGCCCTCCATCAATTCAACCTTAGGGCAAAAACCGGGTTCAATACATATGCTACTGGTTGTTACTAAGGTAACACTGGTATTGAAGACAAGACGTCATGGACCCAGTGACGCACTGCACTACAACTTCCCAAACTACTCAAGTTCCTCTTAAAAGGACTTGTTTCATTCTCATGGGGAACCGACATTATCTATCGACTTTCTCTTAGAGATTGTTGATATTGAAGAAGGAGACCCTCTCCCTAGTCTCCGACACAGGAACCAAATGTGCACTAATTAAGTCTAGAGCCAAGAGATCATCCACAATATCTCGTTAGGACACTAAATTCATGAAGACTTGCTGTTTCACACAATGTGGAAAGTAAGTAGATATTAAGAGTCCTACGCATTATCCTTGTGGTATTGCCAGAACATCTGAGTGGTATGTAAAAGTATTCACGATGAAGATGGAAATCCTTCTAGAGCCAACATCAAACAAGCTCTTGGTGGGTGACATGTGAGATCTTCTCGTAAGATCAAACTTGTGACAACTGGATAGAAACAATGGGGCGATTCAGTCTTGAATCAACCTTGGTCGAGGAATGGAATTGACGAATACTTTTGGAAAAACCGTTCGATGTGCAAATCTTCTTTTCTCTAGCACGTCGAATGTGTACTTATGTTTTCAAAATTCAAAAGGTATCTCTGATTGAAAAATACTTTTAGAAAAACCGTTCGATGTGCGAATCTCTTCTTTTCACTAGCACGTCGAATGTGTACTCATTCTCTAATACAAAAGGTATTTTGTTTGAAAATTGATCTTTCTCATAAAACCTTCGTTGTATTGCAAAACTCTTTCTTCAAGCAATACGCGATTGTTTTCAAATCATTTTCATCAATCAGTGAATCTCAATTCGCTAGTTCACTCACTCCGTGTTGTCTTCTTTGAGGCGTTCGATTTGAGAACAGCTAGAACAGATTGCGAAACCCTGTCAAGGAGATTCTCGGGAATCCTACGATCACAGGCGGTACTTGTACTGATCAGCGAGGAACCGTAGGCCGTGTACCTCAATTCAGCGAAAGTGATCAAAGACACTTTCGTGCGCTTTATTGCTAACTGTCGTATGCGGGTACACCCCGACGATTGCAGGTGATCAGAATTGAGGAGTCAATCCAAAGCCGCATGTTCACAGCAACCACACTTAATTGAAGAAATCATGACTGGTGCATATCTACATAACACTGGTTCGATATTTTTATACTATGCTTCGCTCTGGCTGCTGCAAATATCATGAACCAGTAAGGCTTCCGCTACTCTGATGGAAAGTTGTCATGATTCAAAAGTGTGAGCATGTCGGTCCAAAAGTCACAACGTCACATAAAGGCAACACAACTATGGATGATCCAGAGAGATTTGTTGTGGCTGATGATCTCAATGAAAGCTCAAAGATCATCAAAGATGTGGATCAGACCAAAGACCTCCACTGAACGTACAAACTATGCGGACTTTAAAGAATCACTGTTAAAGCACAAAGATTGCGGAATTGAAGAATTGAAGTCTACGAGCTCAAGAACAAAGTCAAGAATAGAATGCTAGGATTCGAAATGTAAAACATGGGGTGACCTCCCTTAGGGGGAGATTGTTAGGAATTAGAAAATTCCATAGTAAAGAGTCGGTCACCCCAAGTGTTATCTAGCATAAGTTAGCTCGTAGACAAATCGTTAGTTACGTTATTTATTGTTTTATTAGTTAGTTATTAGTCTAGTTTAGCATAGTGCAACACCGTGGAGGAAGGACGGGTCTTTACCCACTGTATACCTTATCCACAGGCCGATAGGAGGTCGTTTTGTTTGTAACCTATAAATACCCTCTACCTTCCAAGGTAGAGGGTTGGAAGTTCTAATCTAATCTTTTACACTTTTGTTTATCTCTCTAGAATTCCCTCTCTACTCTCTTCATCTCTCTAACCATGGCATTCATATACTATCATCATCCTAGACCACCCGAATCATCCAAGCAACATAAAATACATGATCCAACAGGTTTACAAGATACTACGAAGGACTAAATAATAAATCTTCTTTTGCAAGCAAGTCCTTCCATCTTTTTGTAGATTTCTTCTTTGTCACTTTAAGTCCTTGATGTTTCATTCTTTATATTTATTTCGTCTCATCAAATCTAAGGAACCTAAAACCCAACATGCCGGGACTTCGGAAAACACGAGACGACTTCTCATTTTTGAGTTATAATGATCAGAAAATTAATAATACTAAATTAATGGCATAAATGACTAAAAATAATAGCTGGAAAATTTACGGATTGTCACAGTCTGCCAACCTTAAAAAGAATCTCGTCCTCGAGATTCAGTCCGTCTGCCCTACAGGCGCACGCTCTCAGGGTTCAAACTTTCTCATTCTCGAGCTTTGCCCTCAAAAGACTCTTAGTTGGTGAATTTTCACAACTTGTCGACCTGACCGGTCATGTGTTTAAGTTGTGTAGTTTGGGTGACATCTTGATCCTAACTTGATTTTCGCAACTAATCAAACAAGAATTGTCACTAGATCAAACTAGAAAACAAGTTGTCAGAAGAGATGGTTTCTCATCTTTGTAAGAGACCTTTTGAAGGTTCGGCTCGAGTTTGAAATTGTTTAAACCAATCAATTCAACAAATAGTGGCGGTTCAGATTAGTGAGAAGGCTAAAGGTCTAACTAAGGCTCATGACGTTGAGATCGCCACATGACAAAAACGAAGGCATGCCTAATGCTAAAGGTACATGTCTGACTATAGGGTTCAATGCACGTCATGCCAAGTCAATTCAAAGTACTTAAGTTCAAGCTCATATATTGTCCTAAAGGCAAAAAGTCTTAGCACACAGAATGCCTAGCAGTATAGTCATAAATGCAGAAAACACATAAGACAAATGCACGCACATAGACCAATGCATTCTCAGGTGACCTAGACTCTGACTCCTACCAAACATGATCTAAGGTAACTACCCCAATCATCCCATGATTCCTCCTGAATTATGCATAGTTGATCAGGCTATGCATAATTTAGGAACAACGATGGAATGCTCGGGCTAATCGACTCGTACCATGTTTGGGTTTTTTTATAAAACTTTAGTCTGGTTATAGTTGAGGTTTTTATTTTAGAAAACCCGATATTCTCTACAACCTTCGGCTCTGATACCAATCTGTCACACCCCGCCAGAGGCGGAAACGCGAGGTGCAACATAATCAAGATACATCGCAAAAGAGATATAGTACAATACCATATTTAAATTTAAGGAAATAGTAAAATGTTACAATATTGCTCAAGCTAACTTTGACAATAAAATATTAAATCTTGGTTTTCAAAAGACATCTTCTTATACTTAATGACCGACGACACGTGAAGACTCCTTTATACAAAAGACTTCATGATTCATGCTTATTGACGATCACCTGAAATGCATGAGAAAAAGGGTCAACTATGAAAATAGTTGGTGAGTACACAAGTTTTATGTATTACAAAAATCCATTTTTATAAAAGTCCTTTTATATATTATAAAATCTAATTTTAAGAATGTCTTTAAATAGTACGAAAACCTTTTTAAGTATGTCTGCCTGGAAAATGTCCTGTCAACTCACCTTGTTGCAAGTCCCGCCCATACAAGACTTGTAACGCATAAGTTCACATACATTTCCATATTCTAGTAGTAAATCTAGTAGTCAATGCACATATGGTCATAATAAGTCACAATGCAAGCACCTAAAATATATAATAGATCACGACTGCTCTGAACAAGGGAGACTTTGCGTTGCTCCTGTCGACAAAGGAGACTTAGTATTGCTCAAATGGAGACTTAGTGTTGCTCAGAGGGAGACTTAGTATTGCTCAAAGAGACTTTAACATGTACGAACATTATAATAACTATATATATTAACAATATAAGACTGCTCCGAACATGGGAGACTTTAAGACTTAGAGCGTACGGTACATTATAGTTCTAGGCATACTAAAGAGATCAGGAACAAGTCATAAAGTTATAATAAGTTAAAGGGTTCAGGATATATCAGATAGTCCAAATAAATTCATAATTTAGAACAAAAATATAGTTTAAGATTTAAGTTCATGCATTTCACCCCAAATAAATAAAGCAGTAAAAAGAGGGACTGTGAACTCACCTCGGTAAATCAGCAGTCTAAGGCAGTAGTCAATAGAATTATTGGATGGCACCGACACGCGAACTAGATTAGTACGGCAAGTCTTAGTTTCTGATTTCATGTTAATTAAATTCTACTTTACTTTAAATTTACAGGTGTTGTTGTTGTTGTTGCTTGTGTGCCGACGTTAAGTTTTCCTTTTGGAAGTATTATGTTCAAAATATAATAGTATAATTCGGCTAATAAAACTTACTTGAAATGACCTGGAAATGGGTATACTTTGGCCAAAATGGATTACACAAAGAATTTGACGAAAACATGATATTTGGTCGGTAAAGAAAATCGGACGAAATGACACTATAAATATGGTAGATATATTTTGTTTATAGACGTATATATATATATATATATATATATATATATATATATATATATATATATATATATATACTAGTGGCAAAACCCGTCCGATGGACGGGTATGACTTGTAGTTTTTATTTTTAGGATTTAGTAGAACAAATATACACTAAAAAGTAATTAAAAGTTAAATGAAACGGTTAAGATCTATAATTGATGTTACCGTAATCCATAAAACGGCTAAAAGCAGGTAAGTACTTTGATTTGTGGTTTTTATTTTTAGGATTTAGTTGAACAAATATATACTAAAAAGTTATTAAAAGTTAAATTAAACGGTTAAGAACTATAATTGATGTTACCATAATACCTAAAACGGCTAAAAGGAGGTAACTACTTTCTAACATTTTTATCTAAACAATATTAATCATGAATATCTTTTACATTTGATAATATTATTAACATTTATTATTAGTATTTTGTTTTTGTTAATTATGTTTATTTACTTATTGTATATAGGTGCTTCCGGCTGATTTTTTACCAAATTTAGATGATGTTTATGAATTTGAAATATTTGTGAATGGATTTATGGTGAGGTTTGATGTTCATTGTGATGAGAATATGTATGTATTGTTGGGTGGGTGATAAGTGGAGTTTTGTTGTTGATACCATTTGTTTGTTAAGTGGTAATGTTTGTGTGTTTACCAGGAATAGGGGAAAAAGGTTGTGGTTATATGCTTTTGATAATGATAGTAAAATCCTTATTTAGTTAGAGCAGTGTTAGACCTGATATTACTTATGCTGTGTAGCAGGTTTGTTTATATATGCATGATCCTTGCGAGACTCATTTCACTGCTCTCAAGCGGATATTACGGTATGTTCAGGGGACTTTGGCTTATGGTTTATAGTTATTTTCTTCTACTACTAAGTCCTTGGTTGCTTATTCGGATGCTGATTAGGCTGGTTGCCCTACTACTCGCTGGTGTACATTAGGTTATTGTGTTTTTCTTGGCAACAACTTACTTTCATGGTCCTCTAAACGTCAGCCGACGATTTCTCGTTCCAGTGCTGAGGCTGAGTATCGGGGTGTTGCCAATGCTTTTTCTGAGACCTGTTGGCTTCGGAATTTACTACGTGAGCTTCATACACCATTGTCATCTGCTACTATTGTTTATTGTGATAGTGTGAGTGCAGTGTACTTGTCTTCTAACCTTGTTCAGCATCACCGTACCAAGCATATTGAGATTGATAATTCATTTTTTTCGTGATTTGGTTGCTACTGGTCAAGTTCGAGTTCTGCATGTTCCTTCTCGGTTTCAGTATGCTGATATTTTTACCAAAGGGTTACCATCTGCCTTGTTTACTGAGTTTCGTGACAGCTTGAGTGTTTGGTCTCCTCCCGCTCAAACTGCGGGGGAGTGTTAGTCTATTAGTATTAGTATTAGTATTGGCCCATTGTATATTCGGCCCATTATGTGTCCTATATAATCTTGATGTACCAAACATTATTATGCATTCAATATACACAAACTTACATTATGAACATCGGAATAATGCATCACCCACCAGGGTACAATTAAGTGATCATATATTGTTCAATGTACATTATAAAAACCATCCTTTTCATAGCTTCGCGGTCAAGTGATCAATGCATTCCAAAGAGTGATGATTTGTACACTCCAAAATTTATTAGCACACTCTAATTTACGTTGTCTTGACATTTATACTCTTACATCACTTTTATTCACTTTCACTCTTGTAATGGTATAAATCCCGAAACACTGTAAATTGGTGTGTGCAAATAAATTTATGGAGTGTGCAAATCATCAATCATTTCCAAAAGTTAAGCATTAAAGTTATCCAATAACCATTTTCGTTGTGCCTGTAATATCCTGAGAATATACCTTGGCAAGCCGTGAATTTCTATCATGACCATCTGGTCGTGCAACTTTTGAAGGAGGAAAGTGAGAACCAAATTGTAACTCAGACTACGTGTAATTAACAATGCTATTCATATTAGCATGACTTTTATCGGATGGTTTAAAACTCGCAGCATCCCCGGTATCTACATCACCTGCAATCAAACCACATGTTATTTTTATTGCATAATTTATAACCCAGTGTACACAAAATAACACTTAAAAAGCCTTAATCTTTGGTCACTGCTTGCAAGTAAACTTATCACAATTGACATACACAAGTTGATAAGGATATCAACAGAAAACATATGACATGGAGTTGCTGATAACATCGGGTTGCTGATCACATTTAGTTGCTGATGACATTGAGTTGCTGATAACATCTGGATGCTGATGACATTGGTTGTGGGTTACATTGAGTTGTTGATGCATTGGGGTTGCTGATAACATTTTGTTGCTGATGACATTGGGTTACGGATAACATCGATTTCTAATGACATTGGGTTGCTGATGTATTTGGGTTGCTAATGCATTTTTGGTTGCTAATGCATTTGAGTTGCTGGTGACATTGGCTGTGGGTTACTGATAAAATTGGGTTGCTGATAATATTAAGTTGCGGATCACCAGAATCATCAAGTGCATCGGCAACATCTGATACAGCATATTCATCTGTTGGAAACACACCGGTGCAGGTAAAGCTCTCAAAGTCCCCGTAGTTATAATACGTGTGCGACTTTATCTTAAACACATGCTTTGTATTGCACATGTTAGTCAAAACAGTAGGTAGCACTGGGGCATCATCACCATCCTGCACATGAACACCCGTAAATACAATGCGAAGTCACATTGGCCTAAAAAGAAAAATCGCTGGCATGATTACCTGGTCAAGCTGATCCAGTAACACCTTACCACTCGACTTTGTCAAGTCCGTAGTTGTTTCATCCCACAACACAATCACAACCTGGGTGGTATCATCCTTCACATAGATTTCAAGCCTATATCTGTGCACATGTTGAAGATATCAGCCAACGGTACGTATCAAGTTTAATAATTGATATACGGAAAGCATGTGGCATATTATAACCTTGGTTTAGGATAGTTCACAGCCTTTACTGCACGCGTCGCACCAAACCTGGCCATCTTTGCGGGTGACCCCCTTTTTGCATTTTCCATCGCCACATGCGGAGAAGTACCAACTGTTCTTTGTACGGATCCCCATAATCTCAGCTTCACAATGGAAGGTAGCAGCCTGGGAAATAAAATCGTGTTAAAACAAAGCATGTAACATTGCATGACTCATAATAATGTGTGTTTTAGTTTCAAAACAGAATACATCTTTTCTTCGATCACGTCCTAAAGTAAGAACTTGTGCAAGTGTCCCAATTTCTTGCTTTTTCTGCCAAAATAGGTACAACCCGGCTCATTAGCATCAACATCTTTGGTTTTATGTACCTTTAGTTAGCCACAAATATTTTTAAACAACAAACAGGGTAAATGCACCACTATGCACACCTTATTTGGGCTTTGAATGTAACAATAGCGGGGATCTCCTCATTATCTAGGATAACCGTAGATGAACAGCTTGATATGCGCAATTGGCATGTATGATAAGCTAGGTTAGAAGTGTAGTAATGGCAGATAATTTAGCATTATACAATCCATAGGGCTTAAGACTTACCATTATAATATTTAGCAGTCATGGATGTGAGAATGACCGTGAACTTCACAGTATGAGCAGACATCATTTTCAACATTTGCTCACCCAATCTCCCCCACAGAGTGACTCTCAATGCATGACCCCTGATTCACGAAACAATGTTCATGCGGCAATCACTACGACATAGTTGGCAAAAAATAACATATAATGCACATGTGATTAAGCAAAGAAGATGTCACCTTTCATTTATAAGTGGGAAATCAAGGTACTTTGACCCGGTTCTTGGCTGAGCAGATTTCCCAACAGCTGTTACAAAACCAATCACATCTACAATATTGAAAACATGCATATAAGCATTCTAATACAAAGAAAATACCTGTTACAGTTTTAGCATAATTTATAAAAATCAGATAAGCACAACAGGTTTATTTTGTTCATATGGGAAGGGCCGTACCAATAAGATATTTCTTCTCTGTAGGTCGGATACATTCAAAGTTCATAAGCTGGAACGGATGCCTTAAAAATCCATCGACTTTGTTGCACACTTTGCGGACTACTGTAGAATCATTAACCTCAATGAAGTAATCATTTTCTCGGATAATGCGATACTCATCTCTTCGGTGCACACTGAAAGACTTCATAGAGATGACAGCACCAGGCTGGATCTTATCTACAAAACAAAGCGATACGTTGCTCTTCATGGTACAATGCATCACATTTTTCTGAAAAGAAATCAACATATATCAGGTAACCAATCAAATGAATTTACATACTTACAATAATGCAACATAATTATATGATTTTCACCTTATCATCCGAAGCAACAAAATCTGTGCTCAGGTATCTGCCATTAATATTATGCACATCCCATGTTCTACAGATCATCACCACCACAGGCCCTTCATCACCTTCCTTCAGCTGAGCCAATTTTTGATCACGGGCTTGCTTTTTGTTAGCTTTTGACATACTGCAACAATTACAGATGGGAAATGAAAAGTATAAAAGATAGTAACAGGTTAAAGGTCATATGTTTTATGATATTACATTAACATATTCCTCATATTATTCTCTATCGTTGTTTCCTAAACATGTGTAGCATCCATGTATGAATATTCAGATCCCACCAAAATGTCACAATCTTTGATAAAAATCAACTATGTTGGGTAATAATTCTTGCATAAATTCTACATAAAGATGCATTACCTTATGGAAATCTTAACACAATGATTCCTCAAGTATCCAGCAAAAAGGGTGATGACTTTTTTAAGATTTGCAATTCGTAGAACAAATGCCTCCACATTTGTCAAGCATTTCACCGTTTTGTTCTTTGAGACATATGTATCTTGGATTTTTCTGGTTTCTTGTATCTGCGAGTAAAAATCATATATAAAGTCTTGTATTGTGCCAACACTTTATAAATCTCAGCAAGAGGTTGCAAGAAGATATACCTGCAGCATGAATGCCAACACTAACACTTTGATAAAGAGCGTAGCAGTTCCAAAGAGCTGAAAGTTCAATTCATTAGCTACCCCATGATCCAACCTACAACCACAAAAAAGGAGATCTGAAATGTAAGAGAAAATAACCACGGATGCCATCAATAAAGGTGTTACGAATAAGCCACACACAATTTCACATGTGAGCCAATGTATGCACAAATATTACGCATCACTTTTAACACCAATGACCGTTAAATGACCACTTTGTATCTATTTTACTGTCAGCAATCAAATATTTATAAGGTGTCATGAATAATATGGTTATAATATGCAACACCACAGTTTCTAAACATCAATAGCACTTCTATGCGACAAAAAATAAATCTGCAAATGCAGCAAGCAAATTTTTTGAAAAGGCAGCAAGCAAACATATAAATACATAAAAATAAGCTTACTTCTTTCGGATCAGCCAACATATTTAAAGAAATAATTCAATAGGAAAATTATCACCTCAAAGATTTCATATTTTCTACCTACAATAAAAAGCACAATTCAAATATTAGATACTGATAATAACTTAAAATTGATTCACACAAATAACCATTACAACTATGGCGAACTGGTTTTTGCATACATTACATAGAAAATTGATCATAACAAAAAGGAAAAAATACGTACATCGAGTTAAAGTAAGGATATTGTAGATTCCATACTGGCAGCAATATTTTATTGTCTCAATATCAAGTCCAATCCTTTGATCTTGTCCATGAGAGACATTTAAGCCCTAATAAGCTCATAAGTCAAAAATTAAACTCATGAAATATAGTCCAAGTAAAATTAGCTTATAAGGCTAAAATTAAACTTAAACAAACACCGCTTTAGTGTTTAACAACATGTACCTGATTGAGATCGTTGTTCTTTTGCAGCATCAAATAACTGATTTACTCACGTGGTAACATCTTGGCATATCCATATATATAGCGAATATTTTGCATGCAAGAGATCCTAGAGTGAAGATAAACATATATATTTGCAGGACATATATATTTGCATGAACGTGAACAACTTAACATAAACATGAACCACAAAACGGTGACCTTTCTTTTATTTCTTTCCTATAAAAATACCAGTGACCACCACTTTCCTCTACTGTACTATCAGATTGTTTATGAGTACCTCCTTCATGATTCCAGAATGCATCAGATCATTCGATAAGAAAGCAGCCATATATGTTCACTACACTTCCAATTTATTTAGAACAAAGCTGGAGATCCTCCTGATTAACAAGATAGAATAAAAACCGCCATCACCTACCTGTTTTTCATGTATATTTAACAAATTCAATTGCAAAAAAAGGGAAAAGCAGAACAAACGGCTTGAAGAATACATTAATAAGAACTAACTTGCCGCAGACCTTAGGTTAGACATAAATGCATTTAACCTGAGCTTATGATTCGTAAACCATATAGTATCTCCAGAAAAATAATGCACTGTGATAAGCTCTTGATTATTGATTCATGAGAATATATATTACTCCATACCTCTTGTAATGCGATCAAGTTTACGGGAATGCTTCCAGTCCCATATGACATGGGTGGCATGCTTCCAAGAGATGTTGCTGCTGCTATGCAACAACCAATGCCCATTACAGCATTGGCTTCTAGTCTTGCTAATGCCCCACCTGAACAACAAAGGACGGTATGTTATCCTCAAGTCCTTAACAATGCATGTCTTGCTATTTACCGTTTTGTCTCTTTTCAAAATAATGGTGATGTTTTTTTGCATTATTCAGATGTTGGGTGAGAATCTGTACCCGTTAGTGGACCAGCTGGAGCATGAGCATGCGGCTAAGGTTACCGGGATGCTTCTGGAGATGGACCAAACTGAGGTGTTGCACTTGCTAGAGTCACCAGATGCATTGAAGTTGAAGGTTGTAGATGTTTTTAAGGAATGTTCAACAAGCCAACAACACTTCTTCTCAGCTTGCTTCACTTTCTCTTAACGAAAACCTTGTTTCTTAATCGTTTTCATAGTTAAAAGTTGGTTGCTAGACTGAAGGAAGTTAAATATCTAGCTGATGAGTTTAAATTTTATTAATTTTTTTCTTTGGGAATATTCTTTAAAATTTGAAAACATCATTAGGATGCCTTGGTTCTCTTATGGATTGTGGTCTTTAAAATCCACACTATCTCTAAATTCCTGATCATTTGCTGCCCAAAAGCATCATGTGGAAGAATATGTTGCTGCCTCACGAGAAACTAAAGGTATCTCTGGCATTAAAAAGTTGTTTGGAATGGCATCCTTATCTAAAAAACCACCAAGATTTGATTTGAATAAATTAGCAGCATTCATAAGAGTGAAAATATGGTTAACAAACTTATGAGTAAATACTACATGATCAAACTAACACTTGGTGTCGATTGATCTGCAAACCTTTGTAGAGATTCGCTCAACCTGGGGTTAGAGAAGTAAGATTGAGATCTAAGTATGAACATAGCTAATGATATATGCTAACCTCCAAAAACCATGAATAATTCATATTTTCTCATAATCTTCACTTACAAGTGTGCATGAATTAGCAATATCACTGAAAAGAACAAACATTAGTAGAATCTGCATAAACGAAAAAAAAAACAAACATATTATGACATATTAGGGTTTTGAGAAAAAAGAGAGAAAGTCGACATTAGGATTTTGAGTTAAAAAAAATATAATGAATGTTTTGGGATATATTTGTACAAACTATAATTAACGAATGGAATTTTTGGAGATAAATACATTCCTTTTTAATCAAAAACTAATCAAAATAGTTAATTGTGCGTAGATTATTTATAGATTAGGTTTTGTAAGATATAATCCAAAAAATGGATTGGTGTAGTGGTTATCATGTTTGTTTGTAGACTAACAGCCCCAGGTTCAAATCCAGCATCATGCATTTTTGGGAAAATTAATTTCGGATTTTATCAAGTCATTCAATGATGACATGGAAATATGACATGGCATTATGGGATGCCAAGTGGCATTATGACGTGGCATGCCTCCTCTTATATATAATGTATATATATATATATATATATATATATATATATATATACACACACCTATAAGTGCATAACATGTTTATTTTTGATTTTGAAAATAATATGTTGACAAAATATTATGTTTTGTCGTGTTTATTTAAAAAAATAGTCTTGCATATATTTTTGGAAAATGTCGAGTTTAAATGAAATGTACATATATTAGTTTTTGGAGAATCTTCCTAAAACAAGGTTGTCGTTTTAGAATTATTTGGTCTAGTGATTTTATAAAATTTGTAAAATTTTATTACTTCTTTGAAATATAGATATGTTATTAATCGCGATAACGTACGTATAAGTATTTGGACGATGAGAGTTTTCGGAAAGACGAAAGAATGTATGTCGTGCTTGGGCTGTGGCCCGAGACACGAACCGGACTCTAGAAAAAAATACCAAACAGGCTCTTTACCAAATATGGGCTTCGGCCCGAACGTAACACACAACTAATTTAACTTATTTGGGTTGGGCCTGTTGGAATTCCATAGCCCAGTGGACATCAACTAATTTCAGATTTCCATTCTTTTTACCAATTCAGTTTAGTAATAATATACTTGTGTTCTTGACACCATTTTGGGACGCGAGGGGAAAACGACCAATACATAACATAAATAAAAAAAAAATCAAACACTATCATACGAGACTCATATGACCATCTCGTGGTCATGTGAAAACGAGAGTATCAACATCCTTCGGGGTGTCTTTCTTGTGACTCAACCAAATACACAACTATACCCCTATGGGGTGCCTCCTGGTGACCGAAACAAACCCAACAAAACTAAAACGACTACAAGTGGTTCTTAGCTTGCAAACAACGACATAAAAAATTGTTGAAACGTGAGGACTTAGACCGAGCTTTGTATCTCGTCTTTTGGTTACAACCTGACTTGGGCGAGGACTCGATACCAATCACCCTTTATGGGTCTAGGTGTCGCACGAGTCAAACTCAATAAGCAAGAACTACCACCCTCGAGTGAGTTTCTATCTCAGCCGAGACAACCCAAAGACACGCAACACCGGCATGGGTTTAATCTCAGTCAAAAAGTACACAATTAATCCTAGGAAAATACGCATGAGACGTGTCAAAAAGATTATCAAATCAACAAAGACTTAAGCCGCAAAGTACATTAAGTTGGTTTCAAAATTTTTGTTTTTTTTCTCCCTTTTTCTTGGTCACAGCCGTAAGCAACAACAATAACATAACTTCAATATTTACTTGGTCAAGATTAAATCATTAACCTCATATATCCATTTTACAGTTTTTAGTTCGACTCATGTGTTCATGCCACAACACAACACCAACTTGCTCAATACCATTAAATTAAAATAATCTCTTTAATTGCTCATAATCGTACGAGTAGCAGAATTTCAAATAATAATTCAATTGACAAAATAAGGGAGAAAACACAAGGACTATCACTCTTACAAAGATAGATGATTCGAAAGGGTGGACCGAGCAAACAAACTCCAAATTAGAACTTGACCTTCTTGGATTCGCTGAAATTGAGACATGAATCGGAATCTTGATACCTCAATTAACCGAGCCCCTCACCTAATTTTGAAAAGCCCTCTACTTTGGAAACCCTAATTTTTGATTATGAGAGATATGTTGAATCTGTGATACCATGGATATAAGTAGGAGAATATGGGGGTAGTATTGACTCCTCTTTCTTGGTCTTCAAATGGAAGAGATCTTTCCCTAGCTTTCATCTATTCCTTCTTCTTTTTCCAGCTGATGCTCGTGACCTAGCCTAGGGTCGCATAGGCTGAGATTGTTAAGAATAGTCATGGTTGAAGTTTGAAGGGGATGGGGAACATGTTACTTTTAGTTCCTGACTTTTGGAGAGGATCATAGGAAGGGAAAATGGAGAGGACGTGGAAGCAGAAAAAGAGAAAAAGAAAGATAAGGCGTGGGTAAGGGTAGGGTTGTTAGATGTATTTTTATTATTATTATTATTAATTGTGTACTTTGTACCTCGTACTGTCTAATTTGTTCCGTACAGGATAACGTTTATTTATTTGGACTATTTCTCGGGTATCCGTATTTTATAAATTTTATATTTCCGGAGACGTTTTGACGAGTGAATTAGTATGGTATTATTATTATCTTGAAATTTGAATATAGTTTTGGTGCCAATATTATTATGGTGTTGGTACGCGTGTGGTGCCGGGACTTCGGAAAACACGAGACGACTTCTCATTTTTGAGTTATAATGATCAGAAAATTAATAATACTAAATTTATGGCATAAATGACTAAAAATAATAGCCGGAAAATTTACGGATTGTCACAGTTTGCCAACCTTAAAAAGAATCTCGTCCTCGAGATTCAGTCCGCCTGCCCTACAGGCGCACGCTCTCATGGTTCAAACTTTCTCGTTCTCGAGCTTTGCCCTCAAAAGACTCTTAGTTGGTGAATTTTCACAACTTGTCGACCTGACTGGTCATGTGTTTAAGTTGTGTAGTTTGGGTGACATCTTGATCTTAACTTGATTTTCGCAACTCATCAAACAAGAACTGTCACTAGATCAAGCTAGAAAACAAGTTGTCAGAAGAGATGGTTTCTCATCTTTGTAAGAGACCTTTTGAAGGTTCGGCTCGAGTTTGAAATTGTTTAAACCAATCAATTCAAAAAATATTGGCGGTTCAGATTAGTGAGAAGGCTAAAGGTCTAACTAAGGCTCATGACGTCGAGATCGCCACATGACAAAAATGAAGGCATGCCTAATGCTAAAGGTACATGTCTGACTACATGGTTCAATGCACGTCATGCCAAGTCAATTCAAAGTACTTAAGTTCAAGCTCATATATTGTCCTAAAGGCAAAAAGTCTTAGTACACAGAATGCCTAGCAGTATAGTCATAAATGCAGAAAACACATAAGACAAATGCACGCACATAGACCAATGCATTCTCAGGTGACCTAGACTCTGACTCCTACCAAACATGATCTAAGGTAACTACCCCAATCATCCCATGATTCCTCCTGAATTATGCATAGTTGATCAGGCTATGCATAATTTAGGAACAACGATGGAATGCTCGGGCTAATCGACTCGTACCATGTTTGGGTTTTTTTATAAAACTTTAGTCTGGTTATAGTTGAGGTTTTTATTTTAGAAAACCGGACATTCTCTATAACTTCGGCTCTGATACCAATCTGTCACACCCCGCCAGAGGCGGAAACGCGAGGTGCAACATAATCAAGATACATCGCAAAAGAGATATAGTACAATACCATATTTAAATTTAAGGAAATAGTAAAATGTTACAATATTGTTCAAGCTAACTTTGACAATAAAATCTTAAATCTTGGTTTCCAAAAGACATCTTCTTATACTTAATGACCGACGACACGTGAAGACTCCTTTAGACAAAAGACTTCATGATTCATGCTTATTGACGATCACCTGAAATGCATGAGAAAAAGGGTCAACTATGAAAATAGTTGGTGAGTACACAGGTTTTATGTTTTACAAAAAGCCATTTTTATAAAAGTCCTTTTATATATTATAAAATCCAATTTTAAGAATGTCTTTAAATAGTATGAAAATATTTTTGAGTATGTCTGCCTGGCAAATGTCCTGTCAACTCACCATGTTACAAGTCCCGCCCATACAAAACTTGTAACATATAAGTTCACATACATTTCCATATTCTAGTAGTAAATCTAGTAGTCAATGCACATATGGTCATAATAAGTCACAATGCAAGCGCCTAAAATATATATTAGATCACGACTACTCCGAACAAGGGAGACTTTACGTTGCTCCTGTCGACAAAGGAGACTTAGTATTGCTCAAATGGAGACTTAGTGTTGCTCAGAGGGAGACTTAGTATTGCTCAAAGAGACTTTAACATGTACGGACATTATAACAACTATATATATTAACAATATAAGACTGCTCCAAACATGGGAGATTTTAAGACTTAAAGCGTACGGCACATTATAGTTCTAGGCATACTAAAGGGATCAGGAACAAGTCATAAAGTCATAATAAGTCAAAGGGTTCAAGATATATCAGATAGTCCAAATAAATTCATAATTAAGAACAAAAATTTAGTTTAAGATTTAAGTTCATGCATTTCACCCCAAATAAATAAAGCAGTAAAAAGGGGGACTGTGAACTCACCTCGGTAAATCAGCAGTCTAAAGCAGTAGTCAATAGAATTATTGGATGGCACCGACACGCGACCTAGATTAGTACGGCAAGTCTTAGTTTCTGATTTCATGTTAATTAAAGTCTACGTTACTTTAAATTTACAGGTGTTGTTCTTGTTGTTGTTGTTGCTTGTGTGCCGACGTTAAGTTTTCCTTTTGGAAGTATTATGTTCAAAATATAATAGTATAATTCGGCTAATAAAACTTACTTGAAATGACCTGGAAATGGGTATACTTTGGCCAAAATGGATTACACAAAGAATTTGACGAAAACATGATATTTGGTCGGTAAAGAAATTCAGACGAAATGACACTATAAATATGGTAGATATATTTTGTTTATAGACGTATATATACACACACACACACATATATATATATATATATATATATATATATATATATATATACTATAGTATAATATGTATTTGTATGTTGCGTTTTGTGTGTTTATGTCTTGCAGGAAAATGTTTTTGAAATGTACATATATTAGAAGAATCTTCCTAAAACAAGGTTGTCGTTTTAGAATTATTTGGTCTAGTGATTTTATAAAATTTGTAAAATTTTATTACTTCTTTGAAATATAGATATGTTATTAATCGCGATAACGTACGTATAAGTATTTGGACGATGAGAGTTTTCAGAAAGACGAAAGAATGTATGTCGTGCTTCGGCTGTGGCTTCGGCTGTGGCCCGAGACACGAACCAGACTCTAGAAAATATACCAAACGGACCCTTTACCAAATATGGGCTTTGGCCCAAACATAACACACACAACTAATTTAACTTATTAGGGCTGGGCCTGTTGGAATTCCATAGCCCAGTGGACATCAACTAATTTCATATTTCCATTCTTTTTACCAACTCAGTTTAGTAATAATATACTTGTGTTCTTGACACCATTTTGGGACGCGAGGGGAAAACGACCAATACACAACATAAATATAAAAAAAATCGAACACTATCATACGAGACTCATATGTCCATCTCGTGGTTATGTGAAAACGGGAGTATCAACATCCTTCGGGGTGTCTTTCTTGTGACTCAACCAAATACACAACTATAACCCTATGGGGTGCCTCCTGGTGACCGAAACAAACCCAACAAAACTAAAACGACTACAAGTGGTTTTTAGCTTGCAAACAACGACATCAAAAATTGTTGAAACGTGAGGACTTAGACCGAGCTTTGTATCTCGTCTTTTGGTTACAACCTGACTCGGGCGAGGACTCGATACCAATCACCCTTTATGGGTCTAGGTGTCGCACGAGTCAAACTCAATAAGCAAGAACTACCACCCTCGAGTGAGTTTCTATCTCAGCCGAGACAACCCAAAGACACGCAACACCGGCATGGGTTTAATCTCAGTCAAAAAGTACACAATTAATCCTAGGAAAATACGCATGAGACGTGTCAAAAAGATTATCAAATCAACAAAGACTTAAGCCGCAAAGTACATTAAGTTGGTTTCAAAATTTTTGTTTTCTTTTCTCCCTTTTTCTTGGTCACAGCCGCAAGCAACAACAATAACATAACTTCAATATTTACTTGGTCAAGATTAAATCATTAACCTCATATATCCATTTTACAGTTTTTAGTTCGACTCATGTGTTCATGCCACAACACAACACCAACTTGCTCAATACCATTAAATTAAAATAATCTCTTTAATTGCTCATAATCGTACGAGTAGCAGAATTTCAAATAATAATTCAATTGACAAAATAAGGGAGAAAACACAAGGACTATCACTCTTACAAAGATAGATGATTCGAAAGGGTGGACCGAGCAAACAAACTCCAAATTAGAACTTGACCTTCTTGGATTCGCTGAAATTGAGACTTGAATCGGAATCTTGATACCTCAATTGACCGAGCCCCTCACCTAATTTTGAAAAGCCCTCTACTTTGGAAACCCTAATTTTTGATTATGAGAGATATGTTGAATATGTGATACCATGGATATAAGTAGGAGAATAAAGGGGTAGTATTGACTCCTCTTTCTTGGTCTTCAAATGGAAGAGATCTTTCCCTAGCTTTCATCTATTCCTTCTTCTTTTTCCAGCTGATGCTCGTAACCTAGCCTAGGGTCGCATAGGCTGAGATTGTTAAGAATAGTCATGGTTGAAGTTTGAAGGGGATGGGGAACATGTTACTTTTAGTTCCTGACTTTTGGAGAAGATCATAGGAAGGGAAAATGGAGAGGACGTGGAAGCAGAAAAAGAGAAAAAGAAAGATAAGGCGTGGGTAAGGGTAGGGTTATTAGATGTATTATTATTATTATTATTATTATTATTATTATTATTATTATTATTATTATTATTATTATTATTATTATTATTATTATTATTATTATTATTATTATTATTATTATTATTATTATTAATTGTGTACTTTATACCTCGTACTGTCTAATTTGTTCCGTACAGGATAACGGTTATTTATTTAGACTATTTCTTGGGTATCCGTATTTTATAAATTTTATATTTCCGGAGACGTTTTGACGAGTGAATTAGTATGGTATTATTATTATCTTGAAATTTGAATATAGTTTTTGTGCCAATATTATTATGGTGTCGGTACGCGTGTGGTGCTGGGACTTCGGAAAACACGAGATGACTTCTCGTTTTTTAGTTATAATGATCAGAAAATTAGTAATACTAAATTTATGGCATAAATGACTAAAAATAATAGCCGGGAAATTTACGGATTGTCACACCTTGCTTGATTCCTATCAAGTAAGATTTTTTCTCATTTTCATTAGCTTCCTTGTAGTCTATCCCCCTTCTTTGTGTTCGTGTTCGTAACCTTGTCACTTATCACCATGAGTGACAATCCACCACCACATCAACCACTTCCACTTAACCCACCACCACTTGACCCGCCAAGCGGCCGTACTCTTGGTGAATACTCGAGACCGAGCCATCAAGGCTATAGGAACACCATTGAGCTCCCCATTCAAGCTCAAACTACGGCCCTTCGATCCGACACCATCCGGTTGGTGCAAAACGGATGTGCATTCCATGGACTTCGTTCCGAAGATCCTAATCAGCATCTCAAGGACTTCTTTAAAATCGTTGACTCTATCGACCTTGATGCTACCACACGGGAGACCACGCGCTTGCGTCTCTTCCAATTCTCTACGGGACCAAGCTAGTAATTGGCTTGAGCGACTTCCCGCCGGATCCATCTCAAGTTGGGATGATCTCACCACTCGTTTCCTTGCCCAATTTTCCCACCGGGGAGAACTACCAAACTAAGGAATGACATCTTGATGTTCCAACAACGTCAAGGCGAAACTCTCTACGAGGCCTGGACTCGATTCAAGGACTTGCTTCATAAATTCCCTCATCACGGCATCGATCTTTGGCTTCAAGTCCAAATCTTTTACGATCATGTCAATTTCTCAACTAGGCAAACCATTGACCAAGAGGCCGGTGGAAAACTTAGTGAACTTACCGCGGAAGAATCGTGGGGTACAATAGAGGACCTTGCCCTCTATGACAACGAATGTTGGAATGACCCCCGTGAGTTGCCCAAAACCGTCAAGGCAATCTCCTTGCCTCCCATTGACTAACAACCTTCCAATCGTAGAATGCTTGAACTTGAAGATCAAGTCAAATTCCTAATGAGCTCCTACGAAACTCCTAAGCCCTCACGCCAAGTGAACAAGGTCTCTTCCTTGTGTGAGTTATGTAGTGGTCCCCATGACACTCGTAATTGCACGAGACTCCCCGAACAAGCTTCCATGGACTAGGCATCCGCGTACCAATGGAATGGGAGGAAGATTCCGCACAACACCCGGACCTAGGACTTTCAACGAAGCCCGAGAAGCATGGAGGGGCAAACCCGACTATAATTGGGGTCAAACCAAAGAATTCACCTCTAACGACTCCCCATGGCCAAACAACACAACCAAAGCTCTCATGGCCCTAGTCAACAAAACCTAGAAGGGATGATGCAACACCTAGTTACATCCTAAGAAGCCCAAATAGCCAAGCTTTCGGACCACTTTAACCAACAACAAATCGAGATGGATAGGAAGATAGATAACCTTTTGAAAGCCATAAGCAGTAATGATAAGACAACCACCGAAAAGGTTAATGCCATCTCGACTCACTCTCCCGAAGCTTCCGTTGTTAAGATTAAGGACCCAAGCAAGTACTTCGAAACTAGGGACCCGTCTTCATCAAAGCATGTTCACTTCGTCAATGCCATCACCCTAGTGAAACCAAATAGGAATAGTGATGAAGCGAACCATGAGACGTTACTTGAGGTTAGTGAGACCCCTAAGAATGAATCAACCGATGAAATAGACGAAGTAGGTGATGAATACTTCAATAAGTTTCCTACGAAAGAGGAACTTTCAGGCCACCCACACCTAGTGCACGACCTTCGTCACATTTATACTAGGAGATGCCCACGAATCACCTTTGGAAATCCTAGATATCTCAACATACCATGTTACATAGGACATCTTTTCGTGGCAAAGGCCTACAATTATCGCAAGTCCCCAATAAACATCATGACTAGCACGTACTATAATTGGGTGATGAAAAAACCTATCCCAAATAGACAAGACCCCAATGATCCTAGAGTTAGATGTAATTTCCTTGGTAGAGTTAAGGGATTGCCCGTCTATGTAGGTAGTTTCACATACCTTACGGATTTTGTGATTGTGGAGGTTATTAGTACGGCTATAGATCCTAGCTTGTCCCATGTAGTTCTAGGAAAGCCATTCATAGATAGCACCTGGATGACTTATGATCCGTCGTTAGGGATAGTTAGATTCAAGGATGAGACCGATGACGTTGCCTACCAAATGGCATTTAAGATTGAGAAATTTTCATCACTATCAAATGATGAAAAAGAACTTAAGCTATCGGTCTACTATAGGAATGAGGAGGATAAGAAGAGAGGAGTAGACTATGTGATGAATAAGATATTTGGGTTCTATAAAGAATGTTTGAAACTAGGATCGGAATATAGAACCAATTAGGGGCAAGATGACTTCTTAGAAAGATGCACGATAGGACATAACTATGCCATGGAAAACCCCAATAGAGATCGTCTTGAGGAAGAAGATGACGGTAAGGAAGTCACGTAGGAGCACGACTTCGAGTCTAGCTACAAGACTCACAAATAAAGAAAAGCGCTTCGTGGGAGGCAACCCATGCTTAATTGTTTGCTTGTTTTGTTTTTCAATTTTTGTGTGTTTTATATCTCTTTCATTATTGTTTATTCTCATGTTAGACTTTGTGAAAATGCTTTATTTTGTCTTTAACCTCGTCTTAATTACATATAAAGGTATTTTATAAAAAGATAAGTGTAGGGAAGATCACATAAGTTATTAAGAACATGATCATGAGAATTATAATTACTGAAATTGATATATTTGTGTGTTTGTTAGTGTCAAATGCTTGTATCGAGTCATAATGGATGTTTTGCAGGAATTTTTTCCAGGTTTTAAAGATGTAATTTTTCCAGAAAAACATAGCAGACCACTTTCTGTCAGGACAACCTGACGGCGTCAGGATTAAAGCCTGACGACGTCAGGCTATGTAGAAACAGGATAATCAGTTTTCGTTTTCTGTGCAACTTGTAAACTTTTGGATATTCCCAGGTCTCAATTTTCCAGAAAAACTGCAAACATCCATTCCACCAGGATTATATCTTACTTGCTTTCTAGTGTAGTTGTGTTTCATATATAGTTTTACCGCCGATTTTACGCGAAGGTTTAGTTTGTTTTCTTATAAGTGTGCAGGTTATTTTGAACAAGAAGAAGAAACACACATTGGATGAAGATTATTACTTATGCATTCTTTTTGAAAGAGGATTTAACCGCAACTTCACACATATCCTACTGAGCTAATCAAGGGAGTACTAGTTTTTTTCCTTACTTACCTTCCTTTATCATAACTTTGATGCTTTCGGAGAACATTAGGGACAATGTTCAGTTTAAGTGTAGGGAGGGAGAATAAAACGGGAACTCAGAAACTATTCACTTCCTTGATCATTTGTCTTGTCCTTGGTAATTTGTGTAAAAAACTATGAGAAATATTCGTTAGGGCAATTTTAGCACCAAATTTATATTTTTTATAACATTTACGAGCTAAACTTTAGTCTTAATAAATGTCTCATGGATAGGAATTATATGACTAGCACAAAAACCGTTTACCACTCAAATTCCACCCTAAAAATGTGAGGTTCGCCCGTAGATCTTTAGGAATAAAAGCATTCACCTTTAATGCTTAGTGAGTGTACCGGTAGTATAATAGATTCTAGAAATTGTTTTGTGATGCATTCCTAGATCGCTAGTGAGACTACACTTGTGTAGTTAGGAGTAACTAAATGATAAGAGGCATTAGGACAACTCTTGTTTGAAACCTGTATTATAATTACATCTTCCACATCGATTGAGTAATTACCCCACACCCTTGCGATGTACTCACCTTTAGTACACGATACTCCTAGTTAACCCCTCAGAGCATATCCTTTTCGCGGTTCTCGTGATGTTTCAGTTTTTTGAAATATCAATGAAGAGCATTGTTTACAATCCACCCCTAAATGTACACCCAGATCGCCTTAGCCTACCTTGTATGCACTCATCTTTATTGCATTATTGTTATCATTAGTTAACCCTTAGTTCAATTATCTAGTTACTTGCATGGTTGCTAAGTCGAGTCATATCTTTTGTACACAGTTTTGGGACGATTGGGACTCATGGGTAAAAGTAATATTTTATGGAGTAACGGGAAAGAATGATAAATTCAAATTCCTTTTGTCTACGTAATTAAATACTCCAAGTGTTTTGATCTTTTCAAATCGGGTCAATTAGTGTAAGAGAAATAAAAACTCAAGTGTAGGGATGCTCCTATAAATCCCTTATATTTTGATGTTATCGTAGAGGATGGTAAAGTAAAAAGGTATGAAGAAAAAAAATCAAAAAAAGAAAAAGAAAAAGAAAGTAAAAAAAAAAATAAAAAATAAAAAAAGGAGAGATAAAAACATACGGGCTACCATCCTACATCTATCTTTATGTTTATGTTTTTTAAGTTTATGTTTGTTTTGTTTCAAGTTGTCTAGTGTTAGTGAGTCGAGTCTTGGCTTAGCAACGCCACGCTTTACATTCTTGTAACATAAGATTTTTGACTTGCCACCACTAAATATCCCCTATCCAACAAAACCCTTTATTTCCCTACCCTAAGCCTAACGTTACAAACCTTGTAAAGACCTCTTAGATAGTTGTTCCTAGGTGTTTACACCAAAGCGGTGGAGGTTTGATCTATTCTCAAGTTTATGGTAATCTATGTACTATGCCAGGTAATGAGTGTTTATCTTCCATTTCCATTCATATTATATTTCATATAAACCCGGAAGATGAGAGAATCCAAACACCACTTGTGAGGTGCTAGTGTATAATTTCCGTACTTGTTATGACTATTGTGGCGCTTTTACTTGTTGTAGAAAATTTTAAACTGATGCTTCATGCCCCTTGACTTATAAATTGATTGGTCAAAAGCAAATTTGCTTGAGGACAAACAAATACCAAGTGTAGGGATATTTGATAGGGATTTAAAACGTACGCTTTTAGGGGGTCATTTAAGCCCTATTTCGACACATTTTATATCAATTACTGCTTAAAATCGTTCATTTTCATTTTTTAGGTCTTTTGGAAGCAAAATGCTAGAATGAAGCACATTTGGACGAAAAGGAGCAAAAACATGAAGATAATGGCAAAGTCAAGATCGAAGACACTCAAAGCTGATCAACAGAACCTGACGGCGTCCCATCCAAAGGGCGACGCCGTCCCTCTATGAAGACTTGATCAAAATGTGCCCACAACGGTTCAGTGGAATTTCTGATCCTAAAGCCTGACGACGTCACACCTAATATAAGGAGGGCGTCACTCACACTTTTCACTCCAGACGGCCCAGATCTAGAACTCAAACGACGTCGCAACTAAAGACCGACGACGTCACAACTCTCAAGTGACGACGTCCCATCGATGACTTGGCCCAGACGGAACCCTAATGACGGCGACCTGACGGCGTCGCTAGCAAAAGGCGACGCCGTCGCGATTGTAAATCTATATATAGAATTCGATTTTTCTGTATTTGAGAGGTAGAATTTTGGAGAGCAAACCCTAACTCAGTTGTAGTATGACTTGGACAGTATTCTAGGGTCCCATACCCTATTTTACACATCAAGATAAGTTTGTTAATCCAATTTATCATTATGTCTACCCTATGTTCAATTGATTGTGTGTATGCTTGTTTGTCTAACATGTCTAGCTAAATTACTTATGTGTTTGCTTAGATCTATGAAACCTAGTTATTGATTGTTGTTAGATTGTTTCTTGTCTTAATTGATATAGGCTTAGGAGTGCAATTAGGCCTTCGTTGTATTTATTGCGTGAGTATGCTTGAGGATGATAGGGTGCCCGGATGAATTAGCCTAGGCTTTCCGATTCCATGAATCCTATACGAGAGATAACCTCATAGAACTAGGGAATACGCACACCCTACAACTAATAGGAATACAACGCGTTAAGATAAAGGATGTGACAACTCAACCGACCAATAAAAGATAACTAAGGAGTAATAGTATCTTAGTGAACACATCTTTAATAATCATACGAGCACACTTCAATTAAACATAGCTATCCGTAGTAATTAGATAATTTGTAGAAGTAGAGTAATCGGTAGAAGTACCACCCCCCAATCAATTGCCCCGAGATTTACCTTAGCTTTCTAAAAAAACATAAAAAAGATAAAAAAGAATCATCCTCAACCCCACATTCTCGTCATAAATTTTTTTCTAGCATTCCTATTCCCCTAGAGAACGATATCAATCCCCGAGGCTTACCCCATACTACACTACAACGATTAGGTTCACTGCCTAGAGGGTTGAAAAGCTTGCTCGTAGAAAAGGAGGTTTTCTCGACCCCGAACCCCTGCTATCAAACACGCATCAAATCTTGTACTATGATGATAAGCATTTAATAACTATCTTGATGTACAAAAGGCCTCTTGGCTTAGCGGTACGTGAGTGCGTATCAACCTTAAAGGTTTGAGTTCAAGTCTCGTTTGAGACATATGTGAGATAAAAATTGTGAAATAGGTGGTGTATGTTTTAAAAAAGTTGCTTGATGTACCATCACTTAATCATTAAAAGCTTGGTGGACGCGTTGTCCCTACAACCCAAGACGTATCGTGTTAAAACACCATTTCACATACGATGAGTTGTCTCCCTGTATTGTTGAGAGTTCGGTTTATCGATTGAACGATTTGTTGAAAATGTTGTTTTTGTTGTGTATGAGTATATAGTGGGGGTATATTTGTGTTTATATGTGGTATATTTGGGTGGTGAAATTAATTGTCATATTACACCGAGTTGATGATTGAGAAAGAAGCTAACGATGGTGATGTGGAACACTACTACACCCAGTCTTGTAACTCTATATTTGTATGCAGATTAAGACTATAAGTAGTGGGCGTGAGGTTGAAGTGGTGATGCATCACCTCACGCGCGAACCCCACTACAACATGCACACCTCATCTTTGGTTTGTGCATTGAAAGGTGACCGGGTCACCTTCGGTGATATAATATTTTTTATTTGTTTGTTAGTGTTTATGGGGTATTTAGTGAGGTATATCTATGTAAAATGTAGTATTTTAATGAAAGTAAGGGTAAGGTGATCACTAAAGATGAAAGATGAAAGGGAGCGAAAGAAAGTGAAACGAGAAAAAAAGTTGAAATGACACTAATATATACGATGAAGATGATCACCACCACTACTTCAGCCTAATGCTTTCAAGGTAACTGACAAACATGAACACATGGAACATTGTGGTCACTCTTATTGGTATGAAGCATATTTATGTGCTCTATTAATATGGATTTTCGATATATTATATTGCACTTGTAAATATCACATCGTCTTCGTAAAAGAGACCAAAAGATAGAAAAAGAAAACAAGTACTTGTAAACATATTGTTGGTTATAAAATAAGCTAATAATGCAGTTATTACGGGCTCAGATTTATGCATTGATGGACTTTAATAATGGGCTATTCCACATATTTGTGTATGGAAGAGTAAAGTATATTCCTGAAAATTTGATTCAAGATTTGCAAATTTTGTGTGGTTATTTTTCTTCTGAATTCAGTAGTTTCCTCAAATTTTAAATACCGAGCTTATGGACATATTTACTTTTAGCATGCAATAAGCTCAAAAATCGAAATCCTAACCATAGTTTGACAATCGACATAATAATATATCATATCCACTTTGATTAAGTCGTGTCAAACTCGTAAACTCTAAAGATGCGGTTTCTGGAATGACAACAACGTACTAAACACGAGACATATGGTTGCTCGTCTATTGCTCGTATTGTATTTAAATAGGTCTTTCTCAATCTTGAATAAATGATATATACATATGAACAAAATTGTGAATTGTGAAAACTGAAAAGTATCTTGTATTAATAAAGACCAAATAATAAATTAAGTAAAGAAACTCAAATCATGTTTTCTTTTTCTAGAAAATATAATGTTATTTCTTTGTCACTAATTACTTTTAGTAAAAAGTATCATCGATGATCAAGTTTAAAGGTCTAAAAGTTGTACATCAATTAGAACAAAGAGTCAATATCAAAATCTAACAAGTATTGAACATGATAATAACACATCTTATATAGCTTTAGATGAATTCAAAAATGTTTGAAACGGCTAGAAAACCCTAATCTTGCGCATATTTTTCGGGTGCCGATTGGCCCTACCCAAAAACCTGGCCCATTGCGATGCCATGAGCATCTGTTCCAATAATTTTTAATCATAAGTTAGGATTGATCATATGATATATTTTTCTAAGATCTCTTATCAACCGGTGATAAGTTGTATTTTATATATGTTTCTATACTTGTTATTTGGTGTTTTATACATGTTTTAGTACAATTAGTGTGCACTTTTGTACTTAATTGCTTGAAAATGATAATTATAGATCGATCACAAAGGACAATGAATAAATGACGAAAAGACCAAAATCTGTTAATAAATATCAAAAGAATGAAGTTATGAGGGCCAAAAGTGTTCATGAGAAGAAAAAATGAAAAAACTATCGAAAGGGGTTGTCACAACGCGACAAACATGCTAACGACGCAACGATTATCACAGAGAATTTATAATAGGGATAATGGCCTAAAAAATAATCCAACTTGTCACTTTTTACTATTGTAATTACTCAGCTTTTAATTTTCCCATTAAATTAAAAAAAAACTCCCTTAATCCTCCTATGATATGCATCAGAATGTTTGATGTGACAATAGTTAATTACTTTTGTCATTTTTTTTTGCTAAAACTAGTTTTCAAACACTATTTTCTTTCTAAAAATAAAAACACACACAATAAACCAAGAATACACAATACAACAAAAAAATACACACACCCTTCTCTATATTGAACTATTACCCAAGATTCACCTTTTATACCCACAAATATTAGACATATATTTGTTATGTCCCTTGGGCTTTGTATTAGTTTAGTAGGTTTAGCCCATATTGTAGTATGTTCCTTGTATTATATATTGATTATGTTTGTTATTGAAAGACAAGGACTTTACAGATCCAATATGGTATCAAGCCTATAAACAAATGCCCCTCCTACTTCCTCTCCTTCTTACGTCTCCCCACCTTAAACCTAACATGTGTGTTTTCCTTTTCTTAAAAACCCTAGATCATCTTTTTAAGCCCTATGGCAGGAGACGACGATATCCCCCCCCCCCCCCCCCCTTTGAAAAGCTTCTTCCTTTTGGAGTTGCTAGTAGGGGTGGAAACGAGCCGAGCCGAGCTCGAGCTCGTTAAAGCTCGAGCTCGGCTCGTTTATTTATATAAAGCTCGAGCTCGGGCTCGAGCTCGTTTCGAGCCTTATACTTTGAGCTCGAGCTCAGCTCGTGAAAATTTTCACAAGCTCGAGCTCGGCTCGGGCTCGACTAATTTTATGATGTTTTGAGCTCGGCTCGATAATTACATAAGGCTCGAGCTCGTTTACTACTTTTAAGCTCGTTTATACGTAAAGACGATATATATACGTATATAATTCTAGGGCTCGTTTAGGCTCGTTTAGGCTCGCGAGCCTACTCGAGCTTTTTGTACAGAGCTCCGACTAGAGCTCGATTATTAAATGAGCCCAAAATTAGGCTCGAGCTCGGGCTCGAGCTCGTTTAAGCTCGGCTCGTTCGAGCTTTTTACCGATCCGATCCCGAGCTTTTCACGAGCGGCTCGGCTCGTTTCCACCCCTAGTTGCTAGCATCACAAACAATGTACCAGTAAAGTTGAGCCTTGAAAAACTCAACTATAATTCATGGAATTTATTTTAAAATACATCTTGGTAGTCTTGGGTTAAAAAACATATTGAGGAAGCATCCACAAGTACAAGCATGGTAGATCCGGATTGGCACAAAATAGACGATCTTATCAAAATGTGGATTCTTAGAACCTTCTCTGAATCATTACAAGACGAAGTTGTTACAACACCGTGTGTCGCTAAAGATTTGTAGGACCAACTCAAGACCCTCTTTCATGATAACAAGGACGCATGGGCTATGAACCTAAATTAGGTATATCAAAATCGGTAATCTTTCAATCCATGACTATTTTACTAAAATTCAAAGGAATGTCGATAGACTAAAGAATCTTGGTAACCCGTAAGTGACAAAAATTTGGTGTTTTATTCTTTAAATGGCTTAAGTTCACAATACAAGCACATTGCTCGAATTATTCGTCATACTAAGTGTAACACCCCCAAAATCACAACATAGCAGTGGAAAGCTAATTTGGGTGTTACTTCAAGGATCACAGTCAATAATCATAGAAAACGACTCAAAAAGAGACGTTTTGATAAAAGTCGTTATCATTCAAGAAAAACTCATTGTTTGGTTACAAAAGAACTTTCAATAGTTTAGCGATACACAAAAGATGAATCATGAGTTTGTGAAAAATGATAACTTTATGTTTACACCAAGTTTGAAAAGGTCTTGCAAGCCCACTCTGTGCCATAAGATTTCTTCAGTTATTACCTGAGATAAATATGCTTAAAAGGTCAACAATAATGTTGAGTGAATCCATAGGTTTAAAGTTATTCAGTTGAACACAAGAGGATATATGATAATTGCGTCGAAGACAATTAATCATGGAAAATCACAGATTGTTATGCACTCAGCTCATGACACCAATACTTAACTGCATACACCTAATTACTGGTGTACGTGATAGTTTTCCCCCAAGGAGGTAATTGCCAATTACCTAATGCAATTCAAATATAGTGCACCCTAGTTATTTCTGATAACCAAGACGGGGTCGTTAATCCCCATAGTACTATCTATAATATCTGCGTTCACTCGCAAGTGACTAATGGTTCATGATGCAGTGGTCTTTTGGCTAACAACTTAGACAATACCAATAATCAAGTAGCGTACATTTGCAAAAAGGCCTGTCCTCTAGTTTATAGCATGTATCTCCCTCGCGGGGTTTGTAAAGAAAAGTAAAAGTGATGCTATGAACTCACCTTGGTGATATGATAAAGCACAACGAGATCAAGTATGATGTAGCAACGGCTCCGACCTGAAACCTAAGTATGAGATGGCAAGTCTCATAATCATGATAAAATTTTGGTTTACGACCAAAATGATAGTTCTTGGAAAGATGGTTTGATAGTGAGGTACTAGCGTCGTTTCTACTTGTGTAGGAATGCCTAAAGTTCAATTTCAAAAGATTTATTATATTATCTAAGTTATTTATTTCTTTGAAAATCCATTTTCGAAATGTTTCCGATATCGATCTATGAAAATAACGATGTCAAGTGTTTACTCAGTTCATTCGTTTTAGTATCGAGTCGATAGTAAATAAACGTATATTTTATATAAATTTATTTAAGTTATCGTTATTATAGAAATAATTTACGTATGTATTTATATATATACATATTTAACGGTCAAAATACTTGTACATGAAATCGTTATAAATATTTATCATAGTTTACAGAAATTGTAAGTTTTCTAAATGTTTTTCCAAATTTTACACATTTAACCCTCAAGTTTCCAAAATTTACATTTTATGCCCCTTCGTAAAATAGTTTTCAAAATTAACCCTCGACTTATTAATTATCCCATTTTACCCTAAAACTTACTAATTTGCAGTTTTGACCCCTTAAGTAAAAATAGTTTTCATTTTTAATCCAAAATAACAAAATTACATTTTTTACCCTTGAAGTCTTATATCGTTTGCAAATCTAGTCCAAACTCTTTATTTTCATTAAAAACACTAAATTTATGGATTTACACATTTTACCCCCATGCACGTACCATTTTCTGTTTCTTATCCTCTAGTTTCGATAATTGTCAATTTTTACCCATAATGGCAACTAACGTTACATAACTAGTCCAAAACACAAGTTTTCATGAAATTCAATTTCCTTTTCATTTCTTTAACTCTATTAACTTATTTCTAGCTTATATACTATCTTATTCGCAAAATGTCTTTTGGGTTCGTTTATTGGGCTAACGAGCCCGTTAAGGGCCCGGCTGGTTTTCAAGCTTAAACGTGACACAAACACTCATTAAACGTTTGTAATTTTGGTTACATGAATTAATGCTAAGTAAAAGTTTGTTATCTAGCTCACACTCTTGAGCCATTTCATCTAAGTGAAAACGGAAGCTTAAATGAGTTTAAAAAGCTTTTATTTGTCGCGCTTGTGTTTTAAAAGGATAACGAGACATGACATGATAAACACTTAAGTAGACTAATGGTTTAGCTAGGCATACCACACAAGTCATAACGACCTAGTAACCTAAGATATTCTCATGGCATAAAATGTATGCATGGGTCAAGCAATCCTTGTAACGTGCGATATATATATTCATAGAATGAGATCGATAATGTTAAATGTATAGAAGTTGGATAAGAGATATTACAACTCTAATGAATGGTGTGAATGATGTCCAATGATGAATGAACCCAAGGACTTCCTTTAACACTTTAACCTGATTAGTTTGACCTTTAAAACTATTTTACCCCAACCGTTCCTTTGTTTCTTTTCCCGTTGAATAAACTGAGAACTAGTGTGCCAGTGAGTGAAATGTTTAGTGAGAGTGAGTTGAACTTGTAAGTTGTGATGAATTAAGGAGTTAGGGTGTGGTTTATATTTGAAAAGTGTCATAGGTTTAGGTGATTAATATATCTCTTAGTGTCTCATGCATGCAAGACCAAGAATCCCCAAGGTAATGTATGTTGAGTGTGTTTGTGAGTCGAGTGTGAGAGTAGATGGTGTGTTCCTTTGGTTTAGCTCATCACACGCCTGACCAAGAGATAGCAAGCAAGGAAATTTCATGTCTAACATATGTATTAGTGGCAAACAATACCCAAAAGTCCAAAGGTTTAAGGATTAATTTATTGGTTAGGTTAGTCTCTTATTTTTGATTTAGGGAGCAAGGTAAAAAGGATGCAAGAGTAGTTAGTGACTTAGTTACTTTGTAACTAGTCTCATTAGTGTGCATTTGAGTTGGAGAGTTGAGGTTAAGGGGAGGGGGGGTTGTCTTGGTTTGGACTCGCTGCCAACAAAAGAAGAAAAAATATTACTAAGGATAGTTAGGCTTGGGAGTTGCTCGGCCAAAAGGGGTTAATTTATTGGTTAGGTTAGTCTCTTATTTCTGATTTAGGGAGCAAGGTAAAAAGGATGCAAGAGTAGTTAGTGACTTAGTTACTTTGTAACTAGTCTCATTAGTGTGCATTTGAGTTGGAGAGTTGAGGTTAAGGGGGGGGGGTTGTCTCGGTTTGGACTCGCTGCCAACAAAAGTAGAAAAAATATTACTAAGGATAGTTAGGCTTGGGAGTTTCTCGGCCTAAAGGGGTTGTAAGGTGGTGATGTTGGGCTCATGGTTTTGAGTCGAAGGAGAAAGTCGAGGCCCAGTGAATGAGGGGTCCGTTTGGTTAGGAGTTGGGTACCCGACCCATGTGGCAAGATAAGTAAAGAAAATATTTATTTGAAGTTAATATTATAATTAGTTGTAAAATTTATAATTTAGTATGAGGTAAATATTCTTGCCAAGTCGAAATATCTTGGGTTTGATTCGTGAATGTGTAATGTGTTTCATGTTGCTCGTAAATAATGCCATATGAGAACGTTTTGAAATTCATTTCATATTTATAAAAGAAAAAGATAACCCGTAGTTATTGGTAATCAAGGTTTACATTGCTAATTCGTTTGAGAAATTTTCGGGGTCTTACACTAAGCCACAAACCACTTTTAATGACACTAAAACTATGATTTTATTAGATAAGAATGAACTTAAGGATGAAACTAAATCAAACCACAACAAGGGTTCGACGGGCATTGTGACAACTGGCAATTTATGGAGTCTATTTTAGGTAACCGCATTACGTTAAACTAAACCGAGCTTTGCCTGTACCTATATTTTATCGACCATGACTTGATTTGATATCGTTTATTGGTTTTTATGATTTATTTTATTATTAGATGAGTTATCGTGTGAGTTTTAACTCTTTTTGATAGGCACTATTCTATTCAGCACTATAAAAGCCTAAAACGAGGAATAACGTAACTTTTAAACCGTAACTCGAAAATTGGCAAATAAATAGTCAAATATCGTGGAAAACCTTAAATAATGATAATAGAAAGTCGAAGGAACGTCATGGGACACTCGTATGACAATATATGAGCTCGAGAATGGGTAAACGGGATAGTTTACGAAAAATGACGGCTTCGGCTCCTCCTTTTTTGCTTGAGCCGGCGCCCCCTCCTCCCTAAAATAATTATTTTTAAGTCCCTCATGCCTATGTATATAAACCCACTCCCAGCTTCATTTTTGCTTCCACTTTCTCTCACTAAAAACACACACACACCTTTCTCTCTCACTACTTTCTCTCTCTACAAACCCTAACCCTAAAAACCACCATAGCCGCCACCTTTTTCCCGGTGAGATTCTGGCAACCCTCCGGCGAGTGACATCTCACCTCCACCTCCATCTTGTAGATCTCTCTTTTCTCTTTCCATCCATATATAAAACTCTCACAAAAGCCTACATTAACACCTCCAAATCTTGAAAATAAGATTCGTGATTCTAGGATTTTCATTAAATCTTGTAGATCGGGTTGTAAAAAGGTAAATGGAACATGGGTCAAGCTTGTTTTGGCCATGGAAAGCCACGCATGGCTTCTTTTTTATTCGTACATGGGACAAATTTTAGGGGTTTTGGTTGAAACTTGGGATTAAAACTAATTTACACTTAAATAAACATGTAGCTAGTGATTTGGTATCATGTGGTGCATCATATTGTTGGGTTTTTGCATTTTAGGTCATGTTTCATGTTTTTGATTAGGAATAGTTGATGGGTTTGATGTTTGGTTAATGATTAGAGGTTGATTGATTGTGTTTGGTTGTAGTGGAAGTGATTTGGGGAGTGTTTGGATGTGAATATGGGGCGTACAAGCCACCATGTCTTGGTGGCGTACAAGACCCACATGGACCAAGGGTCCGGGTCAGGTCGTTGTGGTAGCTTGTGGGTTGATGTTGTTGGTGTTTGGATGAGACGCGTGGAGCCTAAAAGCTTCTAGAGCTTGTTTGGTTCACGTGGTCTTAATCGTGACCGTGTCATGACCATTAGGGTCATAACATTGGTTTCGGGTATATTTGGTTGGTTGGTTGATTGGTTGGCAAGATTGATTTGGGTTGGTTTGAGATTGAATTCCGCTATTATGACTTTCATTTAGACTTAATGTATAAATTGTCAACTTTGAGCAACGTCGGTGTTACTTTGACTTTTTAGTCAATAGCTGACCCCGACAACGCCGTAACATGGACTTTAGTATAGTTTAGAATAATGATTGATTAAAAGCCGAGAAGTCATGACTCGTGCTTGTGAACTCGAAACGAATAACGATATGAAACTAATATTGAAATTGACGATATATATATATATATATATATATATATATATATATATATATATATATATATATATATATATATATATATATATATATATAAATATATATATATATATATATATGAAAATGTTAATAAACTATGAAACATAAATAATAAAAAGGCTTTTATACCAAAAAAAATATCGATAACAAGACTTGCCTTGTTATTTACTATTTTAGATGGAAACTAACGACTAAAACTAGAAAGGTTTTCTAATAAATGAGTAATTAATGTTTCGAGTGCACGTTTATCGAAATATTCCAATTATGGGCATTTAATACTATTTTTAAGTATTTATTTACTTACGTTGTGTGCATGGGTTACGGATGACCTAACATTAATAGCGTCGATCCACGTGGGTAGCGGACTTATTAGGTTGGCGAATCTAATAAGAGACCGATAGGTACGTAGGATAACGTTATTAATGGGTGAATTATGCTTATAACTCGTTAGGATGCGACCGGTTTATGGGATAATAAGCGACACGAATAAATAATTGAGTTTATCGAGTTGACGAATTCGATAAGGTCTACTATTTATTCCGAAACTTATTGGACTATGGAGCTTCTCGCTTAGACGTCTCATTGTGTTTCATTGAGTCACATATTGGTTATTTGAGTGCATTCATGGCATCATATTGAGTCGATACACCCACATGAGGATACCAAACGATAGGACTAAACGGTGAAACAAGACATTTTTGGAGATAACGAAAAGGAATACATTGGGATAGATAACGTTGATTTTGGGAAATATATATTAAAATTGGTTTACATTAATAGGTTGTGCCGAGTCGGTAGTTGTTGTGCCGTGATTAGCTGTTATCTTCTGCTAGTGTTTATTTGTGCATTGCTTGCTTGAGGTGAGTTTCATAGCCCCACTTTTATCTATGTTTTTAACTAGACTGGGGTGATAATCATGCTACTGTTTTTGGACCTTTAAAACTATTTTGATTTGCTTATGTGCTTGACTGTTTAGATAGATAGGTGGTAGATGTTGCCTTAGTCTAGGGTAGCAATCTTGATTGCTATAACACGTTGCCTAGCTAAGAGTAGACTTCTACCTCGACCTAGTCCAGGGTTAGCAATCATTCTAGACTTTGCTACGACAGTGCTGGCTAGAGTCGTTGGGGCCCGTTGTGATATCGGATATGATATGGTTCGTGATTGATTTGTATCTATCTTAGGTCTCGCATAGCAAATTAACTCCTATAGGTCCACTACTTTTTACTTGAATTTAAACCTATGTACTCACCAGCGTTAGCTAACCTTTCAGCATGATTTCTCAGGTATTTAAGTGATGTTTGGAGTGCATGTTCGGTGGAAGCTTGGCAAGGAGGCATAGTCAAGGATCATAATCGACTCTGATAATTTATGGGGACCTATTTTATTAAATCATGTTTGGGCATAATATTTACACTTTGGGATTAATGTTTCGAATATTTAAATTTGGGATTGGTTTTGAATGTTAAATGACTATCTTGTTTGCCATACTTGTGTGAGATACCAATCCAATTGTAACGCCCCGAAAACTTAATTAAGTCTTCCGCTGTACCGAGATTTGGGGGTGTTACAGATTAGTATCAAAGCTCAAGGTTAAGTAGGTATTTAATAAAACCTAAACTATAACCACTTTTTAAGAAAATTGATCCTCGACCGACGCATGCCCGCCTGCCAAGCCGAAGCTTCTTATTTGATTATGGTATGAACTGCGATTTGATTTATGAGATATTATGAATTGTGAATTGTTCATTGAGATGTTATGTTTTGAGATATGATTATTGATTTTGGTTAAATGTGATTCGATTGTCGAGATATTATGGATTTGATTTGGATTATCGATATGTTATGATTTTGGGATTTTGAGCTTGATTATATGATTGATTTGATCTGGGATTATGTGATAGAACAGAACTTATGTGTTTTATTTAAAGGCATATTTTGAGTAATGCGGTACCTCTATTTTAAAGCTTTCATTATGTGATATATGTTTTGGTTGAGTTGATGCGCTTATTAGAACCAGTTGTTTTCAAACACTTATACGTTATACCTACCCTATGTCATTGTCACAGGCTATGCCTTCACTAGCTTTTGATGTGTCTGAGGATGTCTTTGCTGCTGCTAGTTCCCCAACATTAACTCTCATGACTGTTGCGCAAGGTGATCCCTATGTGATTAACCGTTACTCTAGTTCATCATCATCATCAGATCTCCCTAGCTCATCTAGGCAACTCACTTTGTATCAGGTCTTAGCACGAGCCCAGACTCCTAGACTTGCTTGTAGTACTGCCCGCATGTCCGTGCGACCACCATCATCACCTATTCGCCTAGCAGCTCACTCTCTTCTGTCATCACCACCAGCATCACCATGTCTTAGAAGACTTAGATCCCCTACTGTACCACCTCAGGATTCACCCGCTCAGAGACTCCGACTCATGGACTCTCCCTCTGAAGATGAGGGCGAGGAGGAGCATGAGATTGAGGAGGAGCATGAGACTGATCAGGAGTATGTAGATGAGGATGAGGATCCTCAAGAGGAGGATGATGAGGATATCCCAGATGTGGGTACTCCTCTATTGCAGAGTCCTGCACATTCTCCAGGAACAGGCTCTCCTTTACCTTTGCCTGAGCCTGATTCTCCTGGGCAGCCTTTTGATTTTGGTTCACCTCCACATTAACCTAAGATAGGTAGCCCATTAGGTTCAGATATACCATCGGAGATTGCTTCAGAGCCCGAGGATTATGGAGGTACGGGTTTGATCTGGGAGAGGATTATATCCCAGAATATTAGCCTTAGTCGATTGTCAGATCGATTAGACGGAGTGACGAGGACTGGTGTAGAGGATTTGAGGATAGATTTGACTAAGATGGAGAAGAAGTCGATGGCCTTGAGAGAGGGTCTGTCGGAACTCTATGAGTAGGTAAGAGACCGGCAAGCAAAGTGTTCGATAGCCCAGGAGGCAGACCAAGCGCTTCGGCGCAAGGTCGACAAGTTGGAGAAGGAGGTCTTGAATCTTAAGAAAGATCGCGACTCTCAGCATCTGGGGATTTTGTTACTATGGAGAGTGATGAACGATGTTTGGAGATCATTTAGGAGTGCTCGTAGTCGTGGCTAGACTGTGTTAGATTCATGACTTTGTACCATCTTGAAACTGAGTAGTCTCTAGTTCGAGATGTAGATCTATCCTAGTTATCTTATTAGTATCGTTGTTAGGATCGTTTTTTATTTCTCTGTATCCTTTTATGTATTCCACTTTGGAACCTATGAGTTATGGTTATTGGAACGAGCATCCTTTGGTTATGATTCGGTCTCTGATTGTCTTGTTATGGCATAACGTTATCCTTGTTGACCTTGATTATGTATTCGAGCGTTATTTGGTGATCCTTGGAACCCAACTCTATTTTTAGAGCGTGAATCGTGAACTTATGAAACTGTTATTCTTGCCTTCGGAGTGATGGCACCAAGACGAAACCCGCCTAGGAACAACCGAGCAGCCCCTTCTGTTGTGGTTGCCCCTGTCCGTCGAGGTCGTCGTCCGACCCCGACCACTCCACCTGTTGAGAACCTGAACACTGATAACTGAGCTACAGAGAACCCGAATGTGAACGACCGTGCTGAGAATGGTCATGTTCCACAAAACCCTCCACCTTTGAACCCAGCTCACATTGACCAGCTTGTAACGCAGCGTGTAGCTGAACTGCTAGCTGAGACTAATATCTTTACCACCTCTGGTGGAACCCCACTGCTGAATCGAACTCAAGGTTGTACCTACAAAGAGTTTCGATTCTGTGATCCCATCGAGTTCGGAGGAACTGAGGGAGTAGTTTACCTAACTAGGTGGATGGAGAAAACTGAGTCTGTGTTTACCGTTAGCAACGGTGAAGAGGATTGTAAGGTTAAGTATGCAACATTTACCTTGAAGGACGAAGTGTTGACCTGGTGGGACAACTATCACAGATCTGTAGGAAGTGATGTAGCTTATAGCATGACTTAGACCCAGTTTAAGGCTCTCTTGATCAAGACTTACTATCCTAGGAATGAAGTTAAGAAGCTAGAGATTAAGTTCTGGAACCATAAGGTTAAGGGTACCGACATGACGACTTACAATCGTCGTTTCCAAGAGTTGTCATTGCTTTGCCCCGATATGGTTCGCACTGAAGCCCTTAAGATTGAGAGGTATACTGATGGATTTCCTTTAGCTACTCGAAATGATGTCATCGCTGCGAAGCCAGTTAACTTGCATGAGGCAATTACTGTGGCTCAGCGTTTGATGGACTCTTATGTATTGGAAGTAGGAGACAAGGGTAAGAGTGTGATAATGTCACAATTCTCAATTTTTGGTCATTTCTTAAACTCTACATTCATCATACTAGTCATGCATGGGTTTTGCATTTCACATTAAACGCATAATTTCATATTATATAAACGTTATCGCGTGAACATTATTTTGAACAATTGATACAATACTTCCAAAAATTAATCACAATATATTTTATACTCATATTAAGTCTATAAAAATATTATTATTAGTTTACCCAGTGTTTTAAATTTATTTCATATATAAATTGTTATGTTTATATAAATTACGACGGTTTTCTTAAATTCAACCCGATAATTATTATTTCACTCAAATTTTGCAAGAAAAGTATTTTTATAATTTTTATGACCTAAATATATTTTATCTTGACCCGTGAAAATTTATTTTTATCTAACGCTACCTTAAATATTCAAATGTGTATACAAGTTACTACTATTACTTAACAATACTACAAGTACACATTTAATTTACATCTATATACAAGAAATTACAAAAAAAAAAATATATGTATTATTAAATACATGATCCACCTAAAGATATGCAAGATTTTCTTTACTTGTATTATATCACACTCAAACTCTTACACACACTACAATAATTCAAAGTGGGAAAGTCAAGATTTCTCTCTTCCTCTTCCTCTCCAAAACCGGCCACTCTATTGATCAAAGAAGGAAGACCAAAAATTTTCAAGACAAGATTTTATACACACTAGCATCACTCTTTGTTGAAGGTTTTGCAATAAAACCTGGGTGATTAGGAAACCCCTTTTTGTCCTTAAACCTCATCAAGTATTCTTGTAAGCATCTCATGGTTATTTTTCATCTTACATATTCATTTCATATTCATTTCATCATATTTGAGCAAAAACATGCAAGTCATATGATGTTGTACCACTTTTTCAATGATTTTCAAGAGTTATATATATATATATATAATCCATCCTATAATTATTCCTTGTTATATATTAGTTTTGGTGATGTCTAGGAAACCATGACACCCTAAGAAGGTGTATGGTAGGATTAGAATAGCTCCGGAGTTGTTTTGAATGGGTTAGAATAGGTTTGGCTTGAGAAAACTCATTTCGACACGTATAAAATAGGGTCTGTCCATATTTTAAATTCTGGGAAAATCCGACAGCAGGTAAATATTTTTGGGCTAGATATTTAGAAAATACACTTTAAAACGAAAATGTGGCCGCTTGAACGGATTTAAACGGAGCTATAACGAAGAAGTTATGAATTTTTCAAGTTTGACGAGGAAAACTATTAATTTCAGAAATTTCAGCATTGAAAATGTCACTCCTTACGAGTCAAAAATGAGTCTTAAGCTTTATAAATTGTGTCGACTTATCAAAAATATATTAGTATACTTTGACACGAATCTAAGGATGTAGAAAACGTAGAAAACGGACTTGTAACGATTAAATTACACGCGATAAACCAAGTTGCCGTAACTTTATTCTATTAGCAAAATTAATATATTCTTTATTAAAAACATACTACGGCAACTAAAGGACCATGTTGGCGGCGTTTTAACAATGATGTAAAACTTTTTATAACGTGATGTCTTCTAGTAAAAGTAAGTTCGCCTAGCATATTTTCCAAAATGTCCAACCGCTTGTTGAGCGGAGTTGTAACGAATAACATATAGTCACTCAAACTTGGCCGAAAACCACCCTTAAACTATATTTTTGGCCTAAAGTGCAATACTTCACCTATGTTTTTCTCCATGATCGAGACCTCTATGATAAAAACTTAAACACTGAAACTTTGAGATATTGATACAAACTTCCCAAAACCGTTGAGTTCGCTTTCCTAACGCCGACGTACACCGCTATTTACGACTAACTTTTCATGGCCATTTTAGTCACTTTCATGAAAATTTCAACGACATTATTTTACGAATTTAAAAGTTATAATTTCACAATAAATCATTAAATAACTATCGTGAGATATCATTTCAACGTAAATACTTGTAAAGTATTATATAATATGACGGGATGTCATAAACATATTTTGACGATAAACATTATTTCCAAAACGTGCAAGTGGTATGGATATCATATGGAGTTGCATGCACAACATTGTATCACGATTCACGATAACATATCATAACTCAAGTCATAACATTCATTTTAGGTCGCGGATAGTTTCCGAGCCTCATTTTAGTGCACTTCATTTTGTTAGCATATCAATCATACCAGGTGAGTTCATACCCGCTTTACTCATTTAAATTCCTATAAACTATTTGGGGCTAGATATATGCTTATTTATCCAAACATTTAAACTCTTTTGCCAAACAACATTACTTATACTTTACACTTGATTGCGTTATATACTTGATTGGGTTATACTTGATTTCATATGCATATTTGGAACAAACATACAAGAATTAGTGGCTCTAAATTAAGTTGTTGGAAGGCTATTAATTTACAAACATACAAGAATTAGTGGCTCCAAATTAAGTTGTTGGAAGGCTATTAATTTACAAACATACAAGAATTAGTGGCTCCAAATTAAGTTGTTGGAAGGCTATTAATTTACAAACATCCCAATATTTATATGTTGGAAGACTCTTGTGGTAACATTGATACTTTTAACTACTATGTTACATGCATACATGATTGACATACTATTTTAGGCAATGGGTTGTGAACACACAGGTTGCAAGTTTTGTATGGGCGGAACTTGGAACTGAGTGGATTTATAATGCCTTTGTTGTGTGAACATTTCTCTAAGTATTTCAGATCATTTTATCACAAACTTATGAACTCACCAACCTTTGTGTTGACACTTTTAGCATATTTATCTCAGGTTGTAAGGCGATAGCATTTCATGGAGCTTTTGGGTCTCATGGCATACATTGGAGTCTAGTGTTTTTATCTATTACCATTCGACATGTTTTGTAAACCTTTATGTATGGTCAAACTTTGGAATCTCATGTGTTGTAAACTTTAACTTATTTAATCGAATGGTAAACTCTTTAAAACGTCTCATTATAGAGGTCGTTTTCTTTATCCATACTTTGTGCTATGACGTCATACCCCAATGACACTATCGTTCCGCTGCGATATTTTGGGGTGTGACAGATGTATCGAGCATCGGTTATAGACAACTAGGTTGCATCATTGACCCTAGACTATAACTACATCATCATAGCATCTCATCATATCATTATAAGAGCACATTCTTTATACATGCGGACTTATGACTCAACACCAAACATCATATGAGTCGATTAGTCCAAGCATTGCATAGTTACTCCTAAATTATACATAGCCTGATCACCTATGTCTAATTCAGGAAGAATCATGCAATGAAGGGAGTAGTAGTCTCATATGTGTAAGCAATTCCGTAATCAAGCCAAATTTTCAAAAGATTTTCTTCAAACCACTTGTTTCCAGTTTGATCCGAGCGACAGTTCTTGTTTGATGAGTTGCAAAGATCGAGCTAGAAACAAGTCGTTACCTAAACCGATTTAGCCTAATCGTATGACAGTTCTTGTTTGATGAGTTGTGGGATTAAGTAAAATCGGTTACCAAAAAGTCTTTTAAAAATTTTGCTTGAGAATGGGAAAACTTGTCTCATCGAGCCTAATCATAAGAAAGCATGTATTTAGGACGGGAATTGCTCACGATAGCACGGAACGCACCTTTGTTGGACGAGTAACTCATATGCATGAGCATTGACATAATCATATAGACCATACACAAGCATAAACTTTTAGAACCCTTGTCGAGGTTCGAACCATAGTATCATCGATTGAATCACGAGGACGTGATTCCTCTGACATGGGAAGAATGTCACAATTCTCAATTTTTGGTCATTTCTTAAACTCTACATTCATCATACTAGTCATGCATGGGTTTTGCATTTCACATTAAACGCATAATTTCATATTATATAAACGTTATCGCGTGAACATTATTTTGAACAATTGATACAATACTTCCAAAAATTAATCACAATATATTTTTATACTCATATTAAGTCTATAAAAATATTATTATTAGTTTACCCAGTGTTTTAAATTTATTTTCAGATATAAATTGTTATGTTTATATAAATTACGACGGTTTTCTTAAATTCAACCCGATAATTATTATTTCACTCAAATTTTGCAAGAAATGTATTTTTATAATTTTTATGATCTAAATATATTTTATCTTGACCCGTGAAAATTTATTTTTATCTAACGCTACCTTAAATATTCAAATGTGTATACAACTTACTAATATTACTTAACAATACTACAAGTACACATTTAATTTACATCTATATACAAGAAATTACAAGAAATAAAAAAAAAAATATATGTATTATTAAATACATGAGTCACCTAAAGATATGCAAGATTTTCTTTACTTGTATTATATCACACTCAAACTCTTACACACACAATCAATAATTCAAAGTGTGAAAGTCAAGAATCTCTTCCTCTCTTCCTCTCCAAAACCGGCCACTCTATTGATCAAAGAAGGAAGACCAAAAATTTTCAAGACAAGATTTTATACACACTAGCAACACTCTTTGTTGAAGGTTTTGCAATAAAAACCTTGGGTGATTAGGAAACCCTTTTTGTCCTTAAACCTCATCAAGTATTCTTGTAAGCATCTCATGGTTATTTTTCATCTTACATATTCATTTCATATTCATTTCATCATATTTGAGCAAAACATGCAAGTCATATGATGTTGTACCACTTTTTCAATGATTTTCAAGAGTTATATATATATATATATAATCCATCCTATAATTATTCCTTGTTATATATTAGTTTTGGTGATGTCTAGGAAACCATGACACCCTAAGAAGGTGTATGGTAGGATTAGAATAGCTCCGAAGTTGTTTTGAATGGGTTAGAATAGGTTTGGCGCGAGAAAAACTCATTTCGACACGTATAAAATAGGGTCTGTCCATATTTTAAATTCTGGGAAAATCCGACAGCAGGTAAATATTTTTGGGCTAGATATTTAGAAAATACACTTTAAAACGAAAAAGTGGCCGCTTGAACGGATTAAAACGGAGCTATAACGAAGAAGTTATGAATTTTTCAAGTTTGACGAGGAAAACTATTAATTTCAGAAATTTCAGCATTGAAAATGTCACTCCTTACGAGTCAAAAATGAGTCTTAAGCTTTATAAATTGTGTCGACTTATCAAAAATATATTAGTATACTTTGACACGAATCTAAGGATGTAGAAAACGTAGAAAACGGACTTGTAACGATTAAATTACACGCGATAAACCAAGTTGCCGTAACTTTATTCTATTAGCAAAATTAATATATTCTTTATTACAAACATACTACGGCAACTAAAGGACCATGTTGGCGGACGTTTTTAACAATGATGTAGAACTTTTTATAACGTGATGTCTTCTAGTAAAAGTAAGTTCGCCTAGCATATTTTCCAAAATGTCCAACCGTTTGTTGAGCGGAGTTGTAACGAATAACATATAGTCACTCAAACTTGGCCGAAAACCACCCTTAAACTATATTTTTGGCCTAAAGTGCAATACTTCACCTATGTTTTTCTCTATGATCGAGACCTCTATGATAAAAACTTAAACACTGAAACTTTGAGATATTGATACAAACTTCCCAAAACCGTTGAGTTCGTTTCCTAACGCCGACGCACACCAGTTTTACTAACTTTTCAAGGACATTTTAGTCACTTTCATGAAAATTTCAACGACATTATTTTACGACGAAAAGTTATAATTTCACAATAAATCATTAAATAACTATCGTGGGATATCATTTCAACGTAAATACTTGTAAAGTATTATATAATATGACGGGATGTCATAAACATATTTTGACGATAAACATTATTTCCAAAACGTGCAAGTGGTATGGATATCATATGGAGTTGCATGCACAACATTGTATCACGAATTCACGACAACATATCATAACTCAAGTCATAACATTCATTTTAGGTCGCGGATAGTTTCCGAGCCTCATTTTAGTGCACTTCATTTTGTTAGCATATCAATCATACCGGGTGAGTTCATACCCCGCTTTAACTCATTTAAATTCCTATAAACTATTTGGGGCTAGATATATGCTTATTTATCCAAACATTTAAACTCTTTTGCCAAACAACATTACTTATACTTTACACTTGATTGCGTTATATACTTGATTGGGTTATACTTGATTTCATATGCATATTTGGAACAAACATACAAGAATTAGTGGCTCCAAATTAAGTTGTTGGAAGGCTATTAATTTACAAACATACAAGAATTAGTGGCTCCAAATTAAGTTGTTGGAAGGCTATTAATTTACAAACATACAAGAATTAGTGGCTCCAAATTAAGTTGTTGGAAGGCTATTAATTTACAAACATCCCAATATTTATATGTTGGAAGACTCTTGTGGTAACATTGATACTTTTAACTACTATGTTACATGCATACATGATTGACATACTATTTTAGGCAATGGGTTGTGAACACACAGGTTGCAAGTTTTGTATGGGCGGACTTGGAACTGAGTGGATTTACAATGCCTTTGCTGTGTGAACATTTCTCTAAGTATTTCAGATCATTTTATCACAAACTTATGAACTCACCAACCTTTGTGTTGACACTTTTTAGCATATTTATCTCAGGTTGTAAGGCGATAGCATTTCATGGAGCTTTTGGGTCTCATGGCATACATTGGAGTCTAGTGTTTTTATCTATTACCATTCGACATGTTTTGTAAACCTTTATGTATGGTAAAACTTTGGAATCTCATGTGTTGTAAACTTTAACTTATTTAATCGAATGGTAAACTCTTTAAAACGTCTCATTATAGAGGTCGTTTTCTTTATCCATACTTTGTGCTATGACGTCATACCCCAATGACACTATCGTTCCGCTGCGATATTTTGGGGGTGTGACAGATAACATCAAATAGTCCTGAATATTAAGTGTCAATTTCCCCCAATAATGCTTTTAATTTATATCATTTATTTGGATTTACGCTTGTTTTCCATTGTTTTCCACTTTCATGTAAATTACGAGCATTGGAGCGAAAGAGACGCGGAATTGGAGAATTATCAAAGATTTATCAGAGTATGCTCACTTTGAAGAAGTTACAGCGTAACTCATCTCTCACATTACGCCTAACTAAAGCGTGACTCGGAAAACCAACTCATCAGAAGATTACGGCGTAACTCTCATTAAAGACTACGGCGTAACTTTATTAGCTCAAATGAGGTTCCACGCCGCTGATAACTACGCCGTAACTCTTGTTTAAACTATGGCGTAACCAAGAAATATTGAAGATACGGCGTAACCACTTATAAGGTTACACTGTAACCAACAGATCTAGCTCAAATTACGAAGAAATAGAAGATTACGGCGTAACTATTCTATTAGTTACACCGTAACCCAGATCTGGCCTATAAATACCCCACGATTTCCAGCATTTCAAAGCATCCCATTCCACACACCACAACCAAAGAACGTGGGAAGAAGACAAAGGCAAGTCTAGAGGAGCATACGGAGCTGTCTCCAAGAGAGAAATCACTCCCCTACGATAAGCATTAGCATTTTATCTTTTCTTTACTTTCGATTCTTGTATTTCATAACATTGAATATTGAATTGATTTGTCTGGTTAATATGAGCGGCTAAGCACCTCTTGGTGCTGGCCTAGTTATGATTCCTTAATTGTTTTGTTTACGTTTACATTACTTCCGTATAATTATTTCTAAGTGTATGCATGCATAGTTTATTGGTAGGTACCCTTGTTTCGGCAATTTTGAATGGCGGTAGAGGCTAGTTGCTTAGGAGATATGACCAACTGACCCTATGTGAGTAGACTGAGACGGGAGGGGTAAGATATGACCAACTGACGACCCTTTCTACTTGTGCGATTTGACCAACTGATCACCTACCGTTTGCATGATCAGCAACTGCATAGGCTGTTAGTGACATACCTGTGTCTTTCGGGTACCAAAGTCCCATGTTGATGGTTCCTTGGAAATACCGAAAGACCCGTTTAACCGCTTCAAGGTGCTTTTTGGTAGGCTTAGCCTGGTATCTAGCACACATACAAACAGCGAACAAGATGTCTGGTCTACTAGCTGTGAGGTACATCAGGGATCCGATCATGCTAAGATATTTCGTTTGGTCTACCATGATCCCTGAGTGGTCCTCATCCAGTTTAGTAAGCTCAATCATGGGAGTGTCAACAGGGTCACAAGAATCCAATCCAAATTTCTTTAAAATCTCATTTGCATATTTAGATTGATTAATAAAAATGTCTCTGGGACTTTGTGAAATTTGTCATCCCAAGAAAAATGACATTTGTCCCATCATTGACATTTGAAATTTAGAAGCCATTTCATTTGAAAAACGATCACACTCATTAGGGTCAGTCGAGGCAAAGATAATATCATCAACATATATTTGAGCATGAATTAAATGTTTGCCTGACTTCCTGGTGAACAATGTGGGATCAACTGCTCCTTTGCTGAATCCAGAAGATAGAAGAAACTTTGATAGCGTATACCATGCTCTAGGAGCTTGCTTCAAACCGTAAAGGGCCTTTTTCAAGTGATAGACATGAGTAGGGTGCTCTGTATTCACAAAACCCTCTGGCTGGCTGACGTAAACCACCTCTTTCAAATCTTCATTCAGAAAGGCGGTTTTCACATCCATCTGATATACAACCATATTTTTGCTAGCATCATTGGCCAAGAAGATTCTGATTGCCTCGATACGAGCAACTGGAGCAAATGATTCTTCAAAGTCAATACCCTCCTCTTGACGGTATCCTTTTGCAACCAATCTAGCCTTGTTCTTTAGAACATCACCATGCTTATCAAGTTTAACTTTGAATATCCACTTTAGAGCAATGATCATAGCACAATCAGGAGTAGGTACTAATTCCCATACATCTAGCCGATCAAACTCATGAATTTCTTCTTGCATGGCATTGAACCAGCTGTCATAATTCATTGCAGTTTTAACATCCTTTGGTTCAACTTTTGAGAGTACAGAATTGAAGAAGCACCATAAGGCATCGGTTGCAAGTTGTTTACGAGTGGATACTGGACGGGAGGGGTTTCCAATGATTTTGTCCAATGGATGATCATGTGTCCATTTTCTGAGGTGTTCATGTGGTTGTTGTTGTGGAACTGAAGTAGCTGAGTCGATGTCTCTTGATGAAGATGGTTCAGATGATGATTTAGGAGCAAAGATATTTTCAAATGGAGCATCTTCGGGAGTAGCAAAGGGATTAACTTCATCCTGGGTGCCAGAAGCAATTCCATGATGTACACTTGATGATTGAAGGTTTGTTGATGAAATAGAGTGATCAGTACCAGGCGCTTCTTGACTTAATGACATTGAAACTGAAGGGTTAACTTCATTGACAGGGCTCGAAGCAGCCTCTGTTGTTGGAATTGACAGATCATTGACATTTGGCTCATAATGTTCATCAAACATTGGATCAAACAATCTCTTCAAATCATCTTCAAATGGAGGAACATATGGAGTTGCTGGAAAGGAGTTTGGTACAAGGGATGAACCAATGGGACTGTTTTGAAGTGCGGGTCCAGAACTGGATTGTCCAGAGCCATTTGACCGGTCAGCTCATCGAACGTAACGTGAATTGTTTCCATGATATTTTGGGTTCTCTTGTTGTAGATTCAGTAACCTTTTCTGTTTGGTGCATATCCTACAAACACTCCAATGTCCGCTTTAGCTTTCAGTTTACCTAAATCTTGACCGTCATTAGTTGGATAACATAAAGCACCAAACACACGAAGGTATGATAGACCAGGTTTTCGGTTGTGGACAAGTTCATATGGAGTCTTTCCATGAGATGTGTGGATTAGGGATCGATTTTGAGTGTAGCATGCTGTGGCAATAGCTTCAGCCCATAGAAACATTGGAACCTTTGAGTAAATCAGCATTGTTCTTGCGGCTTCCACAAGAGTTCGATTTCATCTTTCAACTACACCGTTCTGCTGAGGAGTTCGTGGAGCACTTCTTTGAGGACTGATTCCAATACTTTCATAAACTTCATTGAGTTCTTTATTAACAAACTCAGTTCCATTGTCTGATCGAATGATTCTAACTGTTTTGTTAAGTCGGACATGCAGTTGTTTAATAAGTTTAATGATGACATCTGGAGTTTCATCCTTTGTTCTCAAAAACTTAACCCAAGTGAATCAGGAGTAGTCGTCAACCACAACTAACACATATCTCTTCCCATTAATAGTTTGCACTCTCATGGGTCCACATAAATCCATGTGAATGGTATGTAGAACTTCCATAACAGAATTTTTAGGTTTGGGTTTATGGACATACTTCTTTCTTTTACCCAATTGACATGCTGAACAAAGATGATATTTTTCATACTTAAGTCTAGGTAGTCCTTTTACTAAGTCCTTACGGGAAAGATTGTTTATGGTACCAAAGTTCAAGTGATTGAGACGACGGTGCCATAGCCATGACTTAGTTTTAGAAGCCTTTGACAACAGGCAGATGGGTGAAGCTTTCATCATGTCTTCGATAGAGATGGTGTATAGGTTTGAACCACGAGTTCCTCAGAGAAGTTCCACACCATCAAGATCTCTAACAAAGCAAGTATGTTTTCTGAAGGCCACTTCTAAGTCAGAGTCACAAAACTGTCCAACAGAAAATAGATTATGTCCAAGACCTTCAACATAATATACCCTGGAAATCACACTATCTCCAACCACGTAATCTCCATAACCCATAATAGCACCAAAATGATCATTTCCGAATCTCACTGTTCTGATGAATTTACTCACGAAGTTCATGAGCCGCGACCGGTCTCCAGTCATATGCTTGGAACAGCCTGAGTCCAGGTTACCACAGAATGATTTGAATGATCTGCAGTTGAACACAAACAAGAATGGATAACTGGATCATTGGGATCCCCATGCAAGAATGGGTTCCACTTGGTTAGTAACTGTAATTGGAACACCCACATCAGAAGTAGAAACAATGGAATCATTAGAAATAGATGCAGTGCTAGTGTCCATATTTGACCTATTCAAAGTATGTTCATTTCTTAAGGGAATAGTTCTACCAGTAGGCATCCATTTTCTAGTTGGCATTGATTTAGCAACTTTAGGGCAAGGCTCATTAATCTTACGGCCAGTAGGTATCCATTGATAACCTATATTACTAAATTTCCTTCCTGTGGGTTTCCACTGTTTTCTAACTTTCTTACGCCTTTGCCTTTTAGCCTTCTTAGCTTGACTTTTAGCATTAACAATTTTATCAGGGCATTTGACAGCATTAGACAAAACATTCACACCACATTCATGATTAGTAACAGAAATCAAGCAGTCATCATTACATGGTCTGCGAACAGTAGCATAATTCAAATTAATTACAGTACGCTTATAGCTAATACTAGAATCAACACGATTCGTTTTATTCAACTCAAACTTAATATTCCTAGGATGATCTTCTACTCTCTTCCAATGCACATTCTTAGCTTGCGAGGTCCTATCTTGCTTGGTATTTCCTGGAGGCTTTGACCCGCTTGCTTTAATGTCACTGATTACTCCTGTAGAGGGAATTATGTTAACATTAGTTGGTTGATCTACTTTTTTCATTCCTGAACTAGATGTGCAGGTATCTGAACTACTTGAAGGCACATTAGTGTTCAATTTCTTAAAGCTGGGCATAGAATGATTTGTACGCTTGGCACTGGGCATGGAACAAGGCATCACAGCTTTGCCTTTTGCACCTAAGGATTTAGGACATGTTGCAATTACACATTCTAGCAGCTCTTGAGATCGTTTGGCCTGAATGCAAGCAAACCTAATTTCTCTATCAAGAGGTTTATTAATGAAATCCTCTTCAACAATCTCACGGAGACATTCTAGACTATCCTTAAGGTGAGCACAATAGTCATGAAATGCAGGTTCATTATTCCTAAGATGATGAGGAATGTATTTAACAGTCATAGTGTATTTGCAGTCTGAGGATGACTTTGATGCACCATTCTCATTAAAAACAAGTGGCAGTTTCCCATTTTCCGACTCTCTCAGATTCTCAATTTCATTTTGTAAAGACGTTATTTTTTTGTTGTTTTGGTCACGAGTGACTTTCATTGAATCATATAACTCTTTAAAGTGTCGTTTAACTTTTTCATTTTCTACTAGAAAACTCTCGTTTTCCTTTTGTAAGGCATTAACTAAGTTTTGAAGATGAAAAGTTTGAGAGTACTGAGAATCTAAAGGAGGAGGCATTTGGGATCCAGTCACAGTGTTCTTTTCACCCTTTAATTGAGATGTTTGGGCTTTCAACTTTCTGATCGTGTTACAATGAGCTCGAATCTGTTCATCACGTTTGCTAATTTCAAAACTGCATCAAATTCAGGAACATCCAAGGATGTCTTGATATTTGAGGTTTTAACATTTTCTTTCAGATGTTGATATTTTAATTGCAAAGCAAGATGCTCAACTTTCAATTTAGAAAACTGTTTTACCAGGTTATCATGATCATCCTGTTCAACCTTATCATGCAGTTTAGAGTTAGTTTTTTCAAGCTCAATGACACGATCATGGGAGACTTTCAGAGCAACAGATAATTCATGAAATTGAGAAGCATTAATGGAACAATTTGTAGCAGTGTAAAACACATCTTGAGCAATACATTCAGAAATAAGATTCTCATTCAAGGTATGCAAGTTCTTCCTCTCAATCTCATTATATTTTAAATCTCGCTCATAGTCACTAACCTCAACAATCATTGCATCAAATTCCTTTTCCATTTCTTTAATATCTAAGTCCATCCCCTTTTTAAGACTTTCAAATTGACCTTTTAATTGTTTAAAGAAAGACATGACCTCAGTTAAATAGCATTCTTTAGTTTGCTCAAAACCCCTTTCCCCTTCAGTATTCCCAGTGGGTGTGATCCTTTTCTTACAGGTTTTCTCAAAATCAGTAAATAGTTGATAAATGACATATTGACTGATTAAGGTCTTGCTCTTAGTGGGAATAGATCTAGGGACTAAATGCATTGAAGTATTGGGGATAAACAAGGGCGAGGCATTCTTCTACATGGGGGGTTCTGTGCAACAAACTCATCAGCCTTTTCATGTCCATATCCTTTTTCCAGAACACTTGTTCCGGGGCCAGCTGTGTTTGAGGTCTAAACTTGTTAAAGGCAATCCAATTGTCCTTAGCATAATTGGGTGTTCTGTAGCTGATTTTCTTCTCTATGTATATAGGGCTTTTAAGTTTCTCATCCAATTTCTTTCTAGTGACTTCTTCTAACAGCCTATCTTCCTCAGTGTTCTCAGCGCAACTAGGTTTCTGCCTAGGCTTAAGGATTTCGTGTCCATCATAAATTACCTTCTGTGCTTCTCTAGCCTTTTTGCAAGCTTCAGGGTTTGGTTCATCAACTAAGGTAACACTATGTTTGTCACTTAGAACTCTATGCTTAGTGATCATGTGAGCAGTCTGAATGGTGTTTCCTTATACGTACAACTTATTTTCAAGCTTGTTTTTCAAAGTCTTTAGATTAGAAAAATCATTCAAAAGTTTTGATTCCTTAGCACTAAATTCTTGCTTAAGCATTTTAACATTTTCTTGAAGTTCTTGTTTTTGCTTAGCAGTTTTAGAAAGCTTTTCTTGTAAGGAGTTTAACTCTTGTTTTAATACTTCTTCTCTAAAATTACTTTTTCTAATTATTGCACGCATTTGGTCATCCATTTCTTGCTCACGGGTAGTTAACTCAAACTTAGCACGTTATTCATAGATATCAACTTGTTCCTTATAGGCATTGAGTTCAGAGGTAGCAGAATCATCAGGGGCACATGCAGTGTATTCATAAAAAACACAATCATTATTGACTGCAGAAGATACATCACTTGGTACAATCTCACTTTCACTTTGAGCCACATGTTGATCATACTTTCAAGAGATTGTACTTCATTATGTATTTTTTGCTCATCAACCTTATCGTACAGTTTTAATACCTCTGAGATGATTGATTCTTTGGATGGACCAGCCTGTTACGGTGAAGGAACCTTAGGGGAGACCATAGGAGAGATGCTAGCCATGAAGATTGACTGGGCAGTTGGTTCATCATCCACATCCAAATCATAAGCATCACAGTCAACTACTTGAAATGCATTTGGATTGTTTTGACCCATACCCTGTACTGGCTGCTCATCTACATCAGCATCATTTGTCTTAGCATTCCCTTCAGCGAGAAACAACAACTCCTCTTCATCCAAAGTTGCTCCGTTGTCCTGAGCTTGCACAAGCAGCATTTTGTCTCTGAAGTATTCTGCATTCTGAGGATGTTTTGGAGATGTACAGTTCCTTGCAATATGTCCCTCACCACCGCAGTTGTAGCATTTTATTGGCTTAGCTTGACCTTGATTCCCAATCCTTCCCCGATTTTGAATAGCCGCATAACCTCTACCAGCTCCACCTCTTCCCTGTTCATACTGCCTTTCTTGAACTGGTTGCACCATAACCTTCCCATCTCTGACAGTTGCTTGATTATGTGGATTGGATGTGCTTCGTGGTTATTGTTGGTGTGTGGAAGAGAGTTCATGTTTTGACTGACCATGAGGGATAGTTGATTGAAGAAGTTTTCCATGAATGTATTTGGGTCTGGTGGCTTATATGCTGGATCCGGGATGAGTTTGTAATTACCATCACCCATGGGTATAACTTGAGAGGCTTTGGTGGTAATACCAACATTGGTGTAGAAGGCTGTAGAATCATTTGGTGAGCTTGTTTCTCCCTGATTTGTTTTGAATTGTTGAAGAATCCTTTTTTCAAACATGGCATGTCTCTCATTCTGAAGAAGAAAGGCATAATGTTGCTCATAGTTTGTGTTCTTCAATCCTTTGGTTAGCTTCACAGAGGTGACAAACTTGTGCCATTCTGGATTCATGTTGTTCACAAACTTTGAGTTCAGCTGAATATTTGGCATATTCATTTTTATATTCCTCATATCATTCACCAGTTTGTGGAATCTCACGTAATATTCATAGACACTCTCTTCTGGTTTCATTTTAAAGTGCTCAAACTCATCATACAGTTGAGATTCTCTGTCTTCTTTAGTCAATTCAGAACCTGAGAGAAGCATCTTGACATTATCCCAGACTGCCTTGGCTTCAGTGTTGTAATTGATCAACTTGTAGATGTCTTTTGGAAGACCCTGAAGTATGATGTTTGAAGCCCTGATGTCAGCATCGAATCTCTTTTTCTCCTTATCACTGAGCTCATCATACGTCTTTGGTCTGTCCAATCCAAAGATCATGGTTCCATCTGCAGCAGTATCAATTATATCTCTTGTAGTCTCAACTTGATAAGGTCCTTCATCAATGGATTTGAGAATGTCGACCCCATTTTACTTTCCAAGACAGTACAATCTGATTCTTTGAGCCCAAGAGTCGTAGTTAGTTCTGTCAAGCATAGGTGGACGAGTATCTGAACCAGCTGGTTGAACATCCTCAGCAACAGTGGAGATGATTGTAGGTACGTTGGTAGACATGTTAACAGATTACACGGGATTTTAAAACTCTATGATTAAACCGGGAAATAGATTCTTTCACGGGATTTTACTAAATCAAGAGAAAACCGTATTACAACCAAAAGTTCAACCAAGTCGCTAAGAAGCCTTGAACCAAGTCGCTAAGCACCAAGTTGCTAAGTATTCTGAAATCAAGTCGCTATAATGTCAAGTCGCTAAGACACCAAGTCGCTACGAATTTTGACAGCAAGTCGCTAAGAACCAAGTCGCTAAGTAGTCAAGTCGCTAAATAGCAACTTGCTAATGTCCAAGTCGCTAACACCAAGTCGCTAAGAAACTTAAGTACAAGTCGCTAACAAAATTGAAAGCAAGTCGCTACCTTCACCAAGTCGCTACCCGTAGTGGAGAATCCACTAAGTGTACTGTTTGTCGGCTTGTCTCAATAGACAAGTCGCTAAGCTCAAATCGCTACCACTTCAACTAAAAATCGCTACCAACTTACAAAGCAAGTCGCTACCAAGATAAAAAATCCGTGACTCAAGTCGCTAGCAAGAATATCTCAAAAACACTACTTTTCAATCCAAAAACAACCCAACCACGATGATTCAAGCTTACCAAATCAAAACCTAAACACTTATGATGATCCTAAACACAAAAGTACAATCAAAATTCAAGCTTTAACACTAGAAATGAACCAAATGATGCAAAAACCACTACACTTTTTCACACTCAAAAACCATCTAAAAACCACTAGAAATCCAAGGTTATGTAAGACATGATCTAACCATGGCTCTTGATGCCAATTGTTACATATTGGATTTCACATACAGATCATAACACAAACACAAGTAGGCGTATAGATGATTTTCTAGAGAGAGAAAGTTAGAGGTTTGGGAACTTTAGTGAGAGAAAGAAAAATCTTATTATGAGCTCCAACTCTCTACCTTGGGAGGTAGAGAGTATTTATAGTCTTTACACAAAACGCCACCTAACGGGCTGTGGATCAGGCATACAGTGGGTAAAGACCCGTCCGTCCTCCACGGTATAGCATAACTAAATACTACTTGACATTAAATAACTACGACTACGAGCTTTCTAACGATTACAAATACTTGAGGTGACCGACACTTTAATACCTGGATTTACTAAATCCTAACCAAGTCTATTTTAAATTTTCTTTCTTCTCTTATATGTCAGGATACAAGATTCGTAGCTCGAGGCCTTTTTTGGCCACCCCATTCGATGATCCAGAGAAGCAGTTTCGGATAAGGAAAGTTTACTCTCCGATTCCTATTCACAACATCTTTTCATTTTACGAATCATACCAGTCTGACACAGAACCAGAGGTCATTGATGAAAATAATATCGATGACTTAACCATGGAGCAGTATTTGGAGCGACCAAATGAGAACTTCCAACGAATCTTCACACAAGATTCTAGTACTGAAAAATACTCTATTCCAGACCAATTTATTCGTGAGTTACACGAACTTAAGTTTTCTGGAGATGAAGATGAGGACGTTCAGAATCATGTAGAAGAAGTACTGTATTTATCTTCTCTTTTCAACGTCCGAGGCACCCCGAGTTATCCGGTCAGTGCAAGAATTTTTCCCATGACTCTTACTGGAACTGCGAAAAGATGGTACAATAAACTCCCTAACGAATGTAAAGGAGCATGGGATAAATTAAGAAGGGAGTTCGTCCAGCAATTTTGACCTCCTTAAAAAATGGTCAAACTTCTTGATAAAATCTATCAATTCGTTCAAGTAGGGGAAGAAGCACTTTATCAGGCATGGGAAAGGTTTAATGAGCTACTTTATCGATGTCCCACTCATGATTTGAACAGACATCAGATCGTCTACGTCTTCTACCGGGGAATTAATGCGCTAACTCGAGAACTACTCGATTCTCCGAGACCTATTCCTAGAATGACCCCTGACCAAGCCCTGGAATGTATTCACCGGATTTCTGAACATTGCTACAAATGGCATATGGATACAGGGTACGGACCAAGAGACAACTTTGATCATAAGGTAATGAAGACATTGACAAAGCAAGAATACAATTATGGGGAAATTTTCAAAAAACGAAGGCTTGAAAGAGAAGCTGAAGCATGTAGGATTGAGAAGGTTAATAGTGTATTTGGGACCAAGACCAGGATCAATCTTGAAAAAAAGATTCTTGACCACATCAAGGAATCGAGGGAACGAGATGAGAGAATTGAAAAGATGATGAAGACATTCGTGGAAAATACTGTCTCTTCTCTCAAAATTCATGAAGATCGGATTAAGGGATTAGAAAAGAGTGTGAGCTCATGTTCGCATGCCATCACTGATTACTTAGCAACTCGAGAAGAGGAAGTTTTCAACACGGTGGAAACTATCCTTGAAGAACCAACAACCTTTTCGGAAAAAGTTAAGCGACGAATCAGCATGGAGAGACAATCACTTATGGACCAAGCTTTACCGGTAAACTCCCTATTACTAATTTTATTAAACCTAATGATATTACACATGAATCAAGCAATGATGAGACAATTCAGCTCAACAAAAGATGTTCAGCGGTTTTGAGAAACGAGCTACCACAGAAGGAAAAAGATCCAGGTTGTTTCACTCTCCCTTTCTCGGGAGTCTCAATATGTGTAATGCCCTAGTCTTGGGCGAGCATAAGCATAATGCCTCGTTCGATGTTCCTACGTATGGGTATTGATGACCTTAAGCCAGCCAAGATGAAAATTGAAATGGCCGATCGATCCATGCAGTCACCGTTAGGCATTGTTGAAAATGTGTTGGTAAAAATAAAGAAATTCCTTTTCCCAATGGATTTTGTGATTCTTGACATTCCGAAGACACCGAGAATACTTGTCATTTTAGGTAGACCTATGCTTGCTACTACCCATACAAAGGTGGATGTCTTTGCTGGAAAACTAACTCTTGAAGCTAATGGAGAAATTGCAACATTCAGACCTAATGAAATCCTGTCTACTCCTCAAAAGGTATGTGCGGTTGACCCAGTAGGAATTTTTGGTGACGCTCTAGAAGAATTTCTTAGCGACCCCCCAGATCTCAGAGAGAAAGATTCGGGGAAAGATTTTGATGTTTTCGTCAATTTCGAGGAAGAGGATAATTTAGGAATCAGTGTCGATGACTTCTCAAGTGACGTCGAAATGGCCCATTGGCAAGACAACTCTGTGAAGGCTTTTTCTCAAACCGATCAAACCTAGATTTTATGAGGTAGGAACCCGCATACATCATAGGAACCCTTATTATCTGAAGATCTCATGCAAAATTGGGTTCATCGATTTCCATCCATTTATTGACACAACTTCCCCAGTCAACATCATGTCAAAAGAGTGCTACAACCAAGTTATGAAGAAAGAATTAGAATATAAGGGGAATAAATTTCTTGGGTTTGCAACTAACATCCATGTCTTCGTTGGGACTCATTCATTTTTGGTGGACTTTATGGTTTCGGACGACGTAAGCGAGTTTGTGGAAGATGGACTAAAGGGAGTTATATTAGGAAAACCTTTTCAGGAAATGTTTGGGTTAGATAAAAATGAAAAAGAAGGGTTAGTATGGTTAAAGATAAACGATGATAAGGCTATCTTCAAAACGCCGAGAACCATTAAGAATTTTAAAAATTGGACCAAGAGGTAGTTAAGCCAAGCCCAACCATTGCTCGATATCAGTGAGGAAGACAAGGCAAAAGGTATAGACTAGCCTTACTAGAAAATCAAGAGCTTCTACTCGGGTTGGTTAGAATTGGGGGATGACTACAAACGGGATGAGAATCTGATAAGTTGGATCCAACGTGGAGATTGCCATATCCACGAAATGACCTACAAGCACTGGTATCCCCTTGGCTCTGAGTCTAACTTAAAGAATCGTTAATAAAGAAAAGTTCTCTTTCGGGAGACAACCCGAATTATCCCTTTCTTTTGTTTTATTTCCATTTCTATAGGGTTTTGTGTTTTTAACCATTTTTGCAGGAAACTTGGAGTGATTCTTTGCTGCGACTTCTTTGATCGACCATAGTGCAGTAACCCATCTCGATGGTTACGCCACCTACCCTGCGGCCAATTTCAGATGCATTACCGATTACGGTGTAATACCATCTCGTGGGTTACGCCGTAGCTACACTCTTCAACGTATGCGAGGTTTTGCGATTCTGGCGTAACTCCTTCGAGGAGTTACTGACGTAACTACTCTTTTACTTCTTTCACTTTAAAAACTGCAGTGTATTAGTATTTTATATGAACTTTGTGGGTGTGTTCCCTGTAAACCCTCAAGAGACTTCACTCGTCCACTTGGGACACAAATGTTTAAAAAGGCTTGTTGCAAATGCTAAATGCAACTGTGATTCCTACGAAAGTGAGTTAGGTTTGTTTTTATTTTTTCATTTTTCTTTTTAGAATTATGCTTGTCGGTAGTGTGATTTCAGGGATTGAAGTTTGTTCATAGATGCTTATACTGAGGCGCGTCTCTTTTCGGTGGGTCTTCTTTCTTTTTGGAGCAAATTTCGGGGAAGTTCTCGCTCTAATTCTACTTTTCTCTTCACCTTTATTTAACGCTTAGTACAAAAGGGACTTTGCACAATTCAAGTGGGGGGACGGGAGTAGAATTATCTCTTGAACTTTATTTTGCCCTCGTTTTTCTAGTTTATTTTGAAAATTATGCCATTTTTAAAATTTTGACATGTTTTTCTTAACCTAACTAGATTGGACCTTAGCCGAGCACATACAACCCTTGATATTATATGGTGAGATTAACCTTATCTGTTTCCAATATTTTACCCCAAATCCACAAAATTATGAGTGTGCCGGTAGCTTGTAAACTTTAGAACTTGGCCTTTGCATCATTTCGAGACCATAGACGAGGTATGTTGAGTTAGCTCGATTTATTATAGGATTATCACCCAAATAGCCTACCATTGTGTGTCTATTGATTAGTCACCTCGACTTCTCGACCCCCATGTGAAACCCTTTTGTTGCAGTCACCTTTAGTTCAAGATACCCCTAGATACACCCATCTGAGCCATTCCTTTCATTTTGTTAACCCAAAATATTGTTTCGATACACCTATACACCTTAGCCTACCATGTTGTTGGATATAAGTTTTCACATACACATCATAATATTAACACAAGGTAGCATATAGATGGAATTCTAGAGAGAGAAAGTTAGAGGTTTAGGGAACTTAGTGAGAGAAAGTGAAAGATATTATTATGAA